>BLSH010334866.1:153337-164413 GCA_018402905.1 Glandirana rugosa
TGTTCGTTGTCAGTGCGTAACAATAGTGGATCAACTGACAGCAGATGAAGGTCACGTAGGGTTGCTTGAAGGTCTTCTGTGGATCGGCATGTGTAATGGGTTTCGTGGAAAGAGAAGTTGACTGAAAAAGGGAAACCCCATCTGTATGTGATATGATGCTGCTGCAGGGCTTGCAGGTGGGGTTTCTTAGATATGGTCAGAGGGGAGAGATCCTGTAACACTTGGTAAGAGTGACCTTGAAAAGTGAGGACATCTTTGTGATGGGCAGCTGTCATAAGCTGCTCTTTGTTTCAGAGCTTAGCAGGAATGTCCCGAGGGGGGCCCTCTGGTTTTCATGGGGCCAAGGCTCTATGCACTCTACCCATCTCCAGATTCTCAACAGGGGTGGAGCGGGCTAGCTCCTGGAACAATGCGTGACTGTTGCTTGTAGGTCTACGATAGTTTTAGGGAGGCCGCGGAAGTTGAAGATTCCAGCGGCGGGCTCTATTCTCAAAGTCCTCGAGGCGAGTTTGAAGGGTAATGTTTTCATCACGGAGGGCTTCAAGCTCTTCTGAGTGATTTGCCATCACAATCTCTAGGTCACGCTCTAGGGCTGCTTTGGGGTGACCTAATTTGCATATTTCCCATGATAATCGTCCAGTGATGTGGTCAAATGTGTGTTTTAGGGCTTTATTGAGCATTCGCTCAAATAGATGGAGCAGGTCTGATTGGGAGGCTTCTGAGTGGAAGGCTAGAGGAGTGAGTCCAAAGTCTGTGTCTGAATCACCCTCCAAGGCTGTGGTGACTGCTTGTGCAGGCGGGCCATGCTGGTCTGTGATAAGGGAGCCTTGGCCATCTTGGATGAGGCTGGCGCTAGCACATCATGGATGGATTTTGGCTTCTGTTTTTGCTTAGAACCGCCATATACCATCTCAGCCGGTTCTGGCAGCTTTCAGCAGCAGGGCGATGTGGCGGGTGAGAGGAGGATCGCTGGGTGTCCATGGATGTCTGTGAGGAAGCAGAGCTCTAGTCGGGTATGTCCTGCTAGGTTGGCTACGCACATGTGCTCTCCTGCTGCAATTCTTTACATGGTTCCTGTCCACCTGGGAGTTCTGGGTGTATATTTCCATGTTGTAGCCCATCCTATTACACTCTTTATAACACCCTTTCCTAACTCTTGGTGGTCAATGAAGAAGGGCCCGCTTAAATTGCTGGTTATTGGGAGAATGAACATGTTAAATTGGTGGTCATTGGTAGATAGCTAAAAAGAGAATTGGAGAAAGTGGTTACTTAAAGTGTTACTAAACCCAGGACCCTGCATTCACTATATCGGGTCTCCCACAGTACACTGAACATGGAAATGCAATAAATAGTAAATATAAACTGCTAAATACCTTTTCTCATCAGCAGATAGAACAGTCTTGTGACTTCTATCAGTGTCTGGTTAGATAACTTGTAGGAGGAGTTTTCATTCTGCTCTGATTGTCCTATAAAGCTGCTGGACCCCTGACCCTCTGTCTGGAGAGTGCTGATTGGCCCTATGCTGATCACATGCACTCTCCCAAGAAATAAAAAAAAACTCTCTAGCAATATACAACAAACTGAACATGTGCATCTTGTCCCCTAACCTCTGTTCTAGCAGGAGATGGTTTGGGGACTTGAAGGGGAGGAACAGAGAAGACAGGATCAAGCAGCCTTTTTTACACAAGGCAGAGGATTAATCCCTTAGGTTCAATAGTGAGTATAAAAAGCATACTTTACTGCATATACAGGCCAATTCTACTGTTGTGTGTTTAGTAACACTTTAAACCCACAGTAATCTTCGAAGCAACTCAATAGTTCAATGAAACCCTGGTTGGGAAAGGCTGCTCTATAATTATAAAAAATATTGAAATCAGGAACCCCACATCCCCTTCTCCCATAGTGGGTGTGCAGAACCAGCAACTTAAATAACTTAAGTATAGAAATATCACATATAATATTTCCAAGAGCTATCAGAAATGTTTGGGCAGTTACCTCTTCAGTTTTGAATGAAGTAACCTTGTAAATAAACCCCACCTACTGTATATATCAAAAATGCACTAAAAAAAAAGCCATGGTTTCACTTACAAAATATGTATATCACAGTTAGTAGCTGTGAAATACCATTGTTTTGTATTATTGTGCTTTGGCAGGCTAATTTACATCTGATTTGCTTCTGTTTCCTATAGTGAAGCAAAAACTAACTATTAAGTCAGCAGGTGTTGCATTAAACTTATTATTTACAGATTTCGATGGCTCAAACTGACATTTACATACACATGTGAATAAGCCAGAGGTCTGACTCATTGAATTGACTCATCCCTTAAAGGGTAACTCCACTTTCATCTGGAAAAAAATAGCAAATAAAGAAAAAATAATGTGGCATATATAATTGCGACACTAATCATATTGTAATTGAATGTCATTAAAAATTACCCTTCCTTTTCAATCTGCAGCTCTGTAATTTTCTGAGAATGCACTGCAATTTGGCTACCTGGAGTTGTTCTGTACACAGAATGTATACTGACCACTCCCCAGAAACATCATTTCCTGCTTGTGTAATTGGCTCACCAGTTTTCCCAGAAGTCTGCACTAAGATACAAGTCAGATTTCAGGCATCCCCTGCAACAAAAATGTCATTTTTGGAGAGATACTTTCAATAGGAACATATCTAAAGAAATGCAGGGCCAGAACATTTCTTCATTAGTGCTCTGCAGCTGCACGCCTGACAGTTAATTATGAAACCACTCCCATTAGACCCACTCAGTACAGAGGCACAGACAAACATACAGGGATTTCTTCAGAATAACAAAAAGGTAGGAATCTGCAACAAAGTTTGTTATAATCCTTGCATTGTACATAGATCACCCAGAGGGAAATGCTTTTTTCTCAACAAAAGTGGAGTTACGATTTAATGGACAGCTTTGCCTGACGTATAGTAAAAACAAATACAAAGAATCCGTTTAAAATGGTATAAACTTTAAACAAAGCATTGAAAATAAAACCAAACTCAAAAGCACTCCCTGGTTTGACTGCAATAAGCCTTTAAAGGAAGGATACACTTTCAATAGAAAAAAGGATAATGCTTAAAATTTGGTAAATTTAGTTATTATACATAATCATTTCATTTCAATATGTAGCTGGCTTTTCCCAGAAGTCTACACAGACCTTAAAGTCAAATTACGGGCATCCCCTGAAATGTTGAGTTTGTTGTTTCGCAAGCTGCTTCCAAATCCTTAGGTACCTGTAAAGGAATGTAGAGATTGCTCACTTTTCTATTACAATACATAGACTGCCCAGATGATGACAAGGAAGCAAAGCTTGCCACTGAGCAGTCAGTTTTAGAAGAACGTGGTTAGGCTCATGCCAAAACAGGAGAAAGTAATAGTCTCTAAAAAGAGTTTTCTAACATTCTTTCATATGGTTTCTTCAATTGGCAGTGTGTAGCTCATCAGGACATTCACTCTATGTTTCCACTTTCCTGGCTGACTACAGTACAGTAGAGCTCCTAGAGCTTTGATATTACCTACACAGTTGGGGTACGATAACACGTTTCATCTGCACATGGTGCTGCTGCAGGTAAAATTGTAAAATAAATAATAAAATATTTTTGTTTATTATTAATAAGTCACTGCATTGCAGCCGGCATTCTTCATCCTGTAAAATTTGTGATGCATCCACCACATTATATATATTTCTTTTTAGGGAAAAAGTCATACAACACCTAAGAGTTAAAGTTAAAACTCAAGAATTACGTTTAAGGAAAAGCAGCCACTAAGTTATCTGAATCACACATTATACCATGGAGATTTTACAAGTTTTCCCCACAGAAAGAATGGTCTCATCATTATGTTAGTGCTGCATATGATGATTGGTCACCTCAGGTCTTCACTGCAGGCACAGAAGGTGCAATAAACTGAATAAGGCATGATAGGTCACTCTTAACACTCATGTGCCCATGTATGGCTTGTCTAACCTACACCATATGAATGCAAATATCATATTGTGTGATAAAAGAATTGAATATGTGTGTTTTTTGTGGGGGTTTGGGGGGTGGGGTCATGTGAAATTACCCTTGCCTGGCAGCTTACATCCATTTTACCTGTGTAGCAATTGGATAAACCATTAAATCTGACCCTTTGCGTAAGTGGAAGATAGAGGACTTTCCTAATTTTTTTTTCTCTGCAAGTTGGAACCCTTTCCTTGTACTCAAGGCAGTTCACTTACCCCAATGTCTCATTAATGCAGGTCCAGTCCTAGGTATATTTTAAATGCTTTATTAGAGCTTGAGATTGAAGGATGAGAAGGTGTAATACTGATAACCCTAAGGCCTCATACAAACGGACGAATCTTAAAAAACAAACAAAACGTCGGGCCCGACGTCAGGGAAAAAAATTGGCGTTTTTCGGCATTACTGAGCGTTAGTGAGCATCGGCGTCAATAGGTGTTTTTTTAAAAAAAAATCAGCCCTCTGCTATTTTTCAACCTAAAAACGTCGGCATTTAAAAAAACGCCAGTTAACGCCGGTACGGCGTCAAAAAAATGTTCATGTGTATGAGACTTTACACATATTCTCCTACAACTTCTCAGGACAGTGTCTAAGTGGGACTTAGGAGCATTAGGAGCCCATAGCTACCACTAAAGTAACTCTCCACAAAGCTTGAGGTTTTAGTGTGGCTCAGCTCCTGTACACTACCTTCTCCAGTCACTGGCACACTGCCTACTTCCATAGACACACAGCTTATAAGAGAGCCAAGCCCTCTATCCCCTGGGCTCCAGGACCAGGACCTCCAACTATCACATAGCTTGCTGGCAGGGGAAGGACCCCAGCTAGGAAAAATACTTTTCAGAACAGAACTCAGTTGTTTGTTAAGGCATGGTCCAACCACCCAATGGCAAACTTATTAGGGATTGGCAAGATAAACAGACAGGACTCTCTATATCACACCTTGGTAACAGTACTCTGGAGCCTACTCAACGGGGTCTGGAAAAAATGTAGCACAAGGAACTCTTGAGCACAGCATTCTAAAAGAGAGTTTTGCAAAAAATGCGATCAAAGCTAGACTGTCAGGGAACACATCCCGATTTCCTACATATTCTTCTGCTATGCTAACTGGTTTCCTCTCAAAAAGGCCTTATGTGTGTATGTTCTTGAGACAGTACATTGTAAGCTTCACTGGGAAACAGAGACTAATGAACATGTACCTATATATACTTTAAGGCATTGTGTAATCTATTGGCTTTAAATAAATACATAAAAGAAAAATATGTTGCTCTTAATTGGTTTACAATGCTGTTGACAGATTTTCTGGCTTTAATATCAGCAATATTAATCTGGAGTTCTTATATATCACAGTAGGGTTCAGGATGATTTTAAACTTGTCTGCAATAAATTACAAACCGTCACCATAAAGGTTTGGCACATCGTCAATGGGCCATTAGTTTTAACAATCCAGTTTTTATGCACTTTATTGTAGATTTTGTTTTATTATTCACAAAACAAAGAAGCTTCCATTAAGGAAAGTGTAGTTAATTCAGTTTGCTGCTTCCGCTATCAGCATGCAAAGAAATATGAATCCCTAATGAATAACTGATAAAGGCAAATTAAATGGGTACCGCATTCTATTACAAACATGATGCATTCATTTACATCTTATGAAAGATAATTTTAGTTTTTCTTTTGAAGAAAGCATGTACATTAGCTTGTTGTTTAATATATTGAATTCTGGTTTGGTTTACTTTGTGGCATAAAGCAATTCCAAAAATGTTTCTGAAAGTTTAAAGAATGATTCTGTGAAAAGGATTGGCTCAAAAGTAATTATGAATTTTATTACAGCATTTTATTAGTTACTGACATCTAAGGTTCTGCTATGAAACATATTAATTTATTCTGTAGAATATTTTAAAAGCACATTGAACATGATTTTATCAGTGCTAATGATTGCTAAAATAATCAGAATAAATATCTAAATACTCACCTTTTGTTCTGCTTCTGCCATTTCTATATGTAGGAGCGTTGATTCCTATTTGTCTTGCATAATTACATATTTAGGTTAAAACAACACAAAACCTAATCAATAGAAAAGTAAATTAATAATAAAATAAAAACCTGTATATACAGAATTTTAACCCCACAGTTGATCCAGAGGAAGGCAAACACCCCTTAGAAAACAAGCTCCAGTTTGCTCCAAACAAAAACTCACAGTGCTTTGTGGGGACTAAATTTGGTCCTTTTGGTTCTTCAAGAGCTTCCCTTTGAACGTTGTAAAGAGACTTGATGACCCTGTTCCAGAAGATGGCTTTCCATGGAAACTGTCCTTCACACACTTGAAGGAGAAGTATAGCCAAAGCTCTTTTGGCTATACTTCTATTGTAGGTCACAGGAGTGCAGTTCATTCTGCACTCCTGTGACCCGTTTTCAGCTGACAGCTGGCTAAAGTCGGCTGACAT
Organism: Glandirana rugosa; assembly: GCA_018402905.1. Taxonomy (NCBI): domain Eukaryota; kingdom Metazoa; phylum Chordata; class Amphibia; order Anura; family Ranidae; genus Glandirana; species Glandirana rugosa. Next base: position 159,788 of record BLSH010334866.1, read on the forward strand.
CACTCAGCCAGTCCAGGTTCTGGAAAGATCCCTTCCATATGGTCAGCATCCATCAAGATGCCTAGATCAGCACCTGGCTCAACCTCTTAGCGATTCACTGAGAGCCTAAGCCAGCCACTCCCACTCCCTCCACAGCCCAGTGCTCCAGTGAGTGCTGGAGGGTCAGTGCAGAGAGCCGGTAACTGACAGTGATGGCTCTCTGCTCAGAGCAGAGGGGAGAACTGAGCGATCAGCAATGTTTGATCAATCAGTTCTCACGGCAAAACTAGTGGGGGGGCAGATGCAGCATCGGATTAATGTTGCATTCACCTAGGTGAGTATAAATGTTTGGTTAATGGAAGTCCATATTTCTCTTTTAATGTGGTAAGGGCTGACAGAATTTATCTGGCAACAACTTCTACTAGGAAGACTCAGTCTCTGTTCATTACTCCAAACAGCACCTACTGGAAGCTCCGGCTTCTAGTATGATCATATCTAGATAGATTTTCCAAATCATTTTTCAGGCTTATATCATTGAACAATGGGATCTGCTGTTTTCAGTCACTGCCTATTCTATCAGGGCAGTGGGTACTTTCTGGGGCTTCCCACACCAGGCTGCAGTTTTCCATGTTTGCTTTTGGTCGCTGCATGCATTGAAGACTAAAATCTTGTGTTCTCCAAAGAACATTAAATAATAAAAGATTTTCTTACCATGTTTCCTTTTCTCTAGCAATTCCTTGGAAGACACAGCTCCTTCCTCTCTTGGAATTCTCTTTTATGTTGACATGTTGCCATGATTAAATTATTTTCTCTGAAAAGATGTTTTCTACTATCATTCACAATATGATACAGGTTCTCTTTTGTTTTTTTGCATAGTCCAAGCCACTTGTAGGCACCACTATACCCTGCTGGGGAAAAAAAGTAACCTTTAACTCCTTAAACTTAAACCTGCTAAGTTCTTCTGATTTTCCTAAACTACAGCCCCCATAATAGATTAGCCCCCTAAACTACAGTCACCAAAACTAAAACCCCTGACCTTTATAGAACCCTGAACAAAAACCCTCAATTCTAAAACCACCAACACTTACAAAACGTCCAACCTTATATGTTATAATCTAATGTTCTGACCACTAAGTCTCCGGAATTGTAAAGTTCCCTAAAGTAAATTCCCCAACCCTTAAAATCACATAAACTACTCATAGGTAGTTGTCACCTGAACATTTGTCTCCCTTTGAAGATTTTCTGCCACCTCTTATTCTTGTGACAACTGTTAATATTGGATTTTTTGTCCCTTTCTGTCCTGATACAATGACCACCATTACAAATTGAGGAGGACAGCCTCCCCATTCAGTATAAAGACAGTATTAAGAACCAGTTCTATCCAAAACATAAAATAAATATTGGCTAGTGATGCACATTAACTACATCCCCCAACCCTTAAAACCACATAAACTACCCTTAGGTAGCTGTCACCTGAAAAATTCCCCCCCTTGGAAGATGTCCTCTCTTATTCTTATGGTAACTGTACAATATCGGATTTCCTGTATCTTTTTACCCTGATACAATGGCCACCATAATAAATTGAGAAGGAGAATCTCCCTATTCGATATACAGACAGTATTAAAACCAGCTCTATCAAAAACATAAAATAAATATTGGCTAGTGATGCACATTAAGGGAAATACCTGACAGGTTTTTGAGAAAAAATTGCAATATTGCAAGTATCTAATTGAATTATATAGGTTATACAGCACAAAAAAAGAAGGGGAAATGTATGTGGAAAGAGTAATATAGGTTTTTATTCAAAAGGAGGCATGGCTGTGGGCTATACTTTAGGTTGGCCAAGAACACCAGACCTTTTTTTCTTTTGACACCACCACCATCCATATACACATGCATGTTTATTAGAGCATGATTGCCTTAAGAATTTGCAAGTCTTACAGTGCTTGACTTTCATTTTGTTGTAGTGGGAAAGTACTAAGGCACCTGTCAAATCAAGCAATGTCTAAAAAAAAGAGTAAATCTACAGTATGCAGTAGTACATCCAGGCGCAGGTTTTATGTCACAATAGAATATGGATTAGTTCTCTGCTGTCACCCTTCTTGCCAGCTAGCTGTTTTCAAATGTGGAATAATTGATAGTAGAAATACTAAAAAAGATGCATTAATGGACAAGATCATACAACGCTAGGTATTTGTGTTTAAAAGAATTAATGAAAAGTATTTATAAAACATTTTATTCCAACTGAACATATAAACGCAATTATTCATTAGCCAGGTAATAATGGAAATAATAATAATGCTAACACTAGCAAATTATGATGAGGCTTCGGTGGGGCTTCAATGAGGCTTCGGTGGTGCTTCGATGAGGCTTCGGTGGTGCTTCGATGAGGCTCTTTTGACGCTTTGTTGATGCTTGCCCAATGCCCTGTGTGTTTGTTGATATCTCACACCTGCAGTTTCTCCAAAACAAAGCGCAACTAAAGCTGAATTAAAGCCTCTGAAAAGCTGTAGGTGATTCAAGCAAGCTTCAAACAAGCTTTGTCATAGACTTCTATGGAGGCGTTGAAGAGGCTTTGAAGCATGGCTAAAGCTACATGGGGTATAATTATTGATGCAAAGCTGAAGCGAAGCAAAGCCAATGCAAGGTGTAAACAGGACTGTAAGCTAACCATTTTATTTAGTGACAGGGGCTTTGACTGGCGTTAAGCGAGCTTTAACAAAGCGTGTCTGACGCCCTGTTTTGAAGTAAATGTAAACGAGCCCTTAAAGCAGAATTAAACCCTCCCATTCTCCCGGTTTCCTTTTAGATCTGTAGTTTTCATGCTGTTGCAATTGTGACCAGCTATGACACAAGCAACTTGAAAGATTAGTTAAGAGCTGACTTAATCACACTGGCAACTGTGACAGTGATCACCAAAGGCACACCTTGAATGTACACTGCATACACTGCATGTGGGCTAGAAGGCAGAAAGTAAATTAAAACTCTTCAGAAAACAACATTGGTATTTTTGATTAAGGATGTAAGAACCATTCTTAGTTTTCTCTCAGTGTCTCTGAATTGTCCCATAAATACTTTTTCAGCCTACCAATGAAATCCACCTAATGCAGCTTCATGTGATGGAGTGGAAATATTGCCTCCATGTTCCTGAATTCAGAGTAAAGTTGCCTCACTCATGTAGGTTGTGCCTGCTTGCACTTCAGTGAGATGAAAAATGTTGCAGGGGGGCATCGCTATCGGTATTGTCACTGCTGATTCACAAGACGGTAGCTTACCAATCAGCACCTGGTCCCATCTAGTCCTGTCCGCTGCCTCCTGTATTGACGACAGTGCCTCTGTTGCTTAAATGCGCCCACTGTCAGCTGCAGTGTCTGGGAAGGGAAACGTGTAGAACACAAATGAAGGACGATCTAGCTCAGTCAGTGAAGGTAAAGTCCGTTTTTTTCGTTTACTTATGAGGCTTGTGTACCACATAGTAAATGGAAATGGTATTTTTTTTTTGGACTGTCATAAAGAGCATTTAGTTGTACTTTAAAGTTGAACTAAGGCATCATATACCTTCTCCTCTGGGGCCTCCCGCACTGACGAGGTTAACTGCTTATTAAGTCTAGGGGTACCAGAATTAGGAGAAATACTTACCTTATTCTATTCTCTGGCAGGCTCTCTCAATCAGTGCAACCAGTCCAGTGATGCCTTTTTATGACACAGGTTGTGAAAGACCTGGGACACTCTGGGGGACACAGAGGAAAGTAATTCTGTGGCACACATAGAAAATGGTGGAACTATTTCCCTACCAGTGGAACGGGCTTAATAGGAATAGGTTAAATAGAGTCTAAGTCTACTCGCTGTATATACTGCATACATATGTCACAAAATATGCCTTAATTACTGTGCCACAGCTGAGTCTACAGGCACACATAAAACTCAGGACAAAGCATTATTAAAAAAATACTATTACCTTAAACTAATTGTAATTTTTTATAATAACAAACATATCATACCTACCTGCTCTGTGCACTTGTATTGCATAGAGCAGGGGTGACCAAAGGCTGGCCTGCGGTGATGTGGCCCATGACCTCCTGCTTTGGGATGGTGAGTCAGCAAGCCCAGACCACGGGTTCCTGACCCGCCATCCCAGAGATGTTGAGAATGGAGCCGGCGGTAGAGAAAGCATGCAGCTGCAATAGAAAGCAGAGCCAATACTTCCTGTATATCGCTGACTCCGGTTACAGGCAGAGAGAGACCAAATGGGCTCCACCTGGGACAGAAACAGCTGGCGATACCTGCAGGGTGATTCCTGAAGTGAAGATTGCATTTAAAGGTCATGGGACGTCCATAGCGGTCGACAAAGACAGGGTCCACCTCGGGTAAACCAGAGAGAGACGGACATTGGCCTCAGTCGCTATATGTCCTTCATAACCGAGACGAAAGATAACGTCGACGTACGAAAGAGATGGCGGCCGAGGTAAGAGTTGTAGAGACCCTACCGCCCAGTCCTTGGGCACCAGACCCGAACGACTGAGTGGTAGGGTTTCGTCCTCCAGTACCCGGTGTAGTGGCGTCCGGTCGGAAACCAGTGGGGACGAGATACGTTATGTTCACGTGTCTCGTCCATCCATACTATACAAACAATAATATTTTTTAATG
>BLSH010334866.1:210423-228035 GCA_018402905.1 Glandirana rugosa
ACCTATACTTTAATTATCTCTGTTCTGGTACATTATTAACTTATTCAAAATGAGGCGTGGAACGCACGCCATTGGCGCCATTTTGACACCTACAATGTGACTTCCGTTTTTGCGGCCCCCTACAGGGGGTAATTTGTGCTTGTTGATCAGTTACTATAAATGGCATGTTCGGGCAGGAGGGGGAATACCCCAGATGACGGCCCTTTGAGCCGAAACGCGTCGGTTTCCTCCATCTCCTGCCTTTTTTATGAGCTCTTATGTTACTTTGAATATGTGAGTATATTTTAACCCGTATCTGTAATAAACCTTGTCAAACGGTATTACACGATTGTGGGTCTTTTTTCCTTACCCATGCATATTGGATACTGGGATACCCGAATACTGGACGTGTGACCCGAGGAATCCTTGGAGCCCTCCCCCCCCCTCTCACAAATCAGGAGGAGCAGATCACCAGGACCCAGGACCATCCCCCCACGGCACCTGAGGTCATTTTTGGACGGAGTTCACCCTCTCCCTGCTACCAGTGGATGTGATGAGCTACAACCTGGTTGATGATTACAAACACTGCGTATATTTTACCAACATCTGGTAAGCCTCCATCTATTCCTTCTTTACATCACGGTTGTTATAAGGATAGTTGATACGAGTGTATGAATTCCACCATTAATTGAAGGACTGATATATATCTATCTCATCCGTACTTCTGGCGCTGCATATGTTGCTTTCATATATCTCTGGACAATTTTAGATCTGTTGTTTTATGCGTGCTGCCTCTTTAAATCATTTTGAATCATTTTTACAAATCATCATATATTACTTGTATTGTGCCTTTAGTGAGCGCGGGTTGTTTCTCTTTTTCTAATATTCGTTATTGTCTTCCTGATTCTCCTTCCGGTCAATCATGGAGTCTTAGGACCCCTGGCCAATCTGGTCTCAGGACCCACTTCCTGTTTGGCCGGAGAGGCAACGGCCCCGGAGTGAGGAGTAAAGGTAATCGCTTCCTAAGGTAAAGGTGAGCGCAGCTTTCCTGTCCGTCTCCCGTACGGGGGGGGAGGGGGGAGGGAGATTGCCGCCTTCCCATCTGTCTCCATCGGCAACAAATATTGAGCACCAGCCGCCACTGGGTTTGGCTTAAATTTATGAAGAACAATTATTTATTTGTAAAATGTTATAACAGAAACAAAGAAAAATGTGTTTGTTTTCAAAATTTATGGTAATTTTTTTGTTTATTATAGCAAAAAATAAAAAAAAAACAATGGTGATTAAATGCCACCAAAGGAAAGCTCTAGTTGTGTGAACAAAATGCTAAAAATTTTGTTGGGTACAGTGTTGTATGACCGCGTAATTGTCATTCAAACTGCGACTGCACTGAAAGCTGAAAATTGGCCTAGGCAGGAATGGGGTAAAAGTGCCCAGTATTGAAGTGGTTAACCACTTGACCTCCAGAAGATGTACTCCCCTTCATTACAGATAATTTTTCGTGATACGATACTGCGTTACTTTAACTGACAATTGCGCGTCGTGCGACGCTGTACCCAAATAAAACGAATGCTCCTTTTTACCCGCAAATAGAGCTTTCTTTTAGTGGTATCTGCCCTCCTTTGGGCCCACCCTTTTTTGAAGCCTATTAGAGCCTCCCGCTCTAGTCAGGTGCTTACAAAAAAAAAATCACCTCCTGCCCCCGAAATAGGAATCCATGCATCTGGCGTCCTAAAAGGGGCCGGCGCACATGCGCCCTTAATGCATGGGCCACCACTGGAGGTGACATTTACTTTTGAGACATACTACAATACAGGGTAGGTTAAATATTTGGACATCTTGACATCTATGGCACTGACTGCTCCAGTTCAGGTGCTGAGCAGAATACAGCATTAGGAAATGTGTTGTGCAGCCAGGTTCATAGAGCACAGTATCTAGTGTAGGAAACTTGGATGTAAGATTAAACCACCCCCTTTCTCCAGGATTCAGCAATGACTTTTCAGAAACTCTTCTTTAATCAATTGAATTAACTGAGGTGCCTCCTGAACAATGCATTCCGATTTTTCTAAAGGTAATTATTTGGGCATAAACACTTGAAACAGGATCTGTTAAATATCTAACCACCTGAGAAGTTGGTTAGGTTGTCCAAATAGGTTTTAGTATACCAAAGGTAATGTACGTATATTGGTATTTGCACAAATGTTCTTTATTTATTATGGTCAAAATTAAACAATAAAAATATTTTAAAACATGATTTCCATTTATTTTAGTTAGATAGATATAACATTTTGCACATGAATAGTTCATTTTAATCCATCAAATGCAGCTCTGTGCACCTTTTCATGTTTTCCATGTTATTTTTCACCTGCTCTGTTTTAAAAACTCTACAGAAATCAACATGTCAAGCTAAAATTTACACCCCCCCTTCTCTGCCTGCTATTTCAGTAGGCATAAACTAAATCAGACAGAGAGAGTCTGAAGGCAATCAGCTTCTGTTGTGTTCTCTTTTTAAGCACTTGCCGACCACAATGCGTATATACAGTATATGTTGTGGTTTGCAAGTGGTTTAGCAGGTTTATGGCTGGAGATATCAGCCATAACTCCAGTATTTATTTTTTCAGCCGATGTCTGGCCTTCTCTTAAAAGTTCTCTAAGCGGCTGGAACTCTTTCAGAACCATCGGAAGGCGATCTAGTGACAGCAATCATTCTAGTGCTAGACTGTAACTCTAAACAGGTAACCAGTAAAGGCGTTTAAAACAGCACAGATTTTAAAGTACCTAAGTTTGACACCATTCCACGAGCATGTGTTTTTTTGTTCATTAAAATGTTTTTTCCAAAAAAAGATTTCTCTAACAAGGAAACCACTGTGCAAATACCATGTGACATAAAAAAAAATTGCAACTATCGCCATTTTATTCCCTAGGGTCTCTGCTAAAAAAAATGTATAATGTTTGGGGGTTATAAGTAATTTTCTAGCAAAAAAATACTGATTTAATCTTGTAAACAAAAAGTTCTAGAAAAAGCTTGTTGTTCAAGTGGTTAAAAAAACACATAATGCTTTGTGGCTCCAGTGTTGTTACTGCAATCAGTATAAAATGTTTAATAGTAAAACAGACATTTTTCTATAAACAAGAAAAAAAATTATATAAATCTTCAGTTTAAGACCTCATACACACGGGCGTTTTTTGATGCCACGTTTTTTAGCATTTTTTTTACAGCTCTCCATGTTATTCAATGGCCCCATAAAACGCCAACGTTTTTGAGTGAACTGAAAGTAGAACCCACGGCCAGCGCGTACCGAGGCTGTAACGTTTTGGCGCCGAGTGGCAAAACGCTCACTAACGGCGTACCGACGTTAACCAGCGTTTTTGACGCCAGCGTTTTCAGGTTAAAAAATAGCAGAGGAGTGTTTTTTCAAACAAAACACCTATTGATGCCAACACTTAATAACGCTCATTAACGCCGATGCAAATGCCGACGAAATCGCATTTATGACACTGATTTTTCCCTGACGTTGGGCCCGACGTTTTGCTTATTTTTTTTATAGGCCCGTGTGGTTGAGGCCTAAAGGTTATCAGCTTTGCAAAAATTAAAATTGACTGAAAATAACTATAGTTTCACTTTAAATACAATAGCAAATGGGGAACTTTGAGGAAATTTTACATTTACCCTTGCAGTGGGGCTCTACTCACACTACAAGGCTAAAATGCTCATTTTTGTCTAGGGCAGTGGTTCTCAACTCCGGTCCTCAGGACCCACCAACAGGCCAGATTTTAAGTATTACCTTGGGGTGATGCAGACTAGAATACGGCAATCAGTGAGCAGCAAATGATATCACCTGTGATGCATTTCAGTTATCCTGCAAACCTGGCCTGTTAGTGGGTCCCGAGGACCGGAGTTGAGAACCACTGGTCTAGGGGAACAATAAAAAACATTTTACTTGCCCTTTCTCGCACTCCCTCAGCAGCCAGAACTCTCCTCTTCTATTTAACGTTCTGGATTGTGGGCGGGCCCTCTGCATTCTTACTTACAATGCAGGACTGCTTGTCCTGCATTGTAAGTTGTGAGAGATAAAATAAGTAAAATTCCTTTTTCATGTCCCCCTAAACAAAAATGAGCATAGAACCTTTGAAGTGCAGGGGAGCCAAGCCCACTGCAAAGGTTTTTCCCTGATGTTCAGCTTTAACGAAGATTTTTTTTTTTTTTTTTTTAACAATACATTCCATTCTGTACACAAGAGAACTGAAGACTTATATATGTAACTTATTGTATGAATAACACAATAGACTAAATATATATCTGACCTTCAGAAAACAAACTTGAAAAGTAGCACCGATTCCTGGTATAACTCTATATTTTATAGTCACATGTCACTGCATTGATTTTGTTTTCCCGAGCTACATAGAAAAGAGCCAAAATTTATGCTCAATAACTAAAGTAAAGCATCACCATTTCATATTCAATCACTGAAGGTGCAATAAATATTTCCTTTATGGCGCTATTTGGATTGGAGACAGGAAAGAGAGAGATTGTTACAATAACATGCAGTTTTCCATTATCATCCCTCATCACATGCATCACAACTGTCAAAGTGCACCCGTCAGAGCAATGCAATCCTCTATGGGAATTAATCTGGACTCAGAGACAACCAATGAATCAAAAGAGACAGCAAAGGAAATCAGCTAAGAAGACAACCTGTAGAAAATATTCCATGAGACAAAACAGTCATTCACCTTGGTAAAAGAAATCCAGAATAACACTATATGGTCTTGCCACTTGTGACACTCCATGCTGCAACCATTCTCATATTGTGTGCCATTTTTAGATTGGGCAAAGCTTCAAAAGATTAATTCTACTGATGATCCACCTATAAGGACAGGACAGTCCAGATTGTGGTAAGATTGTTCACTGTAAATATCAGGTTTTTTCACTATAGGTCTTTATAGGTTTGAATTCAAAAATGAGGTTTTTCAAAAATAAAGAGAATTCATCTCTCCCCGTTGTATTCTTCCACCCACACGCTAACCCGCTTTATGACCAGTGATCCCCCCAATCTATGCGTCAGGCCCCCTAATCTACACGTGGGACGCCGGACACATAGATTGAAATAGCTTTTTTTTAATTATAATAACGTGTTTAGAGCCAGAGGCTCTAATAGGCTTCAAAAAAGGGTGGGCTCGGGAGGCAGAGTACTACCTAGTTGTGTGACAATAGCGAATTAATATTCGCTATTGTCTTCCTGATTCTTCTCCCAGCCAATCAGCAAGTGAGTCATGAGACCCGTCACCTGACTGGCCAGAGGAGAAGCGATCCTATTGGCCACCGAGGAGGAGAAGGGAGGAGACACAGGGGAAGCCGCCGTGAAGCACCAGGAGGAGGAGATGCCGTCTGTCTCCTGCTGCCCACGACCTAGATGGGGTAAGTGCGGGGATAGTGACCGACCGATCGACTGTGGGGGTACGCCTGACCGGGGGGGTTGGCAGTGGGTGGATTGTTTTCCGCCCCCTCCCCAAAAAATCTACCAATACCACCAGCCGCCACTGTGACTACAGCACACATCTAGAAGTGTTGATGTGAAACTATTATAATTTTGTTGTGACAATGCTATTCCCAGAGCTATAAGAGGAGACGATGGTTAGCATAGGATGAGATGTATGAGTATCTCTTAAAGGGAGCCTTGTATCAGATATATATTTCCATGCTAAGTGCATGTATGCTTATTCTGTCCCTACTGTGCAGATTTGCTCGCTGGGATCTGTTGACCCCTTATCCCCTACAAAGGTGATCCGAACCCTCCTAAACTTGTTGTTCTGTTATGCCAGAAAAAAACCATTATTCTTTCTTGAAAATAATTTAACGCTCCAACCATCATGGCCTGGAAGGCTCTAATAAACAAAGCCCTACCTCTCTATAAGGCTACTTTTGCCAGTGGAGGGGTACCGGCAAAATTTGACAAAGTGTGGGGAGGCTGGGTGAATGATGCATCTACTGTATCAGAGTGAGAGCTGTCTCTCTTTGAATGTGCCGTTCAATTGTTTATCTATACCGTAAAACTGTATGTAGTGCTTCAGGTTTATAGTTTGATAGGTATCAGTCAGTATTACATGTGGGATTTATCTGTGAAGAGTTATTTCTACAGTCAATAAACCCTCCATCATGTTATCCTATGTGTTCATGCACACATAGGCTGTTATCAACGGTTTTTAGCTTTGACATTTTTGAGCTGTAAAAAAACCCCAAGACCAGAGGGTTCTTTTGGACGTTTTTCAGCTGTAAAAACATTCAAACGCTCAAAAACGCGGCAAAATGTCGATCCCCCAAATTTTTGGACGTTTTAGACCAATTGAAAAAAAAAAACCGCTGGCCCTTTAACAACACGAAAAAACGTGCAAAAACGGAGGTAATATACGCTGGTAAATGTTGAAAACTCCCTGATAAACTACTGACATTTTTTGAACGTTTTTTAACCACCTCCCACCCGGCCACTGTATATATACGGCCGGGTGGGAGCTTCCCCGTTCTGACAGGACGTGCATATACGTCCTGCAGAACGGGAGCTCGCAGCGCGGCCACGCGGCGCGCTGCGGCTGGATCCTGTGATCATTATGATCACAGGATCCAGCTGAGCAGAGATCGGGATACGGGCGCAGTGACTGGCCCTCCCGATCATGTGACGGCTGTGTCCAATCACAGCCGTCACATTGTAAACAGAGACAAACGTCTCTGTGACAATTCTCCCCCCGCCGAGCTCAGTGAGAGCTCAGTGGGGGGGAGGGGGAGGGGGGAATCTGCAGCTATGTGACAGCTCTCTGCATGATGAGGATTTCATGCAGAAAGCTGTCACAGATCGCCCCCCACACAGTGCACCAAGCACACTGATACCCCTGTTCCCATACACATCAGTGTCCTCATAAAACAGTCCTCAAAACATCTGTATGTCCCCAATCACATCTGTCACCATACACAAAACATCTGTCACAGTCCCCAAAACATCTGTATGTCCCCGTCACATCTGTCAACATACACAAAACATCTGTCTGTCCTCGTCACATCTGTCACCATACACAACACATCTGTATGTCCCCGTCACATCTGTCACCATACACAAAACATCTGTATGTCCCCGTCACATCTGTCACAGTCCCCGTCGCATCTGTCTGTCCGCCAGCACCAAATAAACTCAGATTTGGGTTATTTTTACCAAAGAAATGTAGCAGTATCATTTTTGGTCAAAATTTATGAAGAGAAATTACTTATTTGCAAAATTTTATAACAGAAATGAAGAAAAATGCATTGTTTTTGAAAATTTTCAGTCTTTTTTTAATTTATAGCGCAAAAAATAAAAAACCCAGGGGTGATTAAATACCACCAAAAGAAAGCTCTATTTGTGTGAAAAAAATGATAAAAATTTCATATGGGTGCAGTGTCGCATGACCGCGCAATTGTCATTCAAACTGCAACAGCGCTGAAAGCTGAAAATTGGTCCGGGAAGGAAGGGGGTTTAAGTGCCCAGTATTAGAGTGGTTAAAAGTCCTTTGTGCATGAAGCCTAATGGTTTTACTTTTTATTTTTATTTATTTTTTGTCTTTTTGTGGTTACTTTACAAGTGTCACGTTAGTATTATGTTTAAAACTTCAATAAAAATAATTGAAAAAAAAAGTGCATGTATGCTTTGTGTTTAACACTATACAGGTATTTATGACCTCTCATGGAGATCCCAGTACTCCCCTGACAAAACCATTGAGCTTGTGACAAAATTGCAGTGTGAAGTCCAATCCCTGGGGCAGGGATGCCAAAATTAAGTCTAACACTTAAGCCCCGTACACGCGGTTCGACAATCGCATACAACAGGTCGTACTCATGGCCGTTGTATGCGAAATCGATCGTTCGTATGCGCGATTTGAACAGTCGAACATGCAACGGTCGTACAAGGGAGTTGTATGAGCAGACTAGAAAACTTGGTCGTACCAACAAGCTCCGTTGTATCGTGTGTACAGAGCAGTTGGTACAACAAAGTTGTATTGTGCAAAACACGCATGCTCCAAAGTCAGGAATGGCTGGATGCTAATTACATGCACCTGAACGTTCTTCTGTGGTCGTATGATCGTGTAGTGCAGTCAGTATGCTACATACAACAGCCAACATACGATTTGACACGATCGTACGTGCGATCGCCGAACCGTGTGTATGAGGCTTTACAGGTATTCATTAACTTTCATGGAGATCCCAGTACTTTCTCATCTAGTGGCAAAGTTATACAGTGTGCAGTCTGATCCCTGGGCAAGAGGAGACTGAGAAAATGCTTCCTGCAACAAACTGGTGACATGACAGCCTAGGTTAATTGAGCCAGGACAAATTCACTGGAGCTCAAGGAATGATAACAGTAATGCTAACATTTAGAAAATAATAGTGTTGTTCTGTATTGTGGCATGTTCAGAGCACATTAATGGTCCATTTCAAAGTACAGTCAAGCTTTACCTTGGTGCTAGCCTCACCTTTACCATGCACAATACCAGTGGAATTCTGTTCATTCCCTTTATTGCTGCCCATCATCCATCTCAGAATGGCTGAACTAGAATACAGTGCAAGTATACAAACTAAAAGCTTGCTCTGGGTTACCATCCTTTATTAGAGTTTTTGTTTTAAGATGGGTTAACATGCCAAGATAAATATCTTTGGTAAGGTATTCAAGTTTTACATGGTATTGCCACCTGAAAGCAAATCCAAACCCAAAAACAGACACGTCATATTTGCAGTTTATTAGTACTTAGATGTTGTGGCTGACTTATTTTCCAGGCTTTCTTCCCTTTATTTTCACCTGGTAATTCTGCAAATGACACACTTCTTGTCTACACTCACGTCATGGTATCTATAGAAGAGCCATAGGGATTGATTTACTAAGGGAAAATAGACTGTGCACTTTGCAAAGAGCAGTTGCTTCAGAGATTAGTAAATGAGCAGAAGCCCCACTGACTTTCATCATCCAATGATGTACAAGCAAAAATGCATTCTTTTTTATCTTCATTGCACGTGATTGGGTACTCTTTGCAAATTGAAGCTTTACCTCATTTACTAAGCTCTAGAGCATCTGGAGTGCACAGTCTATTTGGCTTTAGTAAATCAACTCCATAGTCGTCACATGGGCTGAAATATAGATATGTCTGCCTTTGCTTATCTTCAATACATGGTCTATTGATGGAACTAGTAATTTACACAAGACATTTTTATATGTTCTTTTTGGATCCCAGGCAGCGGCAAGTTCACTGCTTTTATGGCAAGATCAACAGGTGCTTTCAGCCACCACATCTAAAGATTGGTACACATCAACATATTCAGTTTTTGTTTTTAGATTTAGATAAACTTTAAACAATAAGGTGTACGTTTATCAAACAGAGATAATTTATCCCATTTCAGTTCCCAGCAGTTCTCTGAGAAAAATCATCTCCACTGGCACCCTGTTTATGAAGCAGAGAACATTTCTTCTCAGAAGGAGAAGAGAGGAGAAGTTTTTCCTCGGAGAACACCAGAGATCTGTATAGAAGGGGGAGGGGTGCCTGTGATCTGGGTGAGATCCCTGCGTGTGTGATTACAGAGCAGCTGAGTTTAATAAGTGAAACCAAAGTTTAAAAAGACCGTATAAATACATGAAAATAATAAGCACTGATCACTGGTGATTTTTTTAACAGTTTTTAAGCACATTTTGGCATATTTTTAAATGTGTATTTTGTCCCATTTTTGTTGCACATTTTGACATTATTTAAAAAACACCAAAATGCACATAAAAAATGAACTGCTTTTTAACAGGGCATTTTGGTGTGGATTTTTTTTACTGGGCATTTTGGCGCTTTTTTAAACACACATTTTGGTGCTTTAACGCACATTTTGGCACAGGTTATTTTAAAATGCATTTTGTTGTAGTTTGTAATGCACATTTTGGCACTTCTTTTAGCACATATTTTGGCCCTTTTTAATGTGCATTTTGATTTAGTTGTTATGTGTAGTGTTGCAAACAGCACATCTGCTAGCCACTTTTGGGGTGCCATTAACACCACAATCATAACATGCATTTTGCATGCATTTCCAGAATGCACACAAAAACGCAGGTAAAACATTAGCCAAAATACATGTTAAAATAACACCAAAATGCACATAAAAATGTGCTAAAATGCGTTTAAAAAAACACACCAAATGTGTGTTGTTAAAAGTAGCAAAATGCGCATTAAAAAAAACTGCACCAAAATGCACATAAAGACAGGCCCAAAAAGCTAAATTTAATCCTTTTTGGACATGCAGCGTTAAGCGTTTTTGCATATTGGAGCGTTGGTAGCATATTTGTGAAAGGACAAAATTTGTGGCAAAATGCATGTCTGCTAGCTGCATTTGGGGTGACATTAGCAATGAATGGCACTCAAAAACGCAGTACATATTTTGATACAATTTTAGTGCAATTTGGAACTGCGCCATGAATTGCCCAATTCTGCCAACAATTCTGCATTGCTCAGATGTGAATGAGTCCTAAAAGACAATATATTATAACTATAGTGTGTGTGTATATATATATATATATATATATAAATAATGCCTCGTACACACGGGACGACGATCGCATTCAACACGTCGTACTCACGACCATTGCATGCGGAATCGATTGTTTGTGGGCGCGCTTTCAACAGTCGAACATACGACGGTCATGCATGGGAGTTGTATGTGCAGACTACAAAACTTGGTCGTACCAACAAGCTCGCATACGATCGTTGTATCGTGTGTAGAGCAGTTGGGTACAACAAGTTGTATTGTGCTAAACACGCATGCGCCAAGTCCACTTCAACTAACACGAAATTAGATGAAGGAGCCCAAAGGGTGACGCTACTTCCTCTTTATACGCTCGTTCGAGTCATCACGTTCGGCCAGCCGCAAGATGTATGTATGACCGTCGAGTGCATGTCAGTATGCTATTTACATTATGCAACATACGATTCAACACAGTCGTACGTGCGATCGTCGTCCCGTGTGTACGAGGCTTAACACAACTATACACATAAACATATATAGTTATTATTGATATCCATCCTTAACCTTGCTGGTGCTGATATTAGGAAGAAAAAGGCCTTTTTCCTCACATCACAGCAGCGTCACACCCAAATTCTCCACCTCTGAGCTGGAGAATCTGGGACGGAGATATTTTACAGAGATGGCCAGTGAGATCTTCAGATCTCACCTTCATAAACCGGCCATCTGTGTGATGAGAAGTGAAGAACAGGTTTTCCACTCCTCATCTCAGCTTCATAAACTGGTGCAGCTGAGAGATCAGCCGTGATCCTCAGGATCTCAGCTCTTCTCTGTTTTATAAACGGACACCTAAGTGCAGTATTAGTGCATTGGAGTGAATGGGAAGAAGATTGTCCCTTAAATGCGTGGGAGGAGTAGGACCCAATAGGCAGGATTTCAAGAAAGCTGCTGTTGCATTGAGTAGGCAATGGCATTGGCTTGTCAAGGATGCTGGAAGAGCATAAACCCAAATATCATGTTAATTGAGTACAGGTAAAGGAATATGGTAGGCCAGTGGTTCGCAACCTCTTTCCTCAAGTACCCCAACAGGCCATGTTTTGGGAATTTCCAAAATACCAAGCCATTGACTCTGATTTAAAGCACCTGTGCAAGATAAAGGAAAACCTGCAAACATGGCCTGTTGTGGGTACTTGAGGTCAGGGTTGAGAACCACTGGGGTAGGCCATATAATAACAATTTTATGGGTTACAAAACATATACTGTATGTACTCTATTTCATTAACCACTTGCCGGGCCGCCCGCTGCAGCTTGACGGCAGCAAAGTGGTTCGTTATCGCGAAACGTTGTCACCTGACGGCGGGCGCGATAACGAGTATTGTGAGCTCGCGCGCACCGCCGGAGGCGTGCTTGCATGCTCACTGTGTTCCGGGGGGGGCGGGGAGCAGATAAGACGGACTCTATCCCTGCCGGCTACCCGCAATGGCTCCCCCGCAGTGAGAGAACGGAGGTCCGTGCATGTAAACATGGATCTCCGTTCTGACAGAGGGGGAAGGGATGTGATGACAGGCTTCCTGTATATGGAAGCCATGATCACTCCCTTCCCCCTGCCAGCCCAGCCCCCATACAGTTAGAACACACTGAGGGAACACAGTTAACCCTTAGAACGCCCCTCTAGGTTAACCCCTTCACTACCAATGGCATTTACACAGTAATCAGTGCATTTTCATAGCACTGATCGCTGTATAAATGCCAATGCTCCCAAAAAAGTGTCAATATGGTCCGACATGTCTGCCGCAATATCGCAGTACTGCTAACAATCACAGATTGCCGCCATTACTAGTAAAATATTTAAAAAAAACCCCAGAAATGAATTCTCATGGTTCGTAAACTTTTATTTTTTATATTTGTTTTTATTTGTATTTTAGCAAAAAGTAAAAAAATTGTTTTTTTTTTAAATTGTTGCTATTTTTTTATTTATAGCAGCGATCAGAAATTACGCAGAGGTGATCCAATACCACCAAAAGAAAGCTCTATTTGTGGGGGAAAAAGGACGCAAATTTTGTTTGGGTACAGCATCGCACGAATGCGCAATTGTCAGTTAAAGCGTCGCAGTGCCGAATTGCAAAAAGTGCTCTGGTCCTAAAGGAGGAAATCCTTCCAGGCTGAAGTGGTTAAACCTAAGGTTAGTTAAAGAATAAATAAATAAATAAGCACGAGGCGCATTAATTATCATTAGTGTGATGTGTCCTTGTGCTGTTATTTCCTGGTTTAGGTGTAATCCTCTGATTCCCCACGCAACCCTACCACCATATTCTTCCAGTGCAGCGGGGGTTAGTAGAGAACCGTGACAGGCACTCATTAAAAGTACCAGACTATGTCCGCCCTCTCTCCCCAACTCTTCCATTCATAAAAGCCAAGCAACAGAATTTATGCATGAAACACGGTCTATGAATTGACGAGGCAGACCTTTTTAATCACCCTCCTGTGCTCTATTCATAGACCACGTTTCATTCATAGCCACATTACACTGAAGGTAATTAATGTCCATTGTGCTTTTTTTTTCAACTAAATGTAGATTTTACAAAAACACTATGTAGAAGGATACAGCCTAATAATCAGAGATGTGTCTTTGCATATTGCTCTCTATTTCAACATAGTTTACAGATTTCCATTCTCAAACCCAGGTAGATTTTCCCATATGTATAGACATATACAGTTTATCAATACATTTATACAGATTAATATACCAGCCTTATAGTGGGATAACTTTGAAGGATGGGGGTTTCAAGGAAGGAGTGTTTAATATGTATGAAAGCATCCTTTAGCTTTCTAATTATAACAACAATT
Organism: Glandirana rugosa; assembly: GCA_018402905.1. NCBI lineage: Eukaryota > Metazoa > Chordata > Amphibia > Anura > Ranidae > Glandirana > Glandirana rugosa. The sequence goes on from BLSH010334866.1 coordinate 223,760, forward strand.
CTAGCAATTATCTTTTTTTATTTGGTGATAAAAACTACATTGTAAAATGTACATAAAAGATAAAGTAGAGTAGAATGATAGGCATTATTAGGAGATGATCCTTAACGGTATCTTTCTGTGTGAATAGGAAAAAAGTCGTTTTTCTGTTAGTTCATTCTGTTCGTCCAATGCAGGGACTTTAGATGTCATTCTTCTAGCATCACCACTGGCAATGACATCATGTAACTTATCCACAAGGGGAGACTACAGAAGACATTACATCTGTTGATAGGAACAGCAGTAGTCTGCTCACAGATCAGATTATATATCGCTTACATTTATTGTAATTTTAGTGTACTTTAGCAAAATGCAGTATATGCTACGCCAAAAAGCCCCAAAATAATATTTGTTTCTGTTAGAGCTTCTATGTTTTTTCATTCACTAACAATGACACTAATTATCAGATAAAATCTTAAAGTAAAATAATAGGTTTAGTCTGTCACAGCTAGATAAATAGAAAGTAAAAGCTATACCAACACACCTCCCCTCAAAGCAGAGCACCAGTGAGACCCTATGCCTGTGATAGTGTTGTAATAGTGCCTATATAAAAAAAAGCTAGAAGACCTACTGGTGTGTTCTAGTAATGCAGGAAGTACTGGTAAGAAAATATTACTTTAGGAATCCTTTTTTGAAAAATGTCTGGTTGATGCCGTACTTTACATACTTTTTTTATATTGAAATATTGCATATGGAACTACTAGTGTAGTGTAAAGGCTTATAATTTAATACACACAACATACAGCCAATAATCAATGAATCAAAGATAACAATTATACCGAACATTTCATAGAAAAATACAAAAATCTTTATTAAGCAGAGACCAAAAAAAATGAATATGTACAGTATGTATCCTCTGTAAACCCACAGATCTTAAATCATTTAAAATGACCTAACTGCACATGAGGCTAACAAATACATTTAAAAAGGGTACGATTATGGGTTGGCTATGTAGTAATCATTATAAACAAATAGATCTTCCTTCAAAGCAGATTGCCTGTCTAAGATATATTATCCCAGGTCAATTCACAAGGAATTCAATTCAAACTTTTGTCCTAGGTGGGCTTGTTGCCTCAAAAGCCAACTACAGTAGCTGGATTGCGTGAATTGAGCGGATTCCCTCTTCCAAAACTTTTTAGCACTGCCTTAACCCTCTTGGACATGGAGTTCACTAGAGCTTCACAGGTTGCCACTGGAGTCCTTTTCCACTCCTCCATGATGACATCATGGAGCTGGTGGATGTTAGAGACCTTGAGCTCCTCCACCTTCCATTTGAGGATGCCCCACAGATGCTCAATAAGGTTTAAGTCTGGAGACATGCTTAGCCAGTCCATCACCTTTACCCTCAGCTTCTTTAGCAAGACAGTGGTCATCTTGGAGGTGTTTGGGGTCTTTATCATGTTGGAATACTGCCCTGCTGCCAAGTGTCCGAAGGGAGGCGATCATGCTCTGCTTCAGTATGTCACAGTACATGTTGGCATTCATGGTTCCCTCAATGAACTGTAGCTCCCCAGAGCTGGCAGCACTCATGCAGCCCCAGACCATGACACTCCCACCACCATGCTTGACTGTAGGCAAGACACACTTGTCTTTGTACTCCTCACCTGGTTGCCAACACGCTTGACACCATGTGAACCAAATAAGTTTATCTTGGTCTCATCAGACCACAGGTCATGGTTCCAGTAATCCATGTCCTTAGTCTGTTTGTCTTCAACAAACTGTTTGCTGGCTTTCTTGTGCATCATCTTTAGAAGGGGCTTCTTTCTGGGGTGACATTCATGCAGACCAATTTGATGCAGTGTGCGGCGTATGGTCTGAGCACTGACAGGCTGACCCCCCACCCCTTCAACCTCTGCACCAATGCTGGCAGCAATCATATGTCTATTTCTCAGAGACAACCTCTGGATATGATGCGGAGCATGTGCACTCAACTTCTTTGGTCAACCATGGCAAGGCCTGTTCTGAGTGGAACCTGTCCTGTTTAACTGCAGTATAGTCTTTGCCACCATGCTGCAGCTCAGTTTCAGGGTCTTGGCAATCTTCTTATAGCCTAGGCCAGTGATGGCGAACCTTGGCACCCCAGATGTTTTGGAACTACATTTCCCATGATGCTCAACTACACTGCAAAGTGCATGAGCATCATGGGAAATGTAGTTCCAAAACATCTGGAGTGCCAAGGTTAGCCATCACTGGCCTAGGCCATCTTTATGTAGAGCGACAATTCTTTTTTTAGATCCTCAGAGCGTTCTGAACTTCCAGTGACCATTATGACAGAGTGAGAGCGATAACACCAAATTTAACACACCTGCTCCCCATTCCCTCCTGAGACCTTGTAACACTAACAAGTCACATGGCACGGAGGGAAAATGGCTAATTGGGCCCAATTTGGACATTTTCACTTAGGGGTGTACTCACTTTTGTTGCCAGCGGTTTAGACATTAATGGCTGTGTGTTGAATTATTTTGAGGGAACAGCAAATTTACACTGTTATACTAGCTGTACACTCACTACTTTACATTGTAGCAAAGTGTAATTTCTTCAGTGTTGTCACATGAAAACATATAATAAAATATTTACAAAAATGTGAGGGGTGTACTCACTTTTGTGAGATACTGTATGTCCTCAGGCCAACAGTGTAGCTTATCCAAGCAGTTGAACCATTCAAAATGGTACAGATTAACCACTGTGGAGTGTTCAAATGTTCATTATCTCAATGATTTTCACAAATCGCACTCCTTGGACGTCATCCCCCTGTGCCTGGACAGTGGTGTGAGCCAAGCCTCACTCTGAACAAGCAACATCTCTACATGAAGTGACATGTTTGGGATTCAAACTCAGGCCTTACCTAAATTATGTCTAAATGTAGTATTTATGTTTAGGAGGAGATACACTAGCTAGGCAAAAATATAGGAATGCCTGCCTTTACACGCACATGAACTTTAATGCATCCCAGTCTTAGTTTGTAGGGTTCAATATTGAGTTGCCCCATCCTTTGCAGCTATAACAGCTTCAACTCTTCTGGGAAGGCTGTCCACAAGGTGTATTAGTGTGTCTATGGGAATGTTTGACCATTCTTTCACTGATGTGGATGAGAAGGCCTGGCTCGCAGTCTTTGCTCTAATTCAGCCAAAAGGTGTTCTATTGGGTTGAGGTCAGGACTTTGTTCAGGCCAGTTAAGTTCTTCCACCCCAAACTCATTCATCCATGTCTTTATGGACCTTGCTTTGTGCACTGGTGCGCAGTCATGTTGGAACAGGAAGGGGCCATCCCCAAACGGTTCCCACAATGTTGGGAGCATGAAAGGCCCACTAAAAGCCTCAGCAGCAGGCCCATGATGCTCTTAATCTGGCCCTGCTCCTGTGCTATAAACAGCGTACTCCAAGCTTCCCTGCTCCTATCTCCTCATTGACAGCCCATGATGTCCAGAGTATATATAGAAGAAAAAAAATCTAATAGTGCTTATATCCTTTTTCAAATCAGTTTATTAAATGCAAAATGGTATAGGGTTCTTACATTTCACTGGTGCTTCCAGCGCACCAGACTACAACAAGCATAAAAGATCCGTCCTCCAGCTCCACGCTGGTTCCAGGTGTCACCACCATCCTTGCCCCTCCCCAACGCGTGTCGACACAGGGTCACGTGTCTTCCCCCTGAGGAGTTTTATGCTTGTCATAGGCTGGTACGCCGGAAGCACCAGTGAAATGTGATTGTTTGAAAGACATGTGATATCCCCGGGCACCAGGAACGGACGTTTTCCGTTGATGACTCCGGACTAGTTTCGGTCTCGTCCGGAGAGAGGACGTGTTATGGCCTTCGTTCATAGCACGTCTTCTCTCCTTCTTCCACCGTAACTCTTCATTCTCAACACGACCTCCCTCTTCCTCACTACATATAGACAACTAGGAGCTCGTAGAGTACTAGTAGGGAATGGGGTAGGTTCAAATTGGAGGGTTATTTTTGTTGTTTTTTTTTCTTCTGTCAGTCAAAAGACTGAGGCTTACGTTCGCTCCTCACACTAACTCCCGTCACACTCGTCCACTTGGTGATGAAGGTCGTTGGTGATGCCCCCGAAACGATGTTAATATATGAAAAATTTTAGTCAAATAATATACGTTTGCACATATCCCACGAGTGTAAAGTGACCACGAAGGCCGCATGGTCGGATACTGTTCGTATTTTGAGGAGTCCCCCTTCTGTGCACTGGGACACAGCTGTGCGCAACCCCTCCCCGTTCCTACCA
>BLSH010334866.1:238909-251758 GCA_018402905.1 Glandirana rugosa
GGCGGTGACTCAGTACCGTTTTTTATAACGATGTAAATCTAATCTATTACGTGTTACGTGGTGAAGTGGGTCTTTTAACGATGTTAATGTTTACAAATCCGTAAGAGTTCAAATAAAGAAAAAAAACATAACCATATAGTGTTATTTCACCTCTTTGTTTTTCGGTTTAGACTGTGTAAAGTGTGTTTTGAGGTAATTTTCTTTTCTTATATCAGGGATGTCAGTTTGTTTTTTATCACGTACACAGTCGTAGGGACTATATTCTTTTCTTTTAATGGAGTTTTGTGTGAAATGTGTCAGATTTGGCTTTTTGTTTCTCCACTTTATTGTGATATACCAATACAAAAAAAAGAAATAAACTTGAGAATGCCTAAACATTTGTAATTGTAGCAATTTTCTGGGTGAAGTGGTGCATTGTGCATTATCTAATCTAAATGTAGCAATATTTTTTGCCATGACTCAGTGGCGGCTGGTGGGGTTTTCTTTTGGGGGGGGGGGGCACTACCCCCCCTTCTCGATGTCCGCTGTCTGCCGGTCGGTCCAGCACTTATTCCATCTAGGTGGCAGGTGGCAGGCCGCGGGCCACAGCTCTGGTGTCCTCCAGCACGATGGACCCCATCTAGGTGGTGGGCTGTGGGCAGCGGCTCTGGTGTCCTCTCCTCCAGCACACTTCTCTCCTCCTCCTAGGCTCTAGGCATCCAATAGGATCGTCTGACCTTTTGGTCAATCAGAAAATGGGTCTTCCTGATTGGCGGGGAGAAGATTTAATGTGAAAATAGTGAATATTTATTCTCTAACCTCAGACAACTGGGTGGGATCGAGGAGCAGTGCTCTGTGCCCCGAGCCCACCCTTTTTTGAAGCCTATTAGAGCCTCTGGCTCTAATCACGTGATTAAAAAAACACACCCCTCCTATTGGAATCCATAGTCTGGTGCCCTGTATGTAGATCAGGGGGCCGGATGCATGGACAGGCTGCCACTGCCATGATTGTATTTACATATATATATAAACTCAGTATATATATATATATATATATATATATATATATATACACATATACACACACAACATCAAAAAGTTCATATTCTTAAAAAAGTTGGTTTTTAAATTACGTTCTCTTTTTTATCCTAGAAACTTAGGACATGCACAATTTAAGTATATATGCCATTAAGTAGCTGCTCAGACATGAAGCAGTAAAAACAAAATGTGACTCTAAGGTGACACGCCATGGAAACGATCATCCTCCAGTAAATGACAGTCCCAAATGCAGCAAACAAGGTCAAGATTGATTACATCTGCACACACAGTTTGTAATAGCTGGGCAGGGCATTGGATGGAAAGCAGGTACATAAAAACATACTGCAGATAAAAGAGAGACTATAAACTGGCACCTCAAGGTCACAGCAATACTTTTAAAAGGCAAGGCGTATTACTAGAGGCTAGGGAGGTAATGGTGTTTAGCGCAGCAGATATGGAACCAAAGCCACCAGCAAAGGGCACATGATTATTTAATTTATGTAATGTGACAGCAGAAAAAAGATGCTTCTGATATTATTCTGTGCAAAGTATAAATGATCAAGATAAAAATGCAAATGATTTCCATTTACAGAAAAAGCTTGACCCATACCAAACATTTTAATAAAGAGGCTGACCTCAAGTGCTTTTGATTAGTGATGATTGCCTATGGTGTGTAATTGGACAAATGTTTTCATACCGCTATGCTAAAACGTTTTTATGGTCAAAATGTAAAACCATACGTTTCCACAATGAATTTCAATTATTTCTAGCTTACTTCTCTTAATCTGGATAATCTTGAAGTTTTTAAACTCACTTTTAGGAACCACAAACATTTACTTCCTTAAATTCTGTGCATAGTCATTGAGCCCTATGAGTAGGTACTGCTGTGTCACACAATAGATAATAGAAAAAAGCATGACAGGTCCTATTAAATATGAGATCTGTGGTCAAAAAGACATCAGATCTCATATTTACACTAAAATGCAAAAAAAAAAAAAAAAATTTAAAAAAATGACAGCCCAAGAAAAAAAAAGGGCCCTTTAAGACCGTTGGCTCGGCTCACGGACACTGGGGGGGATGGATCTGATCATCTCCGCCGCTACCTGCGGGTCCGGTAAGCGGCGGAGATGAAAGAAAAGCGGCGGGAAGGGGGGGCACCTCTCCCGCCACTGATAAAAGTGATCTTACAGCGAAACCGCCACTAAGACCACTTTTATCTTACACAGAATTGCCTGCAGAAAAAAACAATATCTAAATGGTGCCTGTAGCTGCAGGCACCATTCAGATATCACTTCTCAAAGGCAGGACGTCAATAGACGTTCACATAAAGAGAAGTGGTTAAAGTGGTATTAAAGTGGAGCTCCACCCAGAAGGGAAAGCTCTGCTTGTTTGCTTCATCCCCCCTTCCGCTGCCACATTTGGCACCTTTCAGGGGGGAGCAGGTAACGGTTTTTGATAGGTACCCGTCCCCACATCCGGGTGAAAACGTAGCGATAAAGTCCCCCGAAAGTTCGGCCCCCCTCCTCCTTCATGCATGCGCAGTAGGGAAGCCACAAGGCTTCACTGCCAGTTTCCCTTAGAAGGAATGGCGGTAGCAACACCCGAGAACCAATTGAAAAATCGGCTGGTGTGCCAACATCGCGGGAACCCTCGACTGGAAAGTGTCCCAATTTTAGAATTCAACAGCTACAGTATTTGTAGCTGCTGACTTTTATTTTTTTGGTGTGGGGGGGGGGGGGGTGGAGCTTTGATTTATAATCAAATCCAAAAATGTAATATAATGCAGCCTACCAATCTTTAGATGTGGTAGTTGCATAAGCTTTCTGTTTTTATTTATTTTTATTTTTTCACTCTGTGTTCACCTGGTAATCTAAACAGTAATACACGTCCTGTATTAGAATGCCCCCACTCTGGATGAAGGGACACATTTGGACAACGGCATTGTTGGTCTGGAAGGGGGGGTTGTTGGATGGGCTAGCAGAGTTAGATAACTAACAAATTGAAGCCAAACTCCAGCTAACAGTTTACAAGCAGTTACAGCAAACGTTTTGTTTTTTTTCCTTTTGGGATAAAGGTTTTACATAAATAAATAATAGCTGATCATTGTATTCACCACTACCAGTGTTGAATGGTTTGTCTCATCCCTGTAACAGATACATCTGCAAGAGAGCTTGTCCTTTTGAAAAACAGCAGACATGCTCTCCATGTTATTCAATGGCCCCATAAAAACGCTGAGGTTTTTGAGCTGTAACTAGAACGGGGGACCAGCACGTTCCGAGGCTGTAACGTTTTGCCATTTTTGATGCCGATGCCGCAAAACGCTCACTAACGCCGTACCGACGTTAACTGGCGTTTTTGGCACCAATGTTTTTGGCACCGATGTTTTCAGGTTAAAAAATAGCAACACCTATTGACGCCAATGCTCACTAACGCTCATTAACGCCGATGCAAAACGCCGAAAAAAATGTACCCGACATTTTGCTTATTTTTAAACATACGCCCTTGGGCGTTTTTTTTCGGCGTTTTGCATTGGCGTTAATAAGCATTAGTGAGCGTCGGCGTCAATAGGCGTTTTTTTTAAAAAACATTCCTCTGCTATTTTTTAACCTGAAAACATCGGCGTCAAAAACGCCGGCTAACGCTGGTACAGCGTTAGTGAGCATTTTGCGCGTGTTGGCATAAAAAACGGCAAAACGTTACAGCCTCGGAACGCGCTGGTCCCGCGTTCTAGTTACAGCTCACTAACGCCAACACTCTCTACAGCTCAAAAACGTCAGCATTTTTATGGGGCCATTGAATAACATGGAGAGCTGCAAATAACGCCCAAAAAGTGGCGTCAAAAAATGCCCGTGTGTATGAGGGCTAAAATTATGAAAGCCTAAAAAGGAAAACAAATGTAGCCATCACATCTAAGAATTGATAAGCTGCAATATAATAAATGTTTGCTTTTGGCATTAATACCATTTTAATGTCCAGAACTTAGCAACATTGAATTAGATGATAAGGTAGAACTTGCTGTGAAGAGTTTATGTTATTGTAGCTTTCATGATCTGTTTTGTAATATTCTGCAGTGTATGAATGCTCTTTGCCATCCTGAACCTGTGTTGCATTATTGTTAATAACTTAGCAAACTGCAAGGTACAGTTACTCTCTGTCTGATCATTTGGCCAATTACCTATTCTGTTACAGAGCTTTACATTGTAAAACCAATTTTAAAAGGACAATAAAATACTTAAAATACAAATTTATGAGAATAAAATGAGAATAAAATAAATAAAAGACAAACGTGTCAGCTGTAGAAGCTAATCAGATTCCATCTGTTATTTTGTTAATACTGGGTAACCAATGAAAACTAACCTCTGTTTTTCATGTAAGGTATAATTTGATAAAATGATGTGCCATAAGTTGACTCCAGCTGTCTAATTAGCAGGATATAGAGGGTGGACAAAATAATAGAACACCACATTAAAAAGAGCTTTCATTTTGTAACTATATTTTTGAGAGAGTAGGAAATAGATGCTAAATGCTGCAATATACAATTTCTGAAATGACTATGTATTTGGGTTGGCAGCTCAGTGCAGTGGCTTTAAAGTGTAACTAGAGGCAAAACTTTGATTTCATTTTGGATAGAGTAAGGGTCCTTTCACACGAGCGGAGCCCGTTTTGATTCCCGCTGAGCCAGCGGATGACAGGACCGTCTCTACACTCTGTGCAGAGACTGACCTGTCAGAGCTCTGCTCTCCTTGTTCTGTTACATAATTGTCATGCAACATAAAATATGTATAGCTATAGTAATGTTTGTATAGTTGGTTGTTACAATGCCATCTTGTGGTTGTTTTAGATATTGCACCTTTCCTTTGTGTTCCTAAGTGTGTACCTCCCATCCTCTGTGAGCTAACTTCCTCTTCCTAGTTCACTCTGTTATGTAACTTCCTCTTCCTAGTGCACTCTGCTATGCAACTTCCTCTTCCTGTGTCCTCTCTCTGTCTCATGAGGTAAAGAATATGGCCACACGCTTGTAGGCCTCACACAATCTACTCGCATCCTAGGACACATTACCATGTTTTGACCTGCAGTTACCATCTTTCAACCATCTGCCACATTTGTTGTATGCTGTACCTGCTATTTTCAATGAATAAACGCTCATGGAAGAAATAGGTAATTGGTGAGTTACTATCTGATGGGAACTGTCTGCGGTGATCATATCTGCTTATACAGGCCAGGCATAGAGGTCTCAGCAAGGGATAAGTCACTATTACAACAGTTTGGAGTCAGAATAGTCAAAACATGGTGGAATTCCTAACGCTTGCTACAAGCCTGAGCCTCTTCAAGTCCACAAGGCAAGCGTATTCACACAGCAAACCACATCACCTCCGGTCAACAACAAGGTAACTGCCAGTGACAAGTCACAGTTCAAGCAACAGCCAGCAGAAGCCTTAGAGACTAAGCTAGATGCTCTTGCAACATCATTTTATCCTGGTAAACCTCACCCTTACTCACCAGAGAACTTTCACACCCAAGGGGTCCCGCTAGTTACTTTGGCAGCAAAGGGTGAGAAATCAGACCTTTCTGACTTCGCCAGATGTATGATTCGCCGTGAGCTCATTAACATTAGCCTCTCAAGGTTCGATGACTGTCCAGAGAACTAGGGAGCTAGGAAATCAACCTTCAAGGCTTCTATCGCTGATCTCAACCTTACTGCCAAGGAGGAACTTGATTTGCTCATAAAGTTCCTGGGGCCAGAATCTGCAGGTCGTGTTAAAAGACTGAGAGCAGTGCATGTTGATCACCCAGATGCAGGTCTTGCTGCTGCATGGGCAAGACTTGAACAAACCTATGGTAGCTCTGAAGCCATAGAAAGTGCTCTATTCAAAAGACTGCAAACTTTCCAAAAATAGGAAACAAAGATCACTGCAAGCTTCAAGAACTAAGTGACCTCCTCATGGAGCTACAGTTAGCAAAGGCAGACCGTCATCTACCTGGGCTAAGCTACCTAGACACCGCCCATGGCGTGAACCCAGTGGTGTCTGAACTGCCATACAACCTGCAGGAGAAATGGGCACAACAGGGCTCAAGATATAAAAGAGACTATAACGTATCCTTTGCTCCATTCTCATATTTTTGCAGGTTCAACAGTGAACAAGCCTCGACAAGAAATGATTTCAGCTTCAGTGAGTCTAGCTTGCCTGCGTCGTCATCATCATCATCATCATCATCATCATCATCATCATCATCATCATCATCATCAAGGTATGATAACAAAGCAGCTAAACACAGAGACCTATATAGAGCAGTATCTGCTAAAAAGACAGATATCTCACCTCCCGTATCCTCTCCTGCTCACCAGAGTGATTCGAGTGATAGAGATAAAGATCCAAATCGTCAGTGTCCTATTCACAAAAAACCTCACCCTCTAAGGAAATGTCGTGGGCTTAGGGCAAAGACTGTCCAAGAACGCAGGGAGATCCTCCAGAAACTTGGAGTATGCTATAGGTGCTGTGCTTCTTATAACCATTTTGCTAAAAACTGTAAAGTTGCCATCAAGTGCACAAAATGCAGTAGTGACAAACACGTTACAGCTATGCATCCTGCTCCACTTCCAGACAATACACAGCAGCCATCTACATTGGACCCTGCATCAGATCATGGCGGGGAGCAACAAAACCATGCTCCAGCCACTACAAGCATCTCTTCTTCATGTACTGAGGTCTGTGGAGAAGGATCAAGCCACAAATGCTGTTCTAAGGTATGTCTAGTCAAAATATATCCAAAGGATCAACCTGAGAAAGCTACCAGGATGTATGCCTTTATAGATGAGCAGAGCAACAGATCCCTGGTCAAGCCTAAATTCTTTGAGATCTTTGGCATAAAGGGACATGCAACAGCATATACTCTCAACACTTGTTCTGGTCGTGTAGAAACCTCCGACAGAAGGGCCGATGGCTTCATGGTCTCCCATATCAAGGCAAAGAAGGGCATACCTTTGCCAACATTAGTTGAGTGTGACCAAATACCAGACAACAGGGAAGAAATTTCTACTCCAGAAGCTGCATATCACCATCCCCACTTAAGGCACCTGGTTACTGAAATTCCTCCAATGGATATGGATGCTGAAATATTAGTCTTGCTGGGAAGGGACATTCTCAGAGTACATAAGGTGCGCCAGCAGTGTAACAGCTCTGACAATGCTCAACAGAGACTTGACCTAGGCTGGGTAATAGTGGGCGATGTGTGCTTAAACAGAATGTGAATGCCACGTGCTAAGAAATGGACGTGCATCTCACTTTAGACCATGCCCTCATCATTATGAAGTAAAAGAGAAGCCTCTTGACATCATCCAGGTATCTGATGTTACTCCCATCCCCTATGATGACAACTTAGGTAACACAGTGTTTTGTGCTACACATGATGACAACAGAATAGCCTTGTCAGTGGAAGATAGAGAGTTCATTGCAATAATGGATCGTGAACTCTACAAAGATGAATCTAACAGCTGTGTTGCACCATTACCTCTTCGTGCTACAAGAGTCAGACTTCCAAATAATCACGAACAAGCTTTATCCAGATTCAACTCACTTCAGCGAACACTAAAGAACAGGCCTGAAATGAAAGAACATTTTATTGCATTTATAAAAAGGATCTTTGACAATGATCATGCTGAGCCAGCTCCACCTCTTCTTGAACATGACGAGTGCTGGTATCTGCCTTTCTTTGGAGTGTATCACCCACGTAAGCCAAAGCAAATCAGGGTAGTGTTTGATTCCAGTGCCAAGCATCAAGGTGTATCCCTGAATGATGTTCTTCTTACTGGTCCTAACCTAACCAACAACCTTGTAGGACTATTTATGAGGTTCAGAAGAGAGCCAGTTGCCATAACTGCTGACATTGAACAAATGTTCCATTGCTTTATAGTAAGAGAAAACCATAGGAACTTCCTTAGATTTCTGTGGCACAGTGACAACAACATAAACAATGAAGTGATTGAACACCGCATGAAAGTACATGTCTTCGGAAACAGTCCCTCACCTGCTGTTGCAACATATGGTCTACGAAGGACTTCCCTGGATGGAGAAAGGGAGTATGGTGCAGATGCTCGACACTTCGTTCAGAGAGACTTTTACTTGGATGATGGACTCAAATCCTTACCCACAGACGAAGAAGCCATAGACCTGCTCCAAAGGACTCAGGGTATGCTTTCTGAGGCCAACCTCAGGCTTCACAAGATTGCCTCAAACAGTGCTGCTGTGATGAAAGCCTTCCAGCCTGGCGATCATGCCACAGGATTTAAAGATTTAAATCTGGGAATGGACATGCCTCCTGTTCAGAGAAGTCTGGGCTTACAGTGGAACTTATTTAAAGACACCTTTGGCCTTCAAGTCAGCTCTGCAGACAGGCCATTCACCAAACGTGGTGTTCTGTCAGTGGTAAACAGTCTATACCAGGGGTGTCAAACTGGTGGCCCTCCAGCTGTTGTGAAACTACAAGTCCCATAATGCCTCTGCTTGTGGGAGTCATGCTTGTAATTGTCAGCCTTGCAATGCCTCATGTGAATTGTAGTTCCGCAACAGCTGGAGGGCCGCCAGTTTGACACCTGTGGTCTATAGGATCCACTGGGATTCGTGGCTTCCATCACCTTACAAGGTAAATCTTTATTAAGATAACTATCAGAGACTATTCAAGATTGGGATGCTCCGCTACCAACGGACAAATACTCAAAGTGGAAGTCCTGGAAACAATCTCTACATGCCTTAGATGGAATTGACATACCACGCTGCTACACTTCAGCTTCCCTTGCTGCAAGTCAGAGAAAAGAGATTCATATCTTCTCAGACGCATCCACAGAGGCCATAGCAGCTGTTGCCTACCTCAAGGTAAGAGACTCTCACAATCAAACCCATGTAGGGTTTCTATTTGGCAAAGCTAAGTTAGCACCTAAGCCTGAACACACAATACTCAGGCTTGAACTTTGTGGGATTGTACTAGCTGTGGAAATTGCAGATTTTATACTGCGTGAGCTAGACATTCAAATAGATTACATCAAATTCTACACAGACAGCAAAGTTGTTTTGGGCTACATATACAATCGAACAAAACGCTTCTATGTCTATGTCAGCAACCATGTAGAACGAATCAGAAAATCCTCAAGGCCTGAGCAATGGCATCATGTTCCATTGGAGCATAATCCTGCAGATCATGCCACCAGACCAATGTCTACAAGTGTCTTCTTGGTTGACAGGACCAAATTCCTGCTGGATCATACAGAAGAAATTGCACCTGAGGATTTCAGTCTTCTAGATCCTGACAACAATCCTGAGATTCGTCCTGCAGTCAAGACTTTTGCTGCTGATCCTTACCCTAACCTCCAAATTGGAGACCTTGTTCTGCTCAAAGACCAGCAAGCCGAAAGAATCAAGCGGTCCATGGGACTCATTCTAAAAACCATCCCCAGTGATGATGGTATGGTACATAAAGTAGAGGCGAAGGTTACCAGACAAGGAACTGTAAAGACCTTCCTCAGACCCATAACAGAACTTGTTTTACTCTTGCCTTTTGGAGACTGAACTCGCTTGCCTGAGTCTGCTGGATTTACTTTCTACCACGAGAAGAATGTGCCTTGAACTTCTTTATGCCTTATTGCAGTTTCTATTCTTGCATATACATGCATGTTGTGTTTTTTGTCTTTCAGATCTTCAAGACAACTTCAAATTGCACAATATTTATTTGCATTGCATAACTACCGTTATGATATAGCATAGTGGTATTTACAATACCAGACGGGGAGTGTTCTGTTACATAATTGTCATGTAACATAAAATATGCATAGCTATAGTAATGTTTGTATAGTTGGTTGTTACAATGCCATCTTGTGGTTGTTTTAGATATTGCACCTTTCCTTTGTGTTTCTAAGTGTGTACCTCCCATCCTCTGTGAGCTATCTTCCTCTTCCTAGTTCACTCTGTTATGTAACTTCCTCTTCCTGGTGCACTCTGCTATGCAACTTCCTCTTCCTGTGTCCTCTCTCTGTCTCATGAGGTAAAGAATATGGCCACACGCTTGTAGGCCTCACATAATCTACTCGCATCCTAGGACACATTACCATGTTTTGACCTGCAGTTACCATCTTTCAACCATCTGCCACATTTGTTGTATGCGGTACCTGCTATTTTCAATGAATAAACGCTCATGGAAGAAATAGGTAATTGGTGAGTCACTATCTTATGAGAACTGTCTGCGGTGATCATATCTGCTTATACAGGCCAGGCATAGAGGTCTCAGCAAGGGATAAGTCACTATTACAACAGTTTGGAGTCAGAATACTCCTCTATGGGGGATCGGATGAACACGGACCATCTGTCCGTGTTCTTCTGATCCAATCAGCCAGACGGATGGAAAATAGAGAGTCTCAACTGCCGGGGCAAACCATAATTTCCAAGTTGTGGTAGCAGGATGAAGAAAGAAGGAAGGGAGAGCGCGGCCCTTCTGCCCCTGTCACTGAGCAATCTGTTACAGTTTGTCCTGTCAGAACCCAATTTGTTTTTGAAGGTAATGCTGTTGACAGTAAGTCCCAAATTAAATGGCATGTACCTTTTAGTCCCCAAGAAATGAGAGCCATATTAGAGGGACTGGGAGATCCTAGAAAGAATCCAATTGGGTTTGCAAACAAACTTAGTGCTGCACAGGAAGCATAAGAGGCTTCTGCTACTGACATTGATCAGCTTCTTATTAAAGCAGGGGGAAGCAACATGTCAGGCTACATACTTAAAGAATGTGAAGTAGATGTCACAAAGCTTGATAAAATGGCTAGTGGAAGGAAGGTTTGTGAAAAAATGAAGGAAAAATTGCCCCAAATATATGGACAAACCAGACATGCTGAATTCATGAGTGCTAAGCAAGGGAAGGAGGAAGCAGCAGGGGCTTATTGGAGACGGTTAAGTGATATGGCAGAGGAAGCAGGCCTTTAAATAGAGGAAGTAAACAAGGGAGAATCTGCAAGCCCATCTACACAACTGGTGAAACAAAGGTTTCTTGATGGTTTAATACCCCAGTTGAAAGAAAAGTTGTTCACAGCAAGGCCTGAGGCAGGCAATATGTCTATTCAAGACCTTCTGCCTATCCTGTTATCCATAGAGAACAGGATTAACCAGAAAGAGAGCAAACCCAAAGTTATGTACATGGGGAAGCAGAGGGGAAAAGGAAGAGGCAAAGGCAATTTCAAAAATCATGGCAATCGAGGGCCAATCATATGCTACAATTGTAATGGGGAAGGACACATAGCCAAATTCTGCCATCTTCCTGACCGTAGGCTGGAAAGGAGCTTAGAGGCACCTCATGCTGATCCCAGTTCTCTGCCAAAAGAAGTGGATCAGGCATAGGAAAATGGCATGCCAGTGTCAATCATGTTAAATAGGGGAGGCAATGGTCCCGAGGCCAGAGTAAAAGTATTTTTACAAGAACTCCCCTATCCTGGAGGAGAAACAGAATTAACCTGTTTAATTGATACTGGTGCAAGCCAAAGCGTGTTTAATATAGAGGACTTACTTCCAGGATTATTATCTGAAAATGTTATCTCTGGTGTTGGCCTAACCGGGACCTCTACTGATTTGGTTAAACTCAGGCTAGGACAGAAAACAGAAATTGTCACTAAAGTTTTAGTTTCAGACACAGTTCCTACCAATCTTTTAGGAGCTGACATTTTGAACCACATTTTAGCAAGCATAGACTACACTCCTACAGGAGTTCAAGTGGTCAGTAGTCTGTCAGGAGAAGTTTTAAATTCTGCCTGTGGAGTGTTTTTAATCCAAGACTCCACTCCACCATTCTCACCAGAATTGGAAGTTATTTCTCGCTGATTTATGGGCCACCAGAAAATATTTCAAAGAATTCAAATAGAATACATTCAGATGCCCAGAATAGGCACCTATGAGTACGCTCTAGTGTGCATCGACATGTTTTCAGGCTGGCCTGAAAGTTGGCCGGTGGCCAAAGCGAATGCAAAAACAACAGCAAAGAAAATTTTGAATGAAATAGTTTGTAGATATGGAGTTCCTGAAACTATTGAGAGCGACAGAGGAACCAATTTTACTGGAGAAGTGATGAAAGAGGTAATGGAAGCACTTAACATACAGCAAGCTTTCCATACACCTTATCATCCACAAAGCAGTGGTAAAGTTGAGAGACTTAATGGCATTTTGAAAAAACAGATGTGAAAAATTAAAGCAGATACAGGAAAAGGATGGGTGGAAGCTTTGCCAATAGCCCTATATTCTGTACGAAGTACCCCTAAACAACCACATGGGCTGTCCCCCTATGAGGTTTTATTTGGAGGGCCACCTAAAACATCCTGGAGGAGAAACAGAATTAACCTGTTTAATTGATACTGGTGCAAGCCAAAGCGTGTTTAATATAGAGGACTTACTTCCAGGATTATTATCTGAAAATGTTATCTCTGGTGTTGGCCTAACCGGGACCTCTACTGATTTGGTTAAACTCAGGCTAGGACAGAAAAAAGAAATTGTCACTAAAGTGTTAGTTTCAGACACAGTTCCTACCAATCTTTTAGGAGCTGACATTTTGAACCACATTTTAGCAAGCATAGACTACACTCGTACAGGAGTTCAAGTGGTCAGTAGTCTGTCAGGAGAAGTTTTAAATTCTGCCTGTGGAGTGTTTTTAATCCAAGACTCCATTCCACCATTCTCACCAGAATTGGAAGTTATTTCTCGCTGATTTATGGGCCACCAGCAAATATGACGTAGGTCTGCTGGACTGCACCCCAGTTATGATAAAAATTAAACCAGGAGCCCAACTCCCACAGATTAAACAGTACCCGCT
>BLSH010334873.1:595-26490 GCA_018402905.1 Glandirana rugosa
TATTAGACAGGGAATGTCGTGGTCGTCCTTGGAGAGGGAGATCGTCATACACTACTAAAATCTTGTTGACACATTATTGTTCTAAAATCATCACATACTGCTAGAGGGAGAGGTTCCTGCTGGTGCTGTAAGGGACAGATTATTGTTCTAAAATCATCTCCTAGTTCTATAGGGAGAGTTTCCTGCTGTTGCTGTGAAGGACAGATTATTATTCTAAAATTATCTCCTAGTTCTATAGGGAGAGGTTCCTGCTGGTGCTGTAAGGGACAGATTATTGTTCTAAAATCATCACATACTGCTAGAGGGAGAGGTTCCTGCTGGTGCTGTATGGGACAGATTATTATTCTAAAATCATCTCCTAGTTGTATAGGGAGAGGTTCCTGTTGGTGCTTTGACGGGTAGAATATTGTTCTAAAATCATCTAGTTCTATAGGGAGAGGTTCCTAATGGTGCTGTAAGGGACAGATTATTGTTCTAAAATCATCACATACAGCTAGAGGGAGAGGTTCCTGCTGGTGCTGTAAGGGACAAATTATTGTTCTAAAATCATCTGCTAGTTCTATAGAGAGAGGTTCCTGCTGGTGCTTTGAGGGGAAGATTATTGTTCTAAAATCATCTCCTAGTTCTATTCGGAGAGGTTCCTGCTGGTGCTGTGAGGGAGAGATTATTGTTCTAAAATCATCTCCTAGTTTTATAGGGAGAGGTTCCTGCTGGTGCTGTGAGGGGCAGTTTATTGCTCTAAAATCATCTCCTAGTTCTATAGGGATAAGTTCCTGCTGGTGCTGTGAGGGACAGATTATTGTTCTCAAATCATCTCCTAGTGCTATAGGGAGAGGTTTCTGCTGCTGCTGTAAGGGATAGATTATTGTTCTAAAATCATCACATACTGCTAGAGGGAGAGGCTCCTGCTGGTGCTGTAAGGGACAGATTATTGTTCTAAAATCATTTCCTAGTTCTATAGGAAGAGGTTCCTGCTGGTTCTGTGGGGGACAGATTATTGTTCTAAAATCATCTCCTAGTTCTATAGGGAGAGGTCCCTGCTGAGGCTGTAAGGGACAGATTATTGTTCTAAAATCATCTCCTAGTTCTATAGGGAGAGGTTCCTGCTGGTGCTGTGAGGGACAGATTATTGTTCTAAAATCTTCTCCTAGTTCTATAAGGAGAGGTTCCTGCTGGTTCTGTAAGGGACAGATTATTGTTCAAAATCATATCCTAGTTCTATAGGGAGAGGTTCCTGCTGGTGCTGTGGGGAACAGATTATTGTTCTAAAATCATCTCCTAGTTCTATAGGAAGAGTTTCCTGCTGGTGCTGTAAGGGACAGATTATTTTTCTAAAACCTTCTCCTAGTTCTATAGGGAGAGGTTCCTGCTGGTGCTGTAAGGGACAGATTATTTTTCTAAAATCATATCCTAGTTCTATAGGGAGAGGTTCCTGCTGGTTCTGTGAGGGACCGATTATTTTTCTAAAATCTTCTCCTAGTTCTATAGGGAGAGGTTCCTGCTGGTGTGGTAAGGGACACATTATTGTTCTAAAATCATCACATACTGCTAGAGGGAGAGGTTCCTGCTGCTCCTGTGAGAGACAGATTATTGTTTTAAAATCATCTCCTAGTTCCATAGGGAAAGGTTCCTGCTGGTGCTGTGAGGGGCAGATTATTGTTCTAAAATCATCTCCTAGTTCTATAGGGACAGGTTCCTGCTGGTGCTTTGAGGGACAGATTATTGTTCTAAAATAATCTCCTAGTTCTATAGGGAGAGGTTCCTGCTGGTGCTGTGAGGGACAGATTATTGTTCTCAGATCATCTCCTAGTGCTATAAGGAGAGGTTCCTGCTGGAGCTGTAAGGGACAGATTTTTTGTTCCAAAATCGTCACATACTACTAGAGGGAGAGGTACCTGCTGGCGCTGTATGGGACAGATTATTGTTCTAAAATCATCTCCTAGTTCTATAGGGAGATGTTCCTGCTGGTGCTGTGAAGGACAGATTATTGTTCTAAAATTATCTCCTAGTTCTATAGGGAGAGGTTCCTGCTGGTGCTGTAAGGGACAGATTATTGTTCTAAAATCATCACATACTGCTAGAGGGAGAGGTTCCTGTTGATGCTGTATGGGACAGATTATTGTTCTAAAATCATCTCCTAGTTCTATAGGGAGAGGTTCCTGTTGGTGCTTTGACGGGCAGAATATTCTTCTAAAATCATCTAGTTCTATAGGGAGAGGTTCCTGCTGCTGCTGTAACGGACAGATTATTGTTCTAAAATCATCACATACTGCTAGAGGGAGAGGTTCCTGCTGGTGCTGTAAGGGACAAATTATTGTTATAAAATCATCTGCTAGTTCTATAGGGAGAGGTTCCTGCTGGTGCTTTGAGGGGCAGATTATTGTTCTAAAATCATTTTCTAGTTCTATAGGGAGAGGTTCCTGCTGGTGCTGTGAGGGAGGGATTATTGTTCTAAAATCATCTCCTAGTTTTATAGGGAGAGGTTCCTGCTGGTGCTGTGAGGGGCAGTTTATTGTTCTAAAATCATCTCCTAGTTCTATAGGGAGAAGTTCCTGCTGGTGCTGTGAGGGACAGATTATTGTTCTCAAATCATCTCCTAGTGCTATAGGGAGAGGTTTCTGCTGCTGCTGTAAGGGATAGATTATTGTTCTAAAATCATCACATACTGCTAGAGGGAGAGGTTCCTGCTGGTGCTGTAAGGGACAGATTATTGTTCTAAAATCATTTCCTAGTTCTATAGGAAGAGGTTCCTGCTGGTTCTGTGGGGGATAGATTATTGTTCTAAAATCATCTCCTAGTTCTATAGGGAGAGGTCCCTGCTGAGGCTGTAAGGGACAGATTATTGTTCTAAAATCATCTCCTAGTTCTATAGGGAGAGTTTCCTGCTGGTGCTGTGAGGGACAGATTATTGTTCTATAATCTTCTCCTAGTTCTATAAGGAGAAGTTCCTGCTGGTGGGGTAAGGGACAGATTATTGTTTTAAAATCATCACATACTGCTAGAGGGAGAGGTTCCTGCTGGTGCTGTAAGGGACATATTATTGTTCTAAAATCATCTCCTAGTGCTATAGGGAGAGGTTCCTGCTGGTGCTGTAAGGGACAGATTATTGTTCTAAAATCGTCACATACTGCTGGAGGGAGAGGTTCCTGCTTCTCCTGTGAGGCACAGATTATTGTTCTAAAATAATCTCCTAGTTCTATAGGGAGAGGTTCCTGCTGGTGCTGTGAGGGGCAGATTATTGTTCTAAAATCATCTCCTAGTTCTATAGGGATAGGTTCCTGCTGGTGCTGTGAGGGACAGATTATTGTTCTCAGATCCTCTCCTAGTGCTATATGGAGAGGTTCCTGCTGGTGCTGTAAGGGACAGATTATTGTTCTAAAATCATCACATACTGCTAGAGGGAGAGGTTCCTGCTGGTGCTGTAAGGGACAGGTTATTGTTCCAAAATCATCTCCTAGTTCTATAGGGAGAGGTTCCTGCTGGTGCTGTGAGGGACAGATTATTGTTCTAAAATCATCTCCTAGTTCTATAGGAAGAGTTTCCTGCTGGTGCTGTGAGGGACAGATTATTTTTCTAAAACCTTCTCCTAGTTCTATAAGGAGAAGTTCCTGCTGGTGGGGTAAGGGACAGAGTATTGTTCTAAAATCATCTGCTAGTGCTATAGGGAGAGGTTCCTGCTGGTGCTGTAAGGGACAGATTATTGTTCTAAAATCATCACATACTGCTAGAGGGAGAGGTTCCTGCTGCTCCTGTGAGGGACAGATTATTGTTCTAAAATCATCTCCTAGTTCTATAGGGAGAGGTTCCTGCTGGTGCTGTAAGGGACAGATTCTTTTTCTAAAATCATATCCTAGTTCTATAGGGAGAGGTTCCTGCTGGTGCTGTGAGGGGCCAATTATTTTTCTAAAATCTTCTCCTAGTTCTATAGGGAGAGGTTCCTGCTGGTGCGGTAAGGGACACATTATTGTTCTAAAATCATCACATACTGCTAGAGGGAGAGGTTCCTGCTGCTCCAGTGAGAGACAGATTATTGTTCTAAAATCATCTCCTAGTTCTATAGGGAGAGGTTCCTGCTGGTGCTGTGAGGGGCAGATTATTGTTCTAAAATCATCTTCTAGTGCTATAGGGACAGGTTCCTGCTGGTGCTGTGAGGGACAGATTATTCTTCTCAGATCATCTCTTAGTGCAATAAGGAGAGGTTCCTGCTGGTGCTGTAAGGGACAGATTATTGGTCTAAAATCCTCACATACTGCTAGAGGGAGAGGTTCCTGCTGGTGCTGTAAGGGGCAGGTTATTGCTCTAAAATCATCTCCTAGTTCTATAGGGAGAGGTTCCTGCTGGTGCTGTGAGGGACAGATTATTGTTCTAAAATCATCTCCTAGTTCTATAGGGAGAGGTTCCTGCTGGTGCTGTGAGGGACATATTATTGTTCTAAAATCATATTCTAGTTCTATAGGGAGAGGTTCCTGCTGGTGCTGTGAGGGACAGATAATTGTTCTAAAATCTTCTCCTAGTTCTATAGGGGGAGGTTCCTGCTGGTGCGGTAAGGGACACATTATTGTTCTAAAATCATCACATACTGCTAGAGGGAGAGGTTCCTGCTGGTGCTGTAAGGGACAGATTATTGTTCTAAAATCATCTCCTAGTTCTATAGGGAGAGGTTCCTGCTGGTGCTGTGAAGGACAGGTTATTGTTCTAAAATTATCTCCTAGTTCTATAGGGAGAGGTTCCTGCTGGTGCTGTAAGGGACAGATTATTGTTCTAAAATCATCACATACTGCTAGAGGGAGAGGTTCCTGCTGGTGCTGTATGGGACAGATTATTGTTCTAAAATCATCTCCTAGTTCTATAGGGAGAGGTTCCTGCTGGTGCTGTAAGGGACAGATTATTGTTCTAAAATCATTACATACTGCTAGAGGGAGAGGTTCCTGCTGGTGCTGTAAGGGACAAATTATTGTTCTAAAATCATCTGCTAGTTCTATAGGGAGAAGTTCCTGCTGTTGCTTTGAGGGGCAGATTATTGTTCTTAAATCATCTCCTAGTTTTATAGGGAGAGGTTCCTGCTGGTGCTGTGATGGACAGATTATAGTACTAAAATCATCTCCTAGTGCTATAGGGAGAGGTTCCTGCTGGTGCAGTAAGGGACAGATTATTGTTCTAAAATCATCACATACTGCTAGAGGGAGAGGTTCCTGCTGGTGCTGTAAAGGACAGATTATTGTTTTAAAATCATCTCCTTTGTCTATAGGGTTAGGTTCCTGCTGGTGTTGTAAGGGACAGATTTTTGTTCTAAAATCATCACATACTGCTAGAGGGAGAGGTTCCTGCTGATGCTGTGGGGGACAAATTATTGTTCTAAAATCATCTTTTAGCTCTATAGGTAGAGGTTCCTACTGATGGTGTGAGTGGTGCATTTCTTGCACAAAAATAAAAAGTGCATCTACGTTTTCCAAAAAAAAAAGAGGAAGAATTTATTATTTTTTTTTTGTAATAATAAATAGTGCTACATAGTACATTTGCGGCCAGAATGAGGAGAGCGTCAAATAAGGGACATGGTCGTGGTCTTGGTGCTGCTGGTGCTGCTGGTGTTGGTGAAGTTCCTGTTGCAAGGAGAGGACGTGATTTGTGCCAGCTACACGCACAAGTGAAACACCTTCTTCAGGTGCGAGTAGCCGACAGAACCTTCAACGTTATATGGTAGGTCTGAATGCCGCTCAACGAATGGTGAGGCCAGAACAAGTACAGGCGATAGTAGATTGGGTGGCTGACAATGCCTCCAGTACCTTCACATTGTCTCCCACCCAGTCCCTTGATGAAAGCTCAGAGTTGGCACCTGAACCACATGGCCATCTGTCTCTTACCTCAGCCCCTTTTAAATCAGCCAAGCAGTCTGAGCCCCAAGTCATGCAACAGTCTCTTCTGCTTTTTGATGACTCTCCTGGTGTGCTTTCCGTGGGCCATCCACATAGCCCTGCCCCAGAAGTGGAAGACATTGAGTGCACCGATGCCCAACCACTTCTGTTGCAGGATGAGGACATGGAAACACCAGCGCAGCACATCTCTGATGATGACGAAATACAAGTGCCAACTGCTGCAGCTTTCCACAGTGTGCAGACTGACAAGTAGGGCAGTGGTGAAGGGTGGGTGGAAGATGATGTGGATGAGAAGGATGATGAGGTCCTAGACCCCACATGGAATGAGGGTCAAGCGAGTGACGTGTGCAGTTTGGAGGAAGAGGTGGTGGTCGCACAGAGGCACCAGCACAGCAAAAGAGGAAGCAGGTTGCAAAAGCAGATCGAGCGTCCCCTAGACACGCCTGCTACTACCCACTGCACCCAGGGACCTAGCACACCAAAGGCAGCTCAAAGGCGTTCCTCGGCATGGCAGTTCTTCAGACAATGTGCTGACTACAAGACACGAGTGGTTTGCATGCTGTTCAATGAGAGCTTGAAGCGAGGCATAAATGTTCTAAACCTGAGCACAACCTGCATGACCAGGCATCTAATTTCAAAGCACTTGCTGCAGTGGAATAATTACCTCAAAATCCAAGAAAGGTCTCAGCCTCCTCCTGCTTCCTCTTCTGCTGCTGCCTCGGCCCCTTCCTCCACCTCTACAGTGCCAGTGTCACCTGCCACCCAGCAAACAGAGCATGTGACAGCAATGCCATGTCCACCTCCATCCCCAAGCATTTACACACGTTCCCATGGAAGCTTACAGCTCTCCATCTCCCAAACACTGGAGAGAAAGAGGAAGTAACCCCCTACCCACCCGCGATCCCTGGCCCTGAATGCCAGCATTTCAAAATTCCTGGCCTTTTAAAATGCTGTCATTCTGTCTGGTGGACACGGACAGTTTTAAAAACCTGATGGTGGTGGCTGTCCCACAGTATGTGGTTTCCAGCCGCCACTACTTTTCCAGGCGAGCCATCCCTTCCCTGCACAAACAAGTAGGGGACGAGATCAAGTGTGCACTGCGCAACGCCATTTGTGGCAAGGTCCACATAACCACTGATACGTGGACCAGTAAGCATGGGCAGGGACGCTATATTTCGCTAACTGCACACTGGGCAAATGTAGTGGAGGGTGGGCCTGAGGCGGCTAGCTGTTTGGCGCATGTCCTTCCACCACCGAGGATTGCAGGGCATTTCTCTTTGCCTCCTGTTGCCTCCTCCTCCTACTGCACTTCCTCCTCCTCCTCCTCTACCACCTCCTCATCTGCTCACCGTAACACCTTCACCACCAACTTCAGCACATCCAGGGGTAAACGACAGCAGGCTGTTTTAAAACTGATATGTTTGGGGGATAAACCCCATACTGCGCAGCAGCTGTGGACGGGCATTGAACAACAGACCAATGAGTGGTTGTTGCCACTGAGCCTTCACCCCGGCCTGGTGGTGTGCGATAATGGGTGAAATCTCGTAGCAGCTCTGGGCCTAGCCGGTTGGACGCACATCCCTTGCATGGCGCATGTGCTGAATTTGGTGGTGCAGAAATTTCTAAAAAACTACTCGGATATGTCAGAGCTGCTGCAGAAAGTGCGGGCCCTCTGTGCGTGCTTTCGGCGTTCTCACCCTGCTGCTGCTCGCCTGTCTGTGCTGCAGCGGAACTTCAGCCTTCCCGCTCACCACCTCCTATGCGACTTGCCCACAAGGTGGAACTTCACCTTGCACATGCTGGAGAGACTGTGTGAGCAGCAGCAGACAATAGTGAAGTTTCAGCTGCAGCACGCACGGGTCAGTCACTCTGCGGAACAGCACCACTTCACCACCAACGAGTGGGCCTCCATGCGAGACCTGTGTACCATATTGCCCGTGTTTAGAGTACTCCACCAACATGGCCAGTGCCGATGACACTGTTCTCAGCGTTACTATCTCACTTCTATGTCTCCTTGAAAAAACACTTTTCAGGATGTGGCACAGGAGTAAGAGGAGGAGGAAGAGGGGTCATTTCCACAGTTATCAGGCCAGTCATTCACAAGTGGCTCGGAGGGTGGGTTCCTGCACCAACATAGGCCAGGTAAAAAATTTTCAAGCCAGGGCACAGTTCTGGAGGATGAGGAGGATGAGGAAGATGATGATGAGGAGGAGGAACCATGTTCACAGCAGGGTGGCACCCAACGCAGCTCGTGGGCATCAGCCATGGAGCATGGCTGGGGGATACGGAGGACACAGATGATACACCTCCCACAGAGGACAACTTGTCTTTGCCTCTGGGCAGCCTGGCACACATGAGCGACTACATGCTGCAGTGCCTGCTCAACAACAGCCGAGTTGCCCACATTTTAACTTGTGCCGATTACTGGGTGGCCACACTGCTGCATCCGAGTTACAAGGACAACATGCCGTCCTTAATTCCCTCACTGGAGCGTGATCGGAAGATGCGCGACTACAAGCGCACGCTGGTAGACGCGCTGCTGAGGGCATTCCCAAATGACACAGGGGGCTCTGTGGAAGCACAAGGCGGAGGAAGAGGTCGCCAACGCAGCTGTGGCACCGCCAGCACCTCAGAAGGCAGGGTTAGCATGGCCGAAATGTGGAAAAGCTTTGTCAGCAGCCCGCCACAACAAACAGCACCACCAGCTGATAGGCAACGTCTTAGCAGGAGGCAGCATTTCAGCAACATGGTGGAACAGTATGTGTGCACACCTCTACACATACTGACTGATGGGTCTGCCCCATTCAACTTCTGGGTCTCCAAATTGGGCACATGACCTGAGCTTGCCCTTTATGACTTGGAGGTGCTGGCCTGCCCTGTATTGTCTGAACGTGTGTTTAGCACGGCAGGGGGCATTATCACAGACAAGTGCAGCCGCCTGTACACAGCCAATGTGGACAAGCTAACGTTTATTAAAATGAACCAGGCATGGATCCCACAAGACTTGTCTGTACCTTGTGCAGACTAGACATTTAGACTGGCCTCACACAGCCATTGGTATACTTGTTTTTTTTTAATATGTCTCAATATTTTGGGGGATACCCCAATTAGAAAAAAAAACCCAAACAAACAAAAAACAGTGTTGGCTACCTCCTCCTCCTCTTCCACCACCACCACTTCCACCTACACTGCCACTGTCACGGCCTAGTCAACCTCTAGGCTCCTACTCCACATCCACTTCCTCCTCCTATTTTTATTTTTTTTATGTGATTTTAAGTTATTTCCCTATCTACATTTGTTTGCAGGGCACTTGTCCTACTCCTTACCCCCATTTTGCTTCCTTTTGCAGCCCTCTAGCCCTTTCCAGGACTTTTTTACAGCCATTTTTGTGCCCAAAAGTTCGGGTCACCATTGACTTCAATGGGGTTCGGGGTCAAGTTCGGTACCGAACCCGAACTTTTTCGCGAAGTTCGGCCGAACCAGACGAACCCGAACATCCAGGTGTTCGCTCAACTCTAGCTATGACCTAACCATGGAATCCTGACCTGAGTGATAAAGATGAAAAGCAATGTACCACTAGTATCAACCTGAGACTGACTGTACCCCAGAAAGTATGACCCCTGCGTCCTGGACAAGCAGACTGATGGAGGAAAATGAAAAAAACAAAGCTACAACCTAAGCCAGTGGTTCTCAACTCCTGTCCTCAGGACCCACTAACAGGACAGGTTTGCAGGATGACTGAAATACATCACATTTGATATCATTTGCTGCTCAGTGATTGCAGTATTCTAGTCTGCATCTCCCCAAGGTAATACTTAAAATCTGGCCTGTTGGTGGGCCCTGAGGACAGGAGTTGAGATCCACTGACCTAAGCAAACCTGGCAAATATGAACCCGTCCTGAAACCAATATCTGTAAAATATCCCCAGAAACAGTAACCACCTGTGACTGATTGTGCCTAGTAGGATAAAACTTCCTGGATCTTGCCAGCAAAAAGGGCACTATAAAAACACAAGCAAAACAGGCTACTACCTATAAATAAATCTGGGGAACAGCTGGTCCAATAAGACCCTGACATCTACATAGAAACTCTCCCCTGGCCAGGTACAGGTAGATAGCAGTGCATGGTCCCCAACCCCACCTGCTTTGGAGATCCCTGAAATACCCAACCAAGTGACCCCTGCTAACCCTGTGCCAAGCCCAGCAATGCAAGGTGACAAGGAACAAGTAGCTTTGGTAACCAAGCTCATGTACATGCATTTACACCTAGTGTTGTCCCCCTTTCCAACCAAGAGCCCCTCCTGCCTACCACCTGCACCAGCTAAGACTCCACCCCCCAACACCAATGTGATGCCAGCCTTTGAATTCCAAGCATGACGTACAGCCAGCTGGCTGATGCACCCCACAGCTGGCACTTACATGACCCCCCCATGTGGCCCCCAAAATGTAGACAGAGTACTCCTGTAGAGTTTACTCTTGAGAGTTGCTCTTTCCAATTGCAGCAGTACAGAAGTGCAGTAGGACAAAAGTGCAATAGTTTTGAACAAACAGTAGTTGGATACAGTAAGTTTAAATTATTTCTAGTTTCCTTAAAGTATTTCAAATTGCTTTTCTTAAATTGTTTGCTTGTTAACATTGGTATTTTGGCTGTGTTGTTATTAGTGATTGTTTGCTAAGTGCTGTTGAGGTGTTGAATACTGGGTGTGGTCAATTAGCATATTTAATAGAGGTGGGCTGTTGGCCAAACTGGTGCCTAATTAGTGTATTTAAGAAGGGAAGCAACTCTTGTAGAGTTTACTCTTGAGAGTTGCTCTTTCCAATTGCAGCAGTACAGAAGTGCAGTAGGACAAAAGTGCAATCGTTTTGAACTAATAGTAGTTTGAAACCAGCAGGAGGTTGGAGACAGCCAACTCTATTTGATTAGTGCCTGTGTTTGAATTTAAGTAAATCTCTCTTTAAAGATGTTTGGTTTAGTTCAGTGAAATACTTGTTTGGCATTTATTTTTTGTGGTGCTTTGTATGCAGGTTTCTAGTCTACGTGATGACATTGCCTGCCTAAATTCCTTTGTTTGTGCTCTGCAGTCTGAGATCAGGAGGTTGTCTAAGCCATTTTGTTGTGTTGAGCTGCCCTGCAATAATCCACCTCTTCCTCAAAGACTGCGCAGGAGAAGGGCAGTGCGGACAACTGTTGGGTCTGGAAGAGTAAGACCTGTGGACCATAAACATGTACATTTTGGTTTAACACTGCATAACCCCTATAGTGATCTTTCTGAGCTAGAAGCAGATACAAAGGCTGCAAACATAGCTACTTGTGAGATTGGCAACCCTTCTCTGCACATGGAGGAGCTTGAGAAAAAAAATGCAATTCCAAAAGTAATTGTTTTATCTGAGGCTGCTCACCAGGCAAGAGTCATCTTCTTGATGGTGAATCAATTGTAAGAGGTGTTGCTATAGGAAATCATGTGGAAGTGTCAAAGGAAGTTAGGTGTTTGCCTGGTGCTACTGTTAGGAGAGATAAGAGGCGCATTGTAAGAATTGTCAAAAAAGCTAGCGAAGAGTGCAATGTTGATGTTGTTGTGCACCTTGGCACAAATGATTTGTCCCAGAATTATGTGCATTCTGTGCAGAAGGATTTTCAGAATTTGGGCCAGGATTTTCAACAGTTAGGGTGTACTGTTACATTTTCAGAAGTCTTACCTGTGCATAATGGACAACACGAGAAAGTACTTCGTATAGCAGAGTTCAATGTTTGGTTAAAGAATTGGTGCAAAGCTGAAGGTTTTGGTTATGTTAGTCATGTTGCTACCCGGTGGTCGGACATTGAACTTTACAACAGAGAGGGCCTGCATCCCTCACACAAGGGCACTGAGCTTCTTGGTATGGAATTTAGGAAATTTTTGGACATGCATTTAAACTGAGAAATGGGGGCAGAGACGTAATTGTTGAGGAGAATTTCTGTCCCCAGCAGGTTGAAACAAATGTGAGAATTTGTGTTGGTAATGACTGGGCTGATGAGGTGGTCACTTCAGTTGAAGTTTCTGTTAATAAAAAGAAAGCAGTTGAAAGTAGTGTTTGTCATGTCATGTGCGCTAATGCCCATAGTTTAGGCAACAAGCTTTGTGAGCTGACAACTCTTATGTCTAGGGACAACTTAGACCTTGTTGAAATTACAGAGTCATGGTTCAAGGATTTAAATGACTGGGAAATAACTATGCCAGGGTACACACTATACAGGAATGACAGAGTAGGGAAGAGGGGAGGTGGAGTTGCCATGTAAAAATGGCATAAAACTAATATTAATTCAAAAAACAAATGAAATACTTGAAACCCTCTGTGTCTGCCTTCCAACGAGTGAGGGATCTTCCCTTAGGATTGGAATAGTATACAGACCCCCAGGACAGAGTAAAGATTATGATAACTTGTTGATTGATGAGATCACTCAAATGGGAATGAAGGAAGAGGTTTTGATTATGGGTGACTTCAACATGCCTGACGTTAACTGGAATTCTCAAACTGCTATTACAAGCAGGAGCAGGGATGTAATGGAAGCACTGAATGGGATTTCTGTAAAACAGTTAGTAAAAAGCCCAAACCGAGCTGATCATATTCTTGACCTAGTACTGACAAATGGGGATCAACTGTCTGATGTTGAGGTGGGGGAGAATTTGGGTTCTAGTGATCAGCAATGTCTTTGGTTTGATATTAAAACAAGAACTGAATAATCATATACAAAAAACAAAAGTTTTAGATTTTAAAAGGACAAATTTTGCTGAAATGGGAAAATTTCTAAAAAATGAACTGAAAGGTTGGAGTAAAATGACAGGAGTAAGTAATCAGTGGGCACTATTAAAATCTACCATAGTGGAGGCAACTAGATTATATGTCAGGCAAGTTAGTAAGAATAAACGGAAGAAAAAACCAATATGGTTCACCAAAGAGGTAAGTAGGATAGTAAAGGTAAAAAAAATGGCATATAGAATATTCAAGGAAACAGGAGGTGCAGCTGACAGAGAGGAGTATAAAAATAGACAAAAGGAGGCCAAACACATTATTGGTGCTGCAAAAGCACAGAAAGAGGAGGAAGTTGCTAAGTCTATTAAGGAAGGAGATAAAACCTTTTTTAGGTACATTAGCGATAGAAGGAAAAAATACAATGGGATCACTAAAATGAAAACTGGGCACAACACATATGTTGAGGGAGACCAGGATGTAGCAAACCATTTAAACAATTACTTCTGTTCAGTCTTCTCAGAAACAGACTGCACTAATGATAACAAGTTAGGGAATCATATTGGTTCTAGTAATGATGGTTCATTTCTAGGATTTCTGGAGACAGAGGTAGCTGAGGAACTGGCTTGGTTAAAGCTTAATAAAGCAATGGGCCCTGATGGTATTCATCCCAGAGTTCTAAGAGATCTTCGTGATACAGTTGTTGGACCATTAACAAATCTTTTAAATACATCTCTTCTAACAGGAGAAGTTGCCCATTATTGGTGGATAGCTTATTATTGTACCTATCCATAAGAAGGGCAGCAAGGTAGAAGCTGGCAATTTCAGGCCAGTGAGTTTAACATCAATTGCAGTCAAGGTAATGGAATCACTTCTCAAAAGAAGGATCATTGATCACCTAAAAATACACAGCTTGCTGGACCCAAAGCAGCATGGCTTTACTGAGGGCAGATCGTCTCAGACAAATTTGATTGAATTCTTTGACTATATCACCAGTGTTTTGGACCAGGGTGGTGCTGTGGACATAGCGTATCTTGATTTCAGCAAGGCATTTGATACAGTTCCACATAATGATCTAATACAAAAGTTGTACAAGCTGGGACTTAACCCTTGGGTGATTCAGTGGATATGCAGTTGGCTAAAGGATAGATCCCAGAGGGTGGTTGTAAATGGGGTTCACTCAGAACAGAGACCAGTCACTAGTGGGGTACCACAAGGCTCTGTACTGGGTCCTGTTCTATTTAACCTATATGTAAGTGATATAACTAAAGTTTGTTGGGCAATCTATGTCTCTTTGCTGATGATACCAAGGTGTGTAATAGGGTTGATATCCCTGAAGGTGTCTGTAACATGGGACATGATTTGGCATTGCTGGAAGATTGGTCAAATCAGTGGAGACTGCAGTTCAATATTTCTAAATGTAAAATAATGCATCTAGGGAAAAACAATCCCCTTAGAGAGTACAGCATTGGGGGTACAGTGTTAGCCAGCACTACAGAAGAAAAAGATTTGGGTGTGCTTATTTCAGATGATTGCAAAATGAGCAAACAGTGTGACCGGGCAGTGGGAAAAGCAAATAGAATTCTGGGATGTATCAGTAGAGGGATCACCAGCAGGAGGAAGGAGGTTCTGATTCCTCTATATAGATCTTTAGTGAAACCTCACTTAGAATAATGTGTCCAGTTCTGGAGACCACACTTACAAAAAGATATTGATAAGATATAACGAGTTCAGAGACGGGTAACAAAAATGATGAAAGGTCTGGGAGATAAAACATATCAAGAGCGACTTCAGGAACTTAATATGTACAGTCTGGAGGAAAGAAGGGAGAGGAGAGACATGATTGAAACCTTTAAATACATCAAGGGGGTGAATAAGGCTCAGGAGGGCAGTCTTTTCAATATGAAACCAAAATCAAGAAGACGGGGACATGACCTCAAACTAACTGGAGGAAAGTTCAAAACTAATCTTAGAAAGTATTATTTTACTGAAAGGGTGGTTGATGATTGGAATAAACTACCAACAGAGGTTGTGAGACAGTCAACAGTAAATGGCTTCAAACATGCTTGGGATAAACATAAATCTATAGTCAGACAACAAGGTTAATGTAAAAAAAAAAACATTTTAAAAAATTTAAATAAATAAATAAAAAAATAAAAAGGGGCAGACTCAATGGACTACTCAGTCTTTTTCTGCCGTCACTTTTCTATGTTTCTATACTAATGGCTGAAAAGACGAGGGGGAACGTCCCCTGGAGGATATGAACAATGTGATGACAGCTGGCCATCTAACCATATAGAAAGGCACCTGCATGACCCTCCTCTGTGGCCCTGTGAAGTGGGCAGAGGGATATGCAACATATGACACCTGAAATGAATAAGTGAAGAAATTACCTGATGCTGAAATTACATAAAACCATGGATAAGTAAATTTGTGCTGTGCCCTCCTGGTCATGCGAGCCCCCCTCCCCCCCCACCTGACAGCGGGAAGCCTGGAGATCTGGATCTATGTTAGGGGAGCTGACATTTGCTCAACATACTGTGATACTCTGAGCTGTGAGCGAGAGCCTTCCCTCTACAGAGCCACCCGCCCCGACAGTGCCAAGTAAGTGTGCCCTGATGAGCTGCACCCTGTGCACGTACCTTAGTGCATGGTGCTGCAGACGCCCATGAAAAAATGGCCATGACTCAGGCACCCAGCCCATCTCACCCTAACCCCGGATGCTTCCATGCGGCAATATGAGCAGTTCCATGCCTGATACACCTCTGGCTGCGACGCTCTGACGAGCCGTGAACCGGAACTGACCACGGTGAGAGGAGGAGGCCAGGTTAAATGCGGCCGAGAGTCCTCCCACAAATACAGGCTGACTTGTGGTCAGCCTTACTATTTACCACTGCTAAGAGATATTCAAGAATAAATTGTCTTTTTTTTAAATTGTACATAATAACTACATTGTACTCCTACCCATTCACCAAAAAAGTGTCAAAGTAATAAAGACAAGAAACAGTTTTTGACAAGACCTTTATTAAAAAATAAAAAATAGTGTCCCTCGATATACATCCATCGTCAGTCACAACGCCTGCCAGACCCAAAAAATTCCCACCGTCTGCTCGCGCTGCACTTTGACAGTTCTTATATAGGCAAAGGGTAGAGCCTTCCGGCTACGTCACCCAGTAGCACCGCCTCCTTACGACGTTGTGTGGCGCCAGAAGGGTGCAGTGCCACCGGGTGACGTAGCCGGGTGGCCCCGCCCCTTGCCTATATAAGTACTGTCAAAGCCTAGAGCGGGCAGATGGCAGGAGGCCTTCCAGGAGGCGGAGCCTTTTCTTTTTCTACTTTTGTGGTCTGGCGGGCTCCGTGATTGACGATGGATTTACATCGAGCGACACTTTATTTTTTAATAAAGGACTTGTCAAAAACAGTTTCTTGTGCTTATTACTTTTTAACACTTTTTTGGTGAATGGGTAGGGGTACGATGTACCCAATAACCATTCACATGGGGGGGACCGGGATCTGGGGCCCCCTCATTAAAGGGAGCATGTGGCCTGGTATGGTTCAGGACGGGGGGCTCGCTCAGGCTGCATGCTCGGATAAGGGCCTGGTATGGATTTTAGGGGGGGCTCCACGCCATTTTTTAAAAAAGATTTTGGCGTGGGGTTTCCCTTTAAAATCCATACCAGACCTAAAGGCCCTGGCATGCATGGGTGAGGGACCCCATGCCATTTCCCCCCCTTTTTTTTCTGTATTGCCAGGAGCCGCCAATACATTACAGATGCGAGCAAGTTTAAATTATATTTTTTTCCTTTAGAAATGTCAGTTTTGCTGCAACAGGTTTTATACATCATACAGATGCGCCACTTTACAGGCAGACTAATGCGACCCCTCAGGCACGATATTTAAAGGAATTTTTCATTTTTATTATTTCACTTTAAGCATAATTAAAATCACTGCTCCTTTAAAAACTATTGCTTAAAAAAATGTTTTGCATTGATGCATGTCCCCCAGGGCAGTACCTGGACCCCCATACCCTTTTATGGCAATAACTTGCATATAGGAATTTAAAATGAGGACTTTTAATTTTTCATGTTTGTGTCCCATACACTTATGGACTAATAGACTTTGCATGTTTGGTAGAACTTTTTTCCTGTTGTAGATGTTACATGGATTGAAAACTGGTTACAGGGGTGAATCCAGAGGGTGGGGATAAATGGGGAGTACTTGGAATGGCCTGGTGTGGAAAGTGGGGTTCCCCAGGGATCTGTCCTGAGACTGATCCTATTTAATTTATTAATAAACGATCTGGAGGATGAGATTAACAGCTCAATCTCAATATTTGCGGATGATACCAAGCTAAGCAGGGCAATCATTTCTCCAAAGGATGTGGAAACCTTGCAAGAAGATCTGAACAAATTAGTGGGGTGAGCAAATAAGTGGCAAATGAGGTTTAACATAGAAAAATGTCAAATAATGCATTTGGGTACCAAGAAAATGAACGCAAACTACTCACTAGGGGGAGAGCCTCTGGGGGAATTTAGGATGGAAAAGGACCTGGGGTCCTTATAGAGGACAGGTTCAGCAATGGCATGCAATGCCAAGCTGCGGCAAGCAAAGCTAACAAAATATTGTCATGCATCAAGAAGGGGATTAACTCCAGGGATAAATCAATAATTCTCTCACTCTACAAGTCTCTGGTAAGGCCGCACCTGGAGTATGCTGTCCAGTTCTGGGCACCAGTCCTCAGGAAGGATGTCATGGAACTGGAAAGGGTTCAAAGAAGGGCAGCAAAGCTAATTAAGGCATTGGAGTATCTAAGTTATGAGGAAAGATTGCAAGCACTGAACTTATTCTTTCTGGAGAAGAGACGCTTGAGAGGGGATATGATTTCAATGTACAAATACTGTACTGGTGACCCCACAATAGGGACAAAACTATTCTGCACAAGGGCGCACACAAAGACACACGGCCATTCACTAAAACTAGAAGAAAGGCGATTTAACCTTAAACTGTGTAGAGGGTTTTTTTACAATAAGAGCAGTGAGGATGTAGAATTCTCTCCCACAAACAGTGGTTTTGGCTGGGAGCATAAATAATTAAAAAAAATATTAGATGGGCACCTAAGGGACCACATCATTGAGGGTTATACAATATAATACTTACATAAAAGTACACACATAGGTTGGACTTGATGGACTTGTGTCTTTTTTTCAGATATTCTCTTATATGAACATTATTGATAAGTAAACGAAAAAGACTGGACAAAATTATAGAAATAATCAACATTTTTTATATTAGATGGAAAAAGTGCAGACAACGGAAACTTAAAGTGGTTCTAAAGTCTAAATTGTTTTTTTATCTTAATGCATTCTCTGCAAACCAGTGCTGTGTGTGTATGTGTGTATAGATACACACAGCCTAGCTTAGAAGAACACTTGCATGGGTGTCCCCTCAGCACTGCACTTAATGACAGGGTATCAAGGAGAGAAGGAACAGACAGTGCCTTCAGGGGACTCCAGAAGAGGTTGCACTGCTCTGTGCAACTTTTTTTCATTTAAGCTATAAAAAAGACTTTAGTATCACTTTACATTAGAAAATAAATGTAAATATTATAGTATCTTACCGTCTTTCCCAGACACTGCTGGTGTGACACTTCCTCTGAGCACCAGAGATGAACCCCAATCTTACACATTTTACAGCGCAGGCCCTGCTTGGAGTTACCTGAATATTGAAAAGATTGCTGTTAAATATATATATATATATTTTTTTTTTTTAATCAATAAAAAAAGACTTTTATTGAGTAAGAACATAAAGCAATACAGCAATACAGTTGCAATGCCTCAACATACCGATACAAGGAGAAACAAATCAGGAGATAAAAGAGATCAGCACATGTGTTAATATCCTTAGTCTGCATATTTAGTAACATGAAGGGACATACGTCAGAATCCTTATACAGATCAATACAGTGTACTTTTTAGTAACAGAAAGAAATAAAAATTAAAAAGAAAACAAAAATAGAAAAAGCAAAAAGAAGATAAAGAAATACAAATATAAACATAATCATAACCAGCTGGAGATAAGTGTCTGCCATCCCAAGACACCGAAGAGCAAAGTTGACTTACAGCAGGGACATCTGTAGTCCAGTGCAGGGCATCTATGCTTCATTCATATCACACTCCCTCAGTCCTGACACTAACAAATGGATTGCCTTCTAGCCCATCAGAAACCTATCCATGACCAATCGCGGAGGTGCTACGTCTGGAGTGCCTAGCCAACTCTGCCAGATGTTAATGAACTTGTTTGGGGATTTTCTATGTTGGTAAGGGTTTTTTTCCCAAACCAAAATATGGTTAACCGCTTGAATCCACTGCGCAGTCGTCGGGGGTCGTACAGATAGCCACAGCCGAGCAATCAGCTTTCTGGCTAAATACAAGAGTCTAGTAAGAGCTATGTATATCAGAGGAGGATATTGTTCCTCATTCAGACCACCCAGCAAGCACGTCAGCGGATCCATAGCTAATTGAGCATTATATATCTTGTTAATTATTGCAATTACTCCATTCCAATATCTCAGCAACTTGGGGCATCTCCAAAGCATGTGTATAAAGTCCCCGGGGTTGGGCCTGGCATCTAGGATAGATAGGGGAGTCCCTTCTTCCCCATTTGTGTAGCTGTACCAAAGTGCGGTATGCCCTATGTAGAATAAGATGAGAGAGCTTTTGTGCTGCTGATACTGAGACCAGGGGCCCTCCTCTAGAATCTGATCCCATTGATCCCTTTCAATAGGGCCTGTATCAACCTCCCATTTTTCCCGGCAAGGCAAAAGGTCGGGGGCCTGAATACAAGACAAAAGATGTGCATAAATTTGAGAGATTATGCCCTTTTTCTCCCTTTCATTGTAAATGGACTCTAGAAATGAACAGTCCTCCAACCATATGGTTGAATGTCTGCCCTGACACTGGATTGCATGGCATAGCCATAGATATCGGTAGAAGTGGTCCTTCAGTTATGGGAATTCCAATACCATCCAGTGAAATGGCTTCACAGTGGCATTGTGAATTACCTGAGATATATATATATATATATATATATATATATATATATATATATATATATATATAGAACCTATGCCCGCCCTATCCCATACCTGGTGCTTATCTAGTTTGGCCAGTTCCCCGAAGAATTGATTCTGCCATATAGGTGTCTTAGTCAAGAACCCAGTCAGTCCTAGCCTACACTTCACACTTTTCCATAGCTTCATTAACAACTGAATCGTGGGACAGTGAGACGGGACCAAGGGAAAGCCCATCTCCATATGGGAAAGGGCCGAATATCCGCCGCTAGAGGGAATGAGTAGTTCTCTGGATAAGTCGGTTGTCTTGTGCAAATCCCATCCCGCGAAATGCTGCAGCTGGGCCGCAAAATAGTACGTCTGTGGGTGAGGGAAGACCATTCCCCCCTGATCCTTAGGGAGCTGTAAGCTGGTAAGTTTTATATGGGCCACCCCATTTTTCCAAATAAGAGCTCTAAATTGAGAATCCAATCTCTGGAACCAATAGGTGGGTATCCATATCGGGGCATTATGTAGGATATATAATAGTTGCGGGACCCAAATCATTTTAACAAGGTTATTGCGCCCTGTCACCGACAATGGCAATTTACACCACGCGGTACATTTAAGTTTAAATTTGTGGAGAATCGGTTTCAGATTCAATGATACATACTCTCATGGATCCCCCGATACTACTATACCCAAGTATTTGAAGGTCGTAACCACTTGTATATGTCTCACACTCTCTGGCAGAGCAGCGGGTAAGGGGTCCAACGGAAGGAGAACCGACTTGTGCCAGTTAACGGCAAAGCCAGATAACTGTCTGAACTGATCTATGAGTCGCATTACCTCCCTCAGCGACCCCGCCGTGTCACCCAGATACAACAGGGTATCGTCCGCGTATAGAGAAATCTTTTCCTCCTTCTGTCCTCTATGAAAGCCCACTATGGACGGGGAGGATCTGATCATGGCGGCCAATGGTTCCAGTGCAAGGGCAAACAGCAGGGGCGACAATGGGCACCCCTGCCTAGTGGCCCTATACAAAGGAAAAGATTCTGACAAGGTATCATTAACCCAAACTCTGGCCCTTGGTGCTGCATATAAAAGCTGAATCCAGGAGATAAACTTGTCTCCAAGGCCAAACCTCCAGAGCACTGCCCAGAGATAACTCCACTCGACGCTGTCAAAAGCCTTGGCAGCATCGAGGGAGAAAATTGCCCTGTTGCCCGGATTATCTACAGGGATCTGGATATTCAAAAAAAGCCTGCGAATGTTCAAGGCAGTAGAACGGGCGGGGATGAAGCCAGACTGGTCCAGATGGACCAAGTCCGCAACAACACCCACCAGTCTATAAGCCAGGACTCGGGCCAGGAGTTTGACGTCCGAGGTAAGTAAGGATATAGGCCTATAGGAGTCTGGCTGCTCCAGATCCTTTTCCACCTTGGGGATGACCACTATGATAGCTTCACTCATGGATGCCGGCAGACTACCAGTGCGCAGAGCATCATTCAGGGTTGTCAGTAGAGTAGGGAGCAGTACATCTCCATAGATTCTATATGTTTCATTGGGCAGTCCATCGGCACCCGGGGATTTACCATTAGCCATTTGTGCTGCTAGGGACAACTCTTCCAGTTCGATAGGGGAGTTGAGAAGATCAAACTCCCTCCGTGAAATGCAGGGGAGAGAGCTCCGGTTCAAAAAATCACCCAAAGCCTCCCTTGTCGGGCATACCCTGGAGGCATAAACCTCCCTAAAATATTGGGTGAAGACAGCAGCGACTTGTTCCTGGCCGTCAACCAGCTCCCCCCTGGCATCTCAAATAGTTTCGATGTGGGGGGTTCCCTGCTGGGCTCTGGCAATTACTGCCAGTAAGTGGCCCGTGTTCTCCCCCTCATCAAAATACCGCTGCTGCATAAAGAATCTCTTATTCTCGACTGCAGCAGTGGAGACCTGTTGATAGAGTGCCTGGGCTTCTAGCCGCCTCTGTTCAGAAGCAGGGGTAGGTGCATTTACATAAGACTCCTCCTCCCCAGCAGCCTCAGCCATTACCAAGTTTTCCCATTCTTTGGTTTTAGATTTAATGGCAGAGATTTGGGTGATAATTAAATCCCTTAGGTGGGCTTTCAAAGCATCCCATATTACCCCCCGGGGCAGCTGTGTCATGATTAATACGTATAAACTCTCTAAGGGCTTCTGGGATAGGGCTATTCTCCAGGGAATAGAGCAAACCAGAAGGGATTAACCTTCCATAACCTGAGTCTGAGCGTGGGAGATAGAGCAATCTGGATCTTGAGAAGAGAGTGATCAGAAATATTTTGGGGAGCATATACCACAGAGTCAACCAATTGCTGTGCCAGCGCATTACCTAGACACATAGCTATGTGTGAAAGGCATTTATATGTAGCTGAAAAACAAGAGAAGCACTTTACAGTAGGATGTTTGTCCCTCCACACATCCCACAGACCCAGTTCAAGAAGAAATCTAGCAAAAGGGGTGGGCCACCCGCTAGAGCCGCCTGATCCCGTCGAGGTGAGAACTTGTCTAACTGTCTGTCCATGACAGTATTGAAATCTCCCACCACCCAGATGGGGACATCCGTGTGGACAGTGAGAAATTTTGCAGGCTGTGCAGAGAGAAGTGTGGAGGGACGTATACATTTGCAGTAATACACAATAAACCCCGTAGTTTGCATAACAAAAACACATGCCGTCCCTGATCATCCACCATGGAGCGCAGAAGAAAAAAGGGAACAGCATGAGATATGAGGATACTAACACCTCTGGAATAGGCTGAGTGGACGGAGTGAAACTGGGTGGGATATCCCCTATGCTTAAGAACAGAGCCAGCCTGTAGGTGTGTCCCCTGTAAGCACACCACAGCCACGGTTTATGAGCTTTTATGGTAGAAAAAAGGGCCACCCGCTTCATCCATCCCCCAGGCCTCTGACATTCCATGAAATTAAGGTACACTTGACAGCCATTGTAGAAAAAAAAGAACATTTTGCTGTAACTGGTATAAATCCCGCGCCCCACCCCCAAAAGAGGGTAGACATAGGAATCCCAACTCTGGGTAAGTGCATCTAGGCGACAGTAGACCCCCCAACAGTGTCACTATTAACGTGGCATCTCTGTCAGAAATCTGAGAGAAAAGTATTATACTTGGGCCGCAGAGGCCGGCTCCAGCAGGAAAAAAAGTAGTAACTAGACATATCCGTCCCGCAACCGGCAGGGAGCAATCCAATCAAAAAACAATAATGGAAAGTGGTTGCATAACAAAAGGTCTCTGAATGCTAGGAGCAGTCCAGCAATCATGTCCACGCAGGACAACTATCCAGG
This sequence comes from Glandirana rugosa, assembly GCA_018402905.1. Lineage (NCBI taxonomy): Eukaryota > Metazoa > Chordata > Amphibia > Anura > Ranidae > Glandirana > Glandirana rugosa. The sequence goes on from BLSH010334873.1 coordinate 23,580, forward strand.
GGGGGCCCCAACGTCTCACAATGACTGGGATTCGATAGAGCTTGCAAAGTTAAGCTTGTATTAAGGTGTAGGGAATGTAGTATGCTCATGGGCTCCTCAACCGCCTTGCGATATGAACAGGAGAAGATAAAGCATTAAGGGAATAGTGCCACCTTCTGTAACAACTAACTGCAACAAGAGAGAGCAACAGTGTACTTAGGCTGTACAATGAGGTACTTTCCAGAGAGTGTGCTCCACTCGATCCAGCCAAGCAGATGCTTGTGCAGGGTTTTCAAAGAACTGAGTTTCTCCATTCACCACAATGCGAAGCTTAGCAGGGTATAACATGGCATATGCAACTTCATAGCGCCTAAGACGTTTTTTCACCTCTGTGAATTTGGCCCTATGGTGTTGGAGTTCGGCAGAAAAGTCTGGGTAAAACGATATCCGTGCATTATCCATCTTCATTAGGTTGCCCTTGGTCCTGGCTAGATATAGCGCGGCATCCCGATCCTTGAAATTCAATAGTTTAAAGAGGAAGGGCCGTGGGGGCTCCCTGGGTCGGGGTGGTCTTGGAGGGACCCTGTGGGCCCGTTCTATGGTGAACATAGAGGAGAAGGCATCTTTACCAAAGGTAGACAGGAACCACTTTTCCATGAACGCAACCAGGTTTTTTCCCTCGATTTTCTCCGGTATGCCCACCGCCCAGACATTATTGCGTCTTTGCCTGTTCTCCATATCCTCTAAATGGGCCGCATGGCCAGCAGAGACCGACTGAACATGGCGCAGCTCTCTCTGTAATGACGCCTTCTCATCCTCCACATTGCTCATCCTGTCCTCCAGAGCCGCCGTGCGGTCTCTCAATTTCTGCATATCTTGTCTGACTAGATTAAGCTCCAGTTTCACCCCCCCTTATTTCAGAAACCAGGGCTTTAATAGAGGTATTGCAGGAGGTGACAGCAGCAAATATGTCCCGCAATGTGGGTTCAGGAGTGGGCGAGTTGACATCCTCCCTGTCACTGGCTAGGCCTGCAGGGGCCAGGGTACTCACTGCGTCCCATCTAGATGCGGCCTCCGGGTTATCAGGCCATGGAGCCTCCGACTCTCCAGGCAAACAGTCCTGATCAGCAGTATTCAAGGAGTGCAGCGCCGCTTTGGGAGGTTGATCCTTGCCAGGAATCTTGGAGAAGAGTTTCATGGCAGCCTCTTTCGCCGAGCGCTGCGAGCGGGCGCCATCTTGCCCCGCATGGTCCGACCCTGGCTGCACATCTTTGGGGGCCTTACAAGACATGGATTCCCAGCACTAAAGGTACCAAACGGGAGAGTGCCATGCAGGGATCTCCGTGCAGTAATACGGGAGCTGAAGAGCAGCTTCAGGATACTGCGAGCAGGGTATAAGACAGGATAAACAGCAGAGCTATCTCACCACGCGACTTACTCCATGAGCTGCAAGCCACGCCCCCCTTAAATATATATTTAACCCACTAACAGATTATGATATAATGACACAAAAAGGACTCTCTTATCAATTAATATGAAAGCCCTAGTACCAAAAGAAGCAGACTACATATTTAATATAAAAAAAAAATTGCATGTTACTGGTAATTAGAGAAAAATATAGAGAGGATGGGTAGATAGATAGATAATTAGTCCTCAAGCCACAGCCTGTTACCTGCCATAAACTGCTGCAGGCAAAGCCTACCATTGCAGTCTAGAGAGATCCATTGTATGCAGAGTGGCAGCAGGTGCCAGGCAATGGAACAGCACAATTGGAGGGAATGATGTGCTGCCTGACAGTCACATCATAGTTCTGCTTGTTATGTTATCCGACCAGTAGAGGGGGAGATGAAGTGTATTCAAAGGTTACCCTTGAATTTTAATGCAGAACACCAATGCTGGATGGGCTTTCCTAATCCCACCAATATGATGGAAAATGATTCCTACCACTGAAACAATGATAGGACATCATTTCTATGACTGGCACCAGCAGTGGGCCACTAATCCTTCCATGGTCTCCACGTCTTGTGGAATTGGGTTGTGTTGTCCATTGCATAATTTTATTTGTTTAGCACGTAACGTGTGCAAGTTGTACGAGTCAGTAAAGTATATATCTCACAGGGCATACCATTAGAGCGTCTATATTATGTTCGGTATAGAGGTTAGTAGTTACAATTATACCTACTTATTAGGGAAAAATGTGTTGACCTGTCTTAGTCTGATATTGATTGCGGATCACATTCCGGTATGAGGAAGTGGACGTGACATTGAAGCAACCCCTGTATATGTTTAGCATACATCTCTATGGCCTTGGGCGGGGGGGCTAAGACCCCGCCACCAAGTGACACCCCTGACGGGAGCTCTCTGTGTCCCAAGGTGTGGGATTGTCCTGCCCCACCAGCCGCCGGGCGTGACGATAAGAAAGTGTGGGTCAAGCCCGCAAACTCAAAGGTTATTGTACTGCTTGTGGCGCTGGTCAGGTATTTAGTAGTCCTGTTGGCATTCTAGCCTGGGGAGGCTAGGCGTTAGTTATAGTCTGATTCTGTCCAGTTGTGTAAAAAGGGATTATTCATCCATATTAACATTGATGATTGGAGATATGGCTTGTATTATATCTGCGAGATTACCATACGGGACACTCTATATATGAAATGACTGAGCATGTTGAACGTGTGCAATGCACGATTTGTTTATTTTAATACGTTACCTGTTGTGTTGGGTTAAGGTGTTCTGCACCTCTGGTACCTTCCTAATCACCGGGTGACGACCACGGTCAGTATCTTTACTACAGGATAGTAACAAAGTCACCATCCTTAGTAAAAGGTAGTATAACCACCCTAATCCTTTCGGGTAGGTCGTAACCACAAGACGTAATTTTAAGTTCCCATTGGAAACTTATGTGAAGTAGAGGGGGAGATGACCAGCCTATTGTATT
>BLSH010334873.1:34119-52053 GCA_018402905.1 Glandirana rugosa
CTAAATATTTATTTTTAGAAAAGTTTCACGTCCTAAGACGAAACCTACCGAAGAATAAGTCCTTCTTATACCCAAGGCCCTTCAGATGTGATGAAATAATCTCCTCTCTCAGCTTTTGTGGAAGCTCCTTTATCTTTCCCATGATTGCAACTCACCTTGAACACCTTCATGGTCGGGGTTTATATATGCATCACAGCTGAAGCAAATGAAGGATCGTTATAGAGTTGCCAAAGGCTTAATGATGTTTCAGCTCCACTTTAGGCCATAAAAACTGTCAGAAAGCTTTAGAAACAACAATATTATATAGGGGTTGAATAATTGTGACATGGCGATCTTAACAAAATGTACTGTTACACACAAATACTACATCATACATTTTCTGTGTTGATTTTATGTATCACTAAACTGAATAAGAAGCCATCCAAAGCAGAATCCTGCACTTTGAAAAGATTTTTATTTATAAATCCTTAAAATTCTTTAGGGGTTGAATATTTCTGATTGCAAGTGTATATGATGGAGACAAAGGGTTTGATTTACAAAAGGCAAATAGACCGTGCAGTTTTGAAAGTGCAATTGCTCCAGAGCTTAGTAAATGAGGTAAAGCTTCACTTTACAAAGAACAACCAACCACATGCAAGGAAAATAAAAAAACAGCATTTTACTTCCACATGATTGGAAGATGGAAGCCAACAGAGCTCTCCCTCAGTTACTAAGCTCTGAAGCAACTGCACTTGCAGAGTGCAACTGCACTTTCAAAAGTGCACAGTTTATTTGTCTTTAGTAAATCAACCCCATAGTCTTATTCCCTCTTTTGGAGGTATTTTTCACCATTTTTACCCTTCATAGCTGTTTATTAAGCAATATCTCTTGGCGCCTTTAAACCATTGAGCTCCCTGTGAAATATGCCACGCCACTAAGGCCCATGTGGCAGGACAGAATTTACCAATCTCTTTTGGGCTAACATATACTGTAGATCTACCCACAATAATGTGCAAAAAATATTTTCATTGCTTTTTATTTGAGATTGCCATGTGAATTATTTACTGCTTACTTTCAACTGCTAGTGTAAAAGAAAGTTATTAAATATTGTAACAGAACCTGAACAAATGTTTGTTTCCATTTTATGTTCTGTTCCAGAAACATGACTTTGGTTGCAATGGGCTGTAGAAGTGATTTATGAAATGTGTTTACTTTACATGAGATACTAATGTCCATTTTTTTTCAACTGATGTAACACTAATAAGTATGCAAAGGGATGTTACCAGGACACATTTTTTGCACTAAAAGGTGACCCTCTATCCCACAGGCGTCAAACTAACAGCCATACAGCTATTGCAAAACTGTAAGTCCCATTAGGCTTTGCAAGGCTGACAGTTACAAACATGACTCCCTCCAGTCTAAGAAAACTGAAAGATACTTAGATGTTGATTAAACAAAAAAAAAAGTTTGACAGTAATTTAGCTTTGTGTTTTTTGAACTTTAAAAGGTTTATTGTTTCTTCATGAAATATTATTAAAACATGTCCACTGGGGTTGCTGTAAATCCAGCTTTTCTCTACTCTCTCCTCAGGTGACATACCTGTTTCCTCTATGAGCACTGGAGTTTCTAAAACACACTAGACGATTCAGTAATCTTGGAATTTTAAACTTGTACTTGGATCAAATTTAACAGAAAGCTATCTCTAAAGCAGAGCTCATGGTATGAAAATTGCATAACTCCACTTCGGACATCCTGGAGTCTCAAGTGTTCCCTGCTACCTATTTTGGTTGTTTTTTTTTTTTTTAACTGTATCTATTGTAGTTTATGAAGATAATACTGTTTGTGGGAAAGCAGGACCTCAATGCAACCATCACTCCTGGTGAATGGAAACATGCTTTATACATACAAACCATCTGTAGCAAATTAAGCTCAAGAGGAAAACTTTAAACTCATCATAAGGTGGCACAGGTGACTCGGTGTGTCAGTCATTTTTGCTCATCCCCATCCAAACATTGTTGTTGGTGTTTGTAAAGTTCAAATGATACTATGGCCCATATATGGTGGGAATGCCTCCCCATCAAAACATTTAGAACTAAAATATTTACTATCGTCTTCAGGGTAATTGGAAAACGGGTAATGTCACAAAAATTGTAATTATCTTAATATTGCCACGCTTCGTCAATCTTCATCATTCTCTCACTGCAGCCAGAATACATCAATAATGGAAATCCACCAAAATACCAACTTTGACAGAGCGTACTTCTGAGCTAGATTCTATAAAGGATTTAGAACACCACCTGTCTAAGGTATATGACAGATTGGACCAATTCATAACATGGAGCTCCTGGTCTATATTCAGATTTTTGCAATAGTTTCAGATCATAAATTTTGACAAAAGACTCCTGCTTTTATACACACCATGATGAATAAGGGATATAACTAGAGTTGAGCAGACACCTGGATGTTCAGGTTCAGTGGGTTCGGCCGAACTTCGCAAAAAAGTTCGAGTTCGGCCCCGTACTTGACCCCGAACCCCATTGAAGTCAATGGTGACCCGAACTTTTGGGCACTAAAATGGCTCTAAAAAAGTCCTGGAAAGGGCTAGAGGGCTGCAAAAGGAAGCACAATGAGGGTAAGAATAGGACAAGTGCCCTGCAAACAAATGTGGATGGTGAAATAACTTAAAATCACATAAAAAAAATAAAAAATGGAGGAGGTGGATGTGGAGTAGGAGGTTGAGGAGGCGGTGAAGGTGGTGGAAGTGGCGGTGGAGGAGGAGGTAGCCAACACTGTTTTTTGTTTGTTTTTTTTCTAATTGGGGTAGCCCCCAAAATATTGAGACATATTAAAAAAAAAAAAAGAATGAGTTCACTTAAGTATACCAATGGCTGTGTGAGGCCAGTATAAATGTCTATTCTGCACAAGGTACAGACAAGTCTTGTGGAATCCATGCCTGGTTCATTTTAATAAATGTTAGCTTGTCCACGTTGGCTGTGGGCAGGCGGCTGCGCTTGTCTGTGATAACGCCCCTTGCCGTGCTAAACACACGTTCAAACAATACACTGGCTGCAGTGCAGGCCAGCACCTCCAAGGCATAAAGGGCAAGCTCAGGCCATGTGCCCAATTTGGAAACCCAGAAGTTGAATGGGGCAGACCCATCAGTCAGTAAGTGTAGGCGTGTGCACACATACTGGTCCACCATGTTGCTGAAATGCTGCCTCCTGTTAAGACATTGCCTATCAACTGGTGGTGCTGTTTGTTGTGGCGTGCTGCTGACAAAGCTTTTCCACATTTCGGCCATGCTAACCATGCCTTCTGAGGTGCTGGCGGTGCCACGGCTGCGTTGGTGACCTCTTCCTCCTCCTCTGCCTTCGCCTTGTGCTTCCACTGAGCCCCCTGTGTCATTTGGGAATGCCCTCAGCAGCGCATCTTCCGATCACGCTCCATTGAGGGAATTAAGGACGGCACGTTGTCCTTGTAACAGGGATCCAGCAGGGTGGCCACCCAGTAATCAACTTGGCTGTCATTGCGCAGGCACTGCAGCATGTGTGCCAGGCTGCCCAGAAGCAAAGACAAGCTGTCCTTTGTGGGAGGTGTATCATCTGTGTCCTCTGTATCCCCCCAGCCACGCTCCAGTGATGCCCACGAGCTGCGTTGGGTGCCACACTGCTGTGAACATGGTTCCTCCTCCTCATCATCCTTGTCCTCCTCATCCTCCAGAACTCTGCCCTGACTTGAAATTTTTTTACCTGGCCTATGCTGGTGCAGGAACCCACCCTCCGAGCCACTTGTGAATGACTGGCCTGATAATTGTGGAAATGACCCCTCTTCCTCTTCCTCCTGTGCCACATCCTCTTCCATCATCGCCCAAGGTGTTTTTTCAAGGAGAAATTGAAGAGGGATAGTAACGCTGAGAACAGCGTCATCAGCACTGGCCATGTTGGTGGAGTACTCGAAACACCGCAATATGGTACACAGGTCTCGTATGGAGGCCCACTCAGTGCTGAAGTAGTGCTGTTCTGCAGAGCGACTGACTTGTGCGTGCTGCAGCTGAAACTCCACTATTGCCTGCTGCTGCTCGCACAGTCTCTCCAGCATGTGCAAGGTTGAGTTCCACCTTGTGGACACGTCGCATAGGAGGTGGTGAGCAGAAAGGCCAAAGTTCCGCTGCAGCGCAGACAGGTGAGCAGCAGCAGGGTGAGAACGCCGAAAGTGCGCACAGACGGCCCGCACTTTCGGCAGCAGCTCTGACATATCCGAGTAGTTTTTTAGAGATTTCTGCACCACCAAATTCAGCACATGCGCCAAGCAAGGGATGTGCATGAAACCGGCTAGGCCCAGAGCTGCTACGAGATTTTGCCCATTATCACACACCACCAGGGGGGTTTATCCCCCAAACATATCAGTTTTAAAACAGCCTGCTGTCGTTTCCCCCTGGATGTGCTGAAGTTGGTGGTGAAGGTGTTACGCCGACCAGATGAGGAGGGGGTACAGGAGGAGGAAGCAGAGTAGGAGGGGGAGGCAACAGGAGGCAAAGAGAAATGCCCTGCAATCCTCGGTGGCGGAAGGACATGCGCCAAACTGCTACCCGCATCAGACCCACCCGCCACTACATTTGCCCAGTGTGCAGCAAAAGCGAGATATAGTGTCCCTGCCCGTGCTTACTGGTCCACGTGTCAGTGGTTATGTGGACCTTGCCACAGATGGCATTGCACAGTGTACACTTGATCTTGTCCCCGACTTGTTTGTGCAGGGAAGGGATGGCTCGCCTGGAAAAGTAGTGGCGGCTGGGAACCACGTACTGTGGGACAGCCACCACCATCAGGTTTTTAAAACTGTCTGTGTTCACCAGACGTAATGACAGCATTTCAAAGGCCAGGAATTTTGAAATGCTGGCATTCAGGGCCAGGGATCGCGAGTGAGTAGGGGGGTACTTCCTTTTTCTCTCCAGCATTTGGGAGATGGACAGCTGTAAGCTTCCATGGGACTGTGTGGAAATGCTTGGGGACGGTGGCATGGTGGTGTTGCTGTCACATCGTCTGTTGGGTGGCAGGTGACACTGGCACTGTAGAGGTGGAGGAAAGGCAGAGGCAGCAGCAGAAGAGGAAGCAGGAGGAGGCAGAGACCTTTCTTGGATTTTGAGGTGCTTATTCCACTGCAGCTCGTGCTTTACATGTAGATGCCTGGTCATGCAGGTTGTGCTTAGGTTTAGAACATTTATGCCTCGCTTCAGGCTCTCATTGCACAGCATGCAAACCACTCGTGTCTTGTCGTCAGCACATTGTTTGAAGAACTGCCACACCAGGGAACTCCTTTGAGCTATCTTTGGTGTGCTAGGTCCCTTGGTGCAGTGGGTAGTAGCAGTCTGCACACTCAATAAAGCCACAGCAGTTGGCACCTGTGTTTCCTCATCATCAGAGATGTGCTGCGGTGGTGTTTCCATGTCCTCATCCTGAAACAGAAGTGGTTGGGCATCGTGCACTCAATGTCTTCCACTTCTGGGGCAGGGCTATGTGGATGGCCCATGGAAAGCACACCAGCAGAGTCATCGAAAAGCATAAGAGACTGCTGCATGACTTGGGGCTCAGACTACTTGGCTGATTTACAAGGGGCTGAGGTGAAGCAAGGGACCGGGTGGGAGACAATGTGAAGGAACTGGAGGCATTGTCAGCCACCCAATCTACTATCGCCTGTACTTGTTCTGGCCTCACCATTCGTTGAGCGGCATTCGGGCCTACCATATAACGTTGAAGGTTCTGTCGGCTACTCGCACCTGAGGAAGGTGTTTCACTTGTGCGTGTAGCTGGCACAGATCGACCACGTCCTCTCCTTGCAACAGGAGCTTCACCAACACCAGCAGCACCATGACCACGTCCCTTATTTGACGCTCTCCTCATTCTGGACGCAAATGTATTATTTAGCACAAATTTATATATTTTTTTAAACTGGCAATGTAGACGCACTTTTTAATTTTGTGCAAGAAATGCACAGCAAGGTGCAAATGTACTATGTAGCACTATTTATTATTCTTTTTTTTTTAAACCAGCAATGTAGACGCACTTTTTAATTTTGTGCAAGAAATGCACAGCAAGGTGCAAATGTACTACGTAGCACTATTTTTTATTTTTTTTTAAACCAGCAATGTCGATGCACTTTTTAATTTTGTGCAAGAAATGCACAGCAAGGTGCAAATGTACTATGTAGCACTATTTTTTTTTTTTTTTTAAACCAGCAATGTCGACGCACTTTTTAACTTTGTGCAAGAAATTCACAGCAAGGTGCAAATTTACTATGTAGCACTATTTTTTTTTTTTTTTTAAACCAGCAATGTCGAGGCACTTTTTCATTTTGTGCAAGAAATGCACAGCAAGGTGCAAATGTACTATGTAGCACTATTTATTATTCTTTTTTTTTAAAGCCGGCAATGTAGACGCACTTTTTCATTTTGTGCAAGAAATACACAGCAAGGTGCAAATGTACTATGTAGCACTATGTTTTATTTTATTTTTAAACCAGCAATGTCGACGCACTTTTTTTTTTTTTTTTTTATTGTTTATTTATAGTATTTTCAAGAATACAACAAATACAGACTTTTTTTTTTTTTTTTTTTTTAAGTATTCCCATAGATCAAGGAAAATATAAATTCCGTGTGGGTAACAATATTGCAGATAGGAAACATGTCTATGGGCTAAATTATTTCCATAACAAAATCAGCTCTGATTACAATTGTTCAAGTATAGTGTAACATTTGAACCAATAAAGAGAGCATGGCCGAACAAACTATACATTCAAAAACAGAGTTAACAGAGACAATATAGCACATTTCACTCTTGAGTGAGTTTTAGAAAAGAAAGAGAGATAAAAGGGGGTTCCAAGGTCTATGAAGCATTAACGCCATAATATCATGTGGATTTAAAACACTGTTATTGTGCTCTTATTAGAATGGGCAATTTACCTCCGAGGAGTATTGAGATGTATCCCACACCTCCCAAATCTTAGAGAATCGTGCCATGGAATCATCAACCATTGCTGTCAGATGTTCCATCCTGCATATCTCCATCAGGGTGGAAAGAAACTGAGCAAAGGATGGGGGAGAGGTAGATAGCCAACATCGGGGTATAACCCTCTTTGCTGCTAGTAGAATAAGATGTAAGCTTCCTTGCGGTCTTGCTAAGATCCGTGATTGGGAGCCCTAGTATATAGTGTAGAGGATTTAAAGGGATATTGATATGAAATAATGTGTGTAATACCTCCCGGATCTGATTCCAAAACTGTTGTATGGGGGGACATTCCCAAAATATATGAAGCTGAGTTCCAACGTCCCTATTACATCTCCAGCAGAGATTTGACGTCTCTCGGTGACGTGCATGTAGAATATCTGGAGTTCTATACCAGAAATAAAGTATCTTAACTGCCGTCTCCTTCTGTACCACACATCTAGAAACTTTGGAAGTCGAATCCCAGATTTTCCCCCAGTCCACCAAGGATATGGGCCTTCCCAAAACATATTCCCATTTCTTCATATAACATGAGATATATTAGTTATTGGTATACTCTCATGACACATTTTATAGATGGATGAAATCTGTCTGGGCTCGCATGGTCCCTTGGCACACAGCTGTTCAAAATCAGTGGGTTTATCAAGTGTTAGAGACGGAGATTTGTAGGAGAAAAAATGCTCGATTTGTAAATAAGATAAAATATGTGTATTAGGAATATTATATTTGCTCTGTAGGTCCGAAAAAGACATCAGCCCAAGCGATATTGGATTGACCAAATGACGTAGTTGGAAAATCCCTGCCTCGATCCAGGGTAGCATTCGCTCATAGGATAGACTGTCTGGGATATCTGGGTTGAAGAGGACGTTTGTAAGGGGTGGGCAAGGGGATGAGAGAGTGAAACATTTAGAGCATTTGTTCCAAATTGAGAGGGTAAAGAGCATAGGCCCTAGGCATAATGTTTTCAATTGAGATAAATGTTTGTCTGATGTGGTCCATAACATATAACAAGGGTGCACAGGAGTGGTTATACTCATTTCTATTTCAGCCCATCTGCTTGGGGCTTTTCTAGATGTCCATGAGGTAAGTGCCCGTAAATGGGAAGCATAATAATATTTAATTAAATCTGGGGCTCCCAGCCCTCCTCTGTGTTTAAGGGCCGTTACCACGGAGGCTGCGATACGATGAGAGGCGTTATTCCATATAAAGCGCATACATTTCCTTTGAAGTGCTTTAAGTTGAGACAATGGGACAGGGACAGGAAGGGTTTCGTATAAGTAGAGCAATTTGGGAAGTATTGACATTTTTAAGACATTAACTCGCCCAAGTAAGGAGAGTGGAAGAGCGGACCATTGAGTTAAAAGGCGGTTGATGCCAGCAAAGGGGGGGGGGGAGTTAGCTGAGTATAGTGTAGAATACGTGGGAGTAAGATGTATACCTAAATATTTGAGTGACCTGGTGCACCATTGATATTTGTATCTGGTCTGTAAGGGATCTAGATGGGCTTGTGGAATATTTATGGGTAGAGCTTCTGTTTTAGAAGGGTTGACCTTAAATCCAGAAATAGAGCCAAATGATACCAAAAGTTTATGCAAGGAAGATAATGAGGTATGAGGGTGTGTTAGAGTCAACAAAATGTCGTCAGCAAAAAGGGATAGTTTGTACTCTCGTTGTCGCAGCCGTACCCCCCGGATGTCCGAATGGGCTCTTATGGCTGCTGCCAAAGGTTCCAAGCTGAGAATAAAAAGTAGGGGTGACAGGGGGCAGCCCTGTCTGGTACCATTCCTAAGGGGGAACGCCTGCAACAGGTGAGAAGACAACTGTACTTGAGATGTGGGTGTGAAGTATAATGCCTGTAATGCCCTAATGAAAGAACCTGAAAAGCCATACTGTTGTAAAACTGCGAACATGAATGGCCAGCTTAGGCGGTCAAAAGCCTTTTGGGCATCTAAGCTTAAGACAATGGCTGGGGTTTTAATCTTGGTTAAGAGGTCTATAAGGTCAATCGTACTTCTTGTGTTGTCACCTGCGTGTCTTGATGGGACGAATCCCACTTGGTCCTTATGTATCAGATGCGGTAGAATAGAGGACAGTCTATTAGCGAGGATCTTCGTAAATATTTTGTAATCTGAATTTATTAGAGCTATAGGGCGATAATTGTCCGGGTGTGAGGGGTCCTTGCCTGGTTTAGGCAGCACCGTTATTGTTAGAGAATGGACATGTTGCCAGTAATTCTGGCCGTTTCCGCGGTGGTGCGCCTATTTAAACCCAGAGACTCCTGCAATGGGTGCTGCTCGTTCTACAGCGTCCGTGACCTGTGAGCCACAGCTCCTCCTGTTCCTGTGTTTATCTGCTTCCTGTTTGACCCGGCTTGCCTTGACCTGTTGTTCGCTACCTGCACTGACCCCGGCTATCCACGACCATCCGCTTGTCTACTCCTCTGTACCTCTGCTGCCCGCCCGTTGAACGAACCTTTGCCTGGACTTGACTACCCGCCTGCCTGATCCTTTATACCTTCCTGCCTGCCCGTTGCTGACCCTGCCTGTACGACCACTCTATCTGCACGTGTTCCTGGAACTTCACTACATCATCAGTGACCATCCAGCCCTCGTGCCATCCCGCACTCTTGGCCCTCTGTCTATTCTACCAGGGGTCCTTGAATCGGGTGCACAAGAGCGGTTGTTCCCTGCACAAGACAGACTCCACCATCAGGTACGTAACAGAAACGAACAGCCATGACTGAGTCTGCGCAGGGAACACGCTCCGCTATGGACGACTTGTGCGCCCATCTGGCTGGCCTCACCCAGGCCGTCAAGAACCTGCAAGAGGGATATACCCGGTTAGAAGAGCGAGTACAGGAATTGTCTACTTCCCCAGCCTCCGGTCCCGCAGCTTCCCGTACCATTGTGGCCCTGCCCTCGGATCCCAAGGTCCCGCTGCCGGAAAAATTCTCCGGGGACCGACGCAAGTTTCGGGTCTTCCGGAGCGCCTGCGACCTATATCTGGGTCTCCAGTCATGGACATTTTCGTTGGAGAGCACCAAGGTCGGATTCGTGATCTCCCTGTTGCAGGGTGAACCCCAAGCCCAAGCAGAATGCCCCTGAAGTTGCTTCTGCTGCATCCTTTTTCCTGGCCATGGCGCAGCTTTATGATGACCCCCACCTTGCCGCCACGGCTGAAGCCACCCTGCACAACCTCCAGTAGGGCCGCCGCCCAGTGGAGGATTATGCCGCAGAGTTTCGGCGCTGGAGTTCAGATACCGCCTGGGGCAGCGCGGCACTTATGTTCCAGTTTCGCATGGGGCTGTCGGAGGCAGTAAAGGATGAGTTGGCCCGAGTGGGGATCCCTAAGACCCTGGAGGAGCTGGTCACCTTGGCCATCTCCATCGACCGGCGCATCAGAGGGCGTCGTGCCGAGAGCTCCTCGGGACAATTGCGTCCCACCTGGATGCTCCCCCGGGTGCCCAGTTACCCGACTCCGCCGGCCTTCCGGCCAACGACCTCCTCCTTCTCTCCTCCGGACTCCTCTGAGCCCATGCAGATCAGGTTGCTTCGACCATCACTCACCAGCGAGGAAAGACAACGCCGGTTCCAGTTGAACCTGTGTCTCTATTGTGGAGAACCTGGTCACATGGTTCGGACAAGCCCCGCGAAGCGCGGTAAGTGCTTGTCCACTGTCTCTGATGTACCGGTTAACGCCCGTGCCCATCTCACCATTTTTTTGTCTCTACAGCTTCTCGGAGGGATTATCACGGTGCCGGCAATCCTTGATTCCGGCGCGTGCAGCTGTTTTGTTGATCTGGATTTTGCGGCACAGCACCACATTCCCCTGCAACCCAAAGCTCACAAACTGGTGATCCGCCTGGCCGACGGATCACACATCAAATCCGGAACCATCACGCATGAGACGATCCCTCTGCTTACCTGCACTCTGGATGGTCACAAGGAACATCTGCGGCTGGATGCCATTGCCTCTCCGCTCTGTCCCATCATCCTGGGATTGCCCTGGCTCCAGGCCCACAACCCCAGCATCGACTGGGCCACTTGAACCGTCCGGTTCCTATCTCCGTATTGCCGTCAGCACTGTCTGAGTCCTGGGGACGGGACTGTTCCAACCCCCCTCAGCCTGGAGGCCGACACCGAGCCGGATGTTCGGGCTCTTCTTCCACCGGCCTACCATATGTTCTTAGATGTCTTTAGTAAGAAGGGGGCAGACAAACTTCCGCCGCACAGGCCCTACGATTGCCCCATTGAACTGCTGCCGGGGCAGAGGTGCTGTTCGGGAGGATCTACCTTCTCTCCGGACCTGAATTGGCGGCTCTTAAATCCTACTTGAAGGAGAACACCAAGAAGGGATTCATCAGGCCTTCTACATCCCCGGCCGGAGCTGGCATCTTCTTCATGGAGAAAAAAGACCACTCACTCCGGCCGTGCATAGATTATAGGGAGCTCAACCGGGTAACCATCAAGAACCGGTACCCGCTACCTTTGGTTCCAGAACTTTTTCAGTGGCTGGGGTCAGCAACTGTATTCATCAAGCTCGACTTACGGGGGGCATATAATCTTATTCGGGTTCCAGGAAGGAGATGAGTGGAAGACTGCATTCCGTACTAGATTCGGGCATTATGAGTACTTGGTGATGCCCTTCGGCCTGTGTAATGCCCCCGCAACCTTCCAACATTTTGTCAAAGACGTGTTTCGAAACTTCCTGGATCTTTTTGTTATAATCTACTTAGATAACATCCTGGTCTTTTCCAATTCCTTGGAGGAACACCGCAGGCACGTCACCAAGGTTCTTGGGCGTCTACGGCAGCATGGCTTATACGCTAAAGCGGAGAAATGTTCGTTTGAACAGCCCAGTATGCATTTCCTGGGGCTGATCATTTCTACGACCGGCATCCACATGGATCCTCAGAAGGTTTCCACCATCTTGGAATGGCCTGCACCCACTGATCGAAAAGGGGTACAGAGATTTGTGGGCTTCGCAAATTTCTACAGAAAATTTATTAAAGGATTTTCCGCCATCGTGGAGCCCATCACACGTTTAACAAAACAAAATATCCGGTTCCAGTGGTCCTCTGAAGCTCAAGCCGCCTTCCAGAAACTCAAGTCCCTCTTCACATCTGCCCCTATTCTGAAGCACCCGGATCCAGCTTTACCATACGTCCTGGAGGTGGACGCATCTGAGACCGCAGTAGGGGCTATCCTGTCCCAGCGCCAGGGTGTCAAAGCCCTGCTCCACCCAGTGGCATTCTTTTCTAGGAAGCTGACCGCACCGGAGCAGAACTACGATGTGGGAGACCGGGAGCTACTGGCCATTAAGTCTGCATTAGAGGAGTGGCGCTACTTGTTGGAAGGGGCCTCTCACCCCATTCTGATATTCACTGACCATAAAAACCTGGAATATCTCTGAACAGCAAAAAGGCTGAGGCCCAGGCAAGCCCGCTGGGCGCTATTCTTTTCCAGGTTTCATTTTCACCTTATGTACCGTCCTGGATCCAAGAATAGCAAGCCCGACGCTCTCTCCCGAATGTTCACAGACCCAGGCAATACTGCTCCACCGGATACTATACTTCCTGCACGGAATTTTCTGCTGACAGATGAGGAATTTCTCTCCCAACTTCGCCGGGTCTTAGAAGACTCCGCCACTGATCGAGACACCCGATTGTCCGTAAGGGATGGTCTATGGTGGCTTGGGCGGAGAATGTTCATCCCGGCAAGCCTGCGGCTTAGGGTCTTGGGTCGTTGCCATGACCATAAACTGGCAGGACATTTTGGTACTCAAAAGACCGCTGAGCTCGTCTCACGGTCATTCTGGTGGCCCAACATTTTGGAGGACTGTAGAAAATATGTTGGAGCCTGTCCCGTCTGTGCCAGGAACAAAACAGACAGAGCTAAAGCCTGGGGTCTGTTGAACCCCCTTCCCATACCTGAACGCCCGTGGTCCCAACTGGTGATAGATTTTATCGTGGAACTCCCTCCGTCAGAAGGTTTTGTGACAATTTTTGTCATAGTGGACCGGATGACGAAAATGGCTAATTTCATCCCTATGAAGGGGACCCCTTCAGCGGCCGAAACGGCCCGTACATTTATAAAGGAAGACGTCCGACTGCATGGAGTGCCCAGCAACATTGTGTCGGATCGAGGGGTCCAGTTCACGTCAAAATTTTGGAGAGCCTTGTGTGCTGGACTAGAGATCGAACTGGAATTCTCCTCAGCGTACCATCCACAGACTAACGGACAAACAGAAAGGACAAACCAGACGCTGGAACAATACTTACGATGTTTCTCGTCCTTCTCCCAAGATGATTGGGTTGCACTGCTGCCTGTGGCTGAGTTTGCCTACAATAATTCTACCCATTCGGCCACCCAGCAGTCCCCATTTTGGGTCAATTATGGCTACCACCCCACATTTCTGCCCGACTTGAATCCAGAGTGTTCCGTCCCAGCAGCACAGGATGTCACCAACTTCCTCCACTCCAACTGCTGACTCCTTCAGGAGACATTAACCAAATCCCGGGAGGCCTATGACAAGAGGAGACGGGGGGAGATGGAGCTTCAACCCAGCAATCACGTGTGGTTATCTACCAAGAATTTGAAACTTGCATGCCCCTCGAAGAAATTGGGCCCGAGGTTTCTGGGGCCTTTTCCTGTGAAAAGACAAATTAACCAGGTGGCATTTGAACTTGATCTTCCACCATCCCTGAAGATCCACCCGTTTTTCCACGTTTCCCTACTAAAACCCGTGGTCCTCGATTCCTTCTCAGGCCGAAAAGTAGGACCACCGTGTCCCATCCTAGTCAACGGAGAGGAGGAGTTTGAGGTGGAAGCAATTTTAAAAAGCCGCCGGAGAGCTGGAGTGACCCAATATCTGATCAAGTGGAAGGGTTTCGGCCCGGAAGAGAACTCGTGGGAACCCGAAAGGAACATCCATGCCCCCGGACTGATTCAGGCATTCAAACGAAATCGCCAGGATGGTGACACTCGGTAAGGCATCCGGAGGCTGCCCCTTGGGGGGGCAATGTTAGAGAATGGACATGTTGCCAGTAATTCTGGCCGTTTCTGCGGTGGTGCGCTGCGACAGGCGAGAAGACAACTGTACTTGAGATGTGGGTGTGGAGTATAATGCCTGTAATGCCCTAATGAAAGAACCTGAAAAGCCATACTGTTGTAAAACTGCGAACATGAATGGCCAGCTTAGGCGGTCAAAAGCCTTTTGGGCATCTAAGCTTAAGACAATGGCTGGGGTTTTAGTCTTGGTTAAGAGGTCTATAAGGTCAATCGTCCTTCTTGTGTTGTCACCTGCGTGTCTTGATGGGACGAATCCTACTTGGTCTTTATGTATCAGATGCGGTAGAATAGAGGACAGTCTATTAGCGAGGATCTTCGTAAATATTTTGTAATCTGAATTTATTAGAGCTATAGGGCGATAATTGTCCGGGTGTGAGGGGTCCTTGCCTGGTTTAGGCAGCACCGTTATTGTTAGAGAATGGACATGTTGCCAGTAATTCTGGCCGTTTCCGCGGTGGTGCGCGCGCCCGCGCGTATGGCGCCTATTTAAACCCAGAGACTCCTGCAATGGGTGCTGCTCGTTCTACAGCGTCCGTGACCTGTGAGCCACAGCTCCTCCTGTTCCTGTGTTTATCTGCTTCCTGTTTTGACCCGGCTTGTCTTGACCTGTTGTTCGCTACCTGCACCGACCCCGGCTATCCACGACCATCCGCTTGTCTACTCCTCTGTACCTCTGCTGCCTGCCCGTTGAACGAACCTTTGCCTGGACTTGACTACCCGCCTGCCTGATCCTTTGTACCTTCCTGCCTGCCCGTTGCCGACCCTGCCTGTACGACCACTCTTCTATCTGCACGTCTTCCTGGAACTTCACTACATCATCAGTGACCATCCAGCCCTCGTGCCATCCCGCACTCTTGGCCCTCTGTCTATTCTACCAGGGGTCCTTGAATCGGGTGCGCAAGAGCGGTTGTTCCCTGCACAAGACAGACTCCACCGTCAGGTACGTAACAGTTATAAATGCGTTAAGAAATTGAGTGTGAGGAATGGTACCTGCTTGTAAGGAAGCATATAACTTCAATAAATGTGGTGCTAGAGTTGGTAAAAAGGTTTTGTAATATGAGTATGGAAGTCCGTCAGGACCAGGGGATTTATGTGCAGGAAGGTGTTTTATCACTTCTGTTAATTCCTCAGAGGTGATAGGTGCATTTAATTGGGTGCGTTGTTCAGGGGAGATTTTAGGTAGTTGTAAAGTGGACATAAAGGAATCATATTTTTCTTGTGAGAATATAGAGGCTGGATCCTTACTCAGACAGTTGTATAAATCTTTGTAATAGTTACTAAAGACCTGAGACATTTTTTGGAGACAATGAGTTGGTGTGCCGTCTGACTGTAATAAGTGATCTGGAATTGTCATATGTGGCCGAGGTTTGAGTTTTTGAACGAGCATTCTGTGAGGCTTGTTAGCATACTCATAAAACCTTTGTTTAGACCATAGTATTGATTTAGAAATTTTGCTCATAGCCAATGACTTGATGCGGTTGCGCACGCCAACAACGTTTCTCAAACGGTCAATGGTAGGTGCTTGCAATAGCTTTTGTTCAGCCGTGCGCAACCGCGCCAAGAGCTCTATTTTCAACCTATTCGAATCTCGTTTTAAGCGTGAACTTATTGAAATACACTCCCCTCTAAATGAAGCCTTATGGGCCTCCCACAACGTGGAAACCTCTGTGACCGACCCCTCATTTAATCGGGAAAAATTCCGATATTTTTTGTTGCAGCTCATTTTGAGTTTCAGGTACCCTTAACAATTTTTCATTAAGGCGCCAGTGACATGTCCTAGGAGTTGAAGCTGAGAGGCCTAGTTCAAGAGTGATAGGCGCGTGATCAGACCACGTTATGGAGTCTATTTCCGAGGAGACCACGGCGGGGAGCAGTGGAGCAGTAACAAAAAAATGGTCTAATCTGGTGTATACTTTGTGTGGAGGAGAGTAAAAAGTAAATTGTTTGCGTACCGGGTGCTGTATCCTCCATGTGTCAAAAAGGTTGTGAGATCTAATTAATTTGCGGAATGAAGTTGATAATTTCTGAGCTTGTGCAGGGGGGGTAGGCTGAAAGAGGGCAAATCTGTCTCTAGTTGACGACATACACATATTGAAATCCCCACCTAGTATCATAAAGGGTTGTGAATTTGATTGTAGTTTATCAAAGACTTTTGTGAGGAAACCTATTTGTCCCGAGTTGGGAGCATAAATATTAGCTAAGGTAAAGTGCGTACGTAGATGAGTACAGTTCAGGAGGATAAATCTACCTTGTGGATCTAAAAATGAAGATGTGATACGGATGTTGCTGGATCGTTTGATTAGAATTGCGACTCTGGCCTTCCCTGAGGGATCAGAAGCCACAAAAGCTGTAGGAAATTGTTTGGCCGCAAACTTAAAGGGGTTATCGGTTTTAAAATGGGTCTCCTGAACCATAATCACGTCCGCAACCGGAGGATTTGAATTCCCTCAAAGCCAACCAGCGCTTTTGAATGGAATTCAGACCCATAGAATACATGAGTATGACCTTGGAACATATAGACTTAATACCATGAAAAAGAATCTTGTGCATTGTTGATCTATGTTTGTCTGCGTAGTGTCTCTGTACCATATAAACAAAGCAATTCGAACTAGAACTGTAGGTTGAAAGAGTAACATATTTAAGTTATGTAACATGAAAAAGCAAAAAAAGATTTGTGAAAGGCCTGAGGGCAGAAAAACCTCAGGGATCCTGGGCAGCCGCCCAAGGATTTTAAGGGGTGCAACGTGGGTCGCACTAACATACCCGAGTATGTCACCAGGGAGGATAGGAGAAGTAGAGTAAAAGATCCGACTTCTCCAAAAAAAAAAAAAACCCTCCCATGATCTTCATAGGATGGCCTCTGAGACAATTAGAGTATCAAGGCTTCCGGGTCAAGGCACAGATGAACTGAGTCCTGTTCAGCCATGAAAATGCAAAGGGTCCTTCTAGGGGATGAAATTATCAAGTTGGGAATCTTGAAGAATTTGATCTTTGGGGGTAGATGAGGATCTTTGAGATCTCTGGCGCACTGGTGTCCAGATCCTAGCTGGTTTCTGAGAAGGTCTCACGTTAAGAGGGGGTGGTTGAAGCTCTCCTTCAGGAATGGGTGGCAGTCCCAGGTTACGCAGGAAATGTTTGCATTCATGTAGGTCTCTGATGGAGTACTGAACTCCATCTATAGATGCTGAGAGGCGGAAAGGAAATCTCCAGCGGTATGACATCTGGTGGTTTTGTAAATGGATGGTGATAGGTCGGAGATTGCGTCTTTTTGCCAGGGTTATGGGCGAAAGATCTCCAAAAATCTGCATCCTGTTGCCTTTAAAGTCAATGCGAGATTTATTGCGTGTTGCTATGGTCAAAGCCTGTTTACTTTCATAAAAATGAAAGCGAACTATGATATCCCTGGGGTTTGCTCCTTGGGGAGGTTTTGGTGCTAGGGACTAGAGTTGAGCGAACACCTGGAAGTTCGGGTTCTGCTGGTCCGTCCGAACTTCGGGACAAAGTCCGGGTCCGGGTCCGGACGGAACCCGAACGATCGCACGGTCAGGGATCGTGGTTTTGGAGGGGTTCCTCGTTTGGGGTCCCTATAGTATCAAGCGAAAGTAAAAATACTTTCATTTGTCCGAAACTGGTATCGTTGTGCGTTATTTAGAGCGTAACTGAAATTTCCGTTGTCCTACGTCTAAAAACCTCTAGAAAGCGGGTATTGGGACCGTTTTTCTGCGTTAGAGGCTGGATAGTGGTAGGTAAATGTTTTGGTGGTCTACAGTATGGCGACCTCTAAAGGAAAGGCGGAGAGTCGTAGATATCTACCTCAAGTCATGAGGTAGTCTCTGGATGTACTTACGTTTGTAAAGGACGCATTGGACCCTGACGGTGGGTAAGGA
>BLSH010334873.1:53453-101670 GCA_018402905.1 Glandirana rugosa
TAATTTCTGCTATCTGTCCTCAGAGCAACAGCACAGACAGCAGTAGTAAAGTAATCTATCTCAGGATGCAGGATCAGGTCTTAAAATGGCTAAAATCTGTCCCTCACGCCGTCAGCTACCTTTCCCTATACTAACCCAAGGAGCATGTGACTGCAGCACTGTGACTCCAGCTTATAAAGAGGCTGGGTCACATGATGCACCGGCCAATCACAGCCATGCCATTAGTAGGCATGGCTGTGATGGCTTCTAAGGGCAAACCAGTGAAACGCTTGTTGATTGGCTGCCCTGCAGCTTCTCAACACGTGGAGTAAAATAGCAGAACCCCGGACCGAACCCGAACGATTTTTGAAATGTCCGGGTCCGGGTCCGTGCCACGGACACCCAAAAGTTCGGTACGGACCCGAACGTTACAGTCCGGGTTCGCTCAACACTACTAGGGACCTATGAGCCCTATCCAGTCGCCAATCTATGTCTGGGATGTGGGGGGCCAGGGTAACAAAAAGCCCCAAGAGATAAGGCCTAATTTCTTTATCACTGACCGTTTCAAGGACCCCTCGGATTCTTAGGTTCTGCCTGCGTTCTCTGTTCTCCAGGTCTTCCTGTTGGAGTTGGAGCTGTGAAACCGTATGTTTCAGGGAAGCATTGTCTTCTTCTAATACATGGACATATTGCACAAGTTCGTCAAATTTGTTTTCTAGGGTGTCAGTGCGCTCCCCCAGTTTATCTATCTCTCCTCTAAGTTCTTGAGCTATCTTCCCCATTTCTCTGGTGATGTTATGGGTCAGATCCTGTAAACGAGTCTGTAATTTCACATCCAATACTGCTACAGTGACTGTAGGAGATGAGTCTGAGGATGATTGTGTGGTTTTTGACTGCGACATACCTTCGGTCATAGCTGGGATGTCGGTGGGGTCTTGTGAGTCTGCCGTGTTGTTTGAGGCCGGGGATTGTGGCCTTAGTAGATATCGCTCCATGAGCTGGGTAGGTTGAAGTTGGGGTAGCGGATTATATCCCCTATATGTGTGTTTCTGGAAGCCAATCTTGCCCATGTAACCTTCTCTATCCCAGGGAAGAAAACGATGTGGCCCCCGGTGGTATTTGAGCTATTGTAGCGGAGCGGGAGCCTAAGGTGGAGAAACGGGTCTTAAGTCTGGGGTAACATGTGTCTATCATCTTATTTGCTTAGTACTCTTCTCCCCCCTGGAAGGTAGATTGTTACACATTAGCCATGGAATTGGAGAGATATTCTGTTAAGTTCTTAATCTGTCAATTTGTAGTAGATATTGGCGATGCTGAATGACGGTGTATCAATGAGGCCCCACAAAATGGCTGCCGATGGTAGGCCGTAAGGGATTCTGGACCAAGTGGTCTCTGAGTAGGATCCTTGGTGTCCCCTATGTGCTTACTTAGGGAGATGCTGGGGGATGGGGACACTCCAGTACTAATTTGAGGCCTGTTTGATGTGTTTCAGAGGCCGGGCCGAGGTGCCGGGTGTACCAAGATGGCGTCGGCCTAGGCCTGAGGTGAAGCCGCGGCCTAAATTGAGCACCTGCGCCCAAGCGGATGGTACTGGTCACCACCGCTGGGTTTGTGGTGGTACCCCAAGTCCTTGGGTTGGCCCCCGGGGGTCTCCAGGATGGGCTTGTGGGTAGGAAAGGGCCTGCTTTGTTTGTGGCAGATGGAGCCGCGGCCTCAGCCTCAGATCTTCACCCTCTGGGGGTCCAAGCTCCCAATTTTAGTCCCGGGGATGTAATGTGAAAAAAGGGGGGTCTAGGGTAATAGTTCCCACTCTCTCTCACCCGTCTCTGCAGATATGATGACTGTTGCTTGATCCTCTGGAGGCAGGGTCCCTCCTCTGATGTATCAGGTCGGCGGCCCGTATGTCTCCTCACGTCCTCCAGTCACTTTATCTCTCTCTTTGTTTGTTTCCCACTGCTAGTGTAGGAGCTCAGGAGGGTGCTTTATCCTTCTCAGCTGGCGGGTGGAGGATTGGCGCTCCAAGAGCAACGTCGTGCGGTCTGGCACCAGTAGGCCGCAAAAGCCGCGGCCTCGATTTTCGGGTGCCCGGATGCCAGCTGCTGATCCGCTCGATCCGGGGCTCAAAATGTAGCTGGTGGGGAGGGTAGCTTAGATGTAGTGGCTGCTTTGTTTACCTCGCTCTCCCTTGGATGGATTGCTGCAGATTGTGCCTTGCTCAGTCGGAGCTCCCAGGGCACACGTCCACTCTCATTGGCGTCAGGCCACGCCCCTTATTATTTATTTTTTTAATAAATAGATTTTTGGATACAAATACCTGTTGATCCTGCCAGTGATCTCTTCTTGCGGTTAGTGGTGGCAATTATCTGCAGAGTTCCCACTTCATGTGTGCATGCACCAAACACTATGTCAACGGCTTACTCTATCTTTGCTCTTCTCAGATCTGAACCGACGCACTTTTTAATTTTGTGCAAGAAATGCACAGCAAGGTACAAATGTACTATGTAGCACTATGTATTATTCTTTTTTTTTTTTAAACGTGATGCGTGATGACGCAATGGCCCCACTAACGTGTTTCGTCATCGGAGATCCACCCTGATATCCTCTATGCAATATTTTTTTTTAGCAGCTGCTTGACAGCTGCAGGTGGAGGCAGCAGCTTATTGAATATTTACTTTTCATAGCGCGGCAACACCCAAATATCCTCCCCTTTTTTGCTTCAAGCATTTCCTTTGGAAATTGCCCCATGGATATAGTGGTGTTGTAAAGATTCACTAAGTAAGCACTTAAAATTGGCAATTTATTAAGGGGGAGAGCTGAACTGACATTAAGGACCTCTTGTTCCTCTATAGGGCAGTTAATATAAGTTAGCGAGGTATCGTCAATTTTTTAGGAAGGTAGAACTTTTTAGGTTGGGGGTTGTATTATCATCCTTCAAACTATACAATGAAGCATAGTTGTCCCTGAAAGCTTGGGCTATTTCAGATGGATTAAAAATAGTTTTGGCTGTCCTATGGTGATGTCAGGGCTGGGCTTGGCCCTCCCTTCTCAGAGCAAGCTGCTCAGCTAGTCTCTGCTTCCACTCTGTCTCACCTGATGTCCATATCCTGCTCGTTAGCCAGCTCTCCTAGCTATATAAACTGCCTGGATCAGATCTCAGACGCCTTCGCCTGGTCAACATCTCTGGATAAATCTCTCCTGTGGTTTCCTGTGAAAGACTTTTGCCTGTTTGACGTTCCTTCTGGTTTCTGGATGTAAGACTCTGCTTGTAATAAACTATAAATAAATAAATTGTATACCGTCGCACCACAATAATACTAATACTACTAATTGCAGCTGTCTAATTGTAAAAATACTCCATATAAAGTGAATAAACATTAAAGTGCATGACAATAAATAATTCACTGCAGCGCCTGTGTTCTCATTAGACACACTATGTGAAAAAATATTTAATGAAAATCAATTCATGAAAAAAGTCCTTAGAAATAAAATGAAAAACATTCAATTATAAAGTCCAATCCCAATTGTGATGAATCAGTGTAAAATGCAGTACACCATTAATCCTCCACCACCGTGCACATGTGTTCCAGCCACCCTAATAAACTGAGGCTCACCGGACATCAAGTAAAAACCAGTGTGTTCAATATCCACCAGATAAACATGCTTCAATCACTTTGGTAGGACGGCTCCTTAATTCCTATGATTTATCACATCAGAGTCTCCACTCGCACATGGGAATATATAAAAAAGAGCCTCTCATAGTGCAACACTGTTATATACATAATGAATTTATTAAACAAAGCAGTGCTCGTACATTTCAGATAAAATCAAATTGCATGTAAACTGGGATGTTGGTGTGTTGCCATGCTGCAGAGCCACCTGTGACTGTGCCGCTCCGGTCCCACATCCAGCTCCCTTACTGTTGCCGTGTAGTCACACCCTTGGTTTATTAGGGTGGCTGGAACACATGTGCACGGTGGTGGAGGATTAATGGTGTACTGCATTTTACACTGATTCACCACGATTGGGATTGGACTTTATTAGTGAATTTTTTTCATTTTATTTCTAAGGACGTTTTTCAGAGATTGATTTTCATTATATATTTTTTCACATAGTGTGTCTAATGAGAACACAGGCGCTGCAGTGAATTATTTATTGTCATTCACTTTAATGTTTATTCACTTTATATGGAGTAAGATTCTGCTTGGCTGACTTCCCTTCTGGCTTCGGACCCTGCATGCTATTTGTTTGACCTTGCTGATCTCTGGATCCCTGTTTGCTGGCTTGCTCCAAGCATCCGCTCTGGCTACCGAACTTTGGCTATGTTTTGACTTTGTTTGCTCTGTTTGTTCTATTTTACCATTTTTATTAAATAGTGTGATTTTTACTGCACTTCTGTCTGTCTGATTCATGGTTCCTGACAGGTGCTGAAGTTGGGCTATTTTCGTTCTTGCTCTTTTTTTTTTTTATCCATTAAGCTTTTATTAAAGTTCACATATGAGAATATACATGTCAGCAACTTTTAACAACGTAATGGCACGTCATAACAGTCTTTAGCGGAACATCTGTTATCCACAACATACATATTATAGCTATCCATTTATTCAAGATATCGCTTATCTCCTGATATTTTCTCTCATCTTTGAGACTATATAGTCATAACTGAAATTATATAAACAATGTTAAATCTCAAACTATAGGTTGTCAGGTTCCTTAAGCAAACCAAAAATATTGTTAATTTGCGTGCTACGTCAGTTCTAATAAGTAGAATAGCAAGAATTTAGAAAAGTAGGATGAAACAAGGAAAAGAAAGAGGAAAGAAAAGAGAAGTGAATAGAGTTAATCAGTGCATAAGTTATTGTAAACCCTACTACTGGAGATTTGCTTTAAATCTTCTGTCAATTCTCGGTCTAGTTCTCCTGAATATTTAAAAATGACCCAAGGTTGCCACATTTTGTGAAATGATTCTACACCATCCTGTGCCTGTGCCACTGTCTCTTCCATACTGCAGATCTCTGAGACCCTTCTGAGCCACTCCTGTGTCGAAGGAACCCTTGGGGAGTTCCAATAAATCGGGATCAAAGACTTTGCAGCATTAGTAAGACGTCTTACAAGAGAGTTTTTATATCGTCTGAAAGATCAATCTGTGATGTGTAACAAACAGCATACTGGGTCAAGGTTTAATGTCGTATCAGTGATACGTCGAATCAGGTTTCTGACTTTGTCCCAGAAGGGCCTCAGAGCAGAGCATTGCCACCATATATGAAACATGGTTCCCCTTTCCTTACCACTTCTCCAGCAATCAGGAGTAACCTGTGGATTCCATACATTAATTTTTGTGGGGGTTCTATACCATCGAGTGAGCAACTTGTATGCTGTTTCCTGCGTAGCTGTGCTAACTGAACATTTGTGTGAAAAAATGCAAGCATACCTCCATTGCTTCTCTGAGATCTCTGACCACAGGTCCTCCGCCCATTTCCTCCTGAGTCCATCCGTTGTTGATTGTTTGTAAGAACAGATCCAAATGTATGCCAAGGAGGTAGTCTTTTCACAGCTTGTAACACTCTGGCATATTTTCTCCAACTCCGTGAGAGGTCTGCTAATGTCCTTTTTCCACTGTTTACTTCCGAGAAAACTACATAGTTGCAAGTACGTCCATAGTTTTAAATTTGGTAGGTGAGAGTCAGCTTTGATGGCTGCCCAATCTTTGATCGCCCATTTCGAGTAGCACTCTCCTGCATTCAGTGTTGTGTCTGTTTGCGTATTGGTCAGTGTGGGGTTATTCACCCCCGGCGGAAAATCCGGGTTTTCCGCTAAGTGGATTAAGAGGGCCACATCCTGAGGTAATTCCCAATCGTCTAGTTAGTGTGTAAAAGATTTTTAGCGTGGTACCTGTCAGTGGATGTTTCCTTAGGGCCAAGGCAATTTGGACCAAGGAATCCATGGTGTGTATTGCAGTTGTGATCCTATTACAGCCGCCTCCAAGGGTATCCAATCCTTATGTTGTTTGTGACAGTGCCAGTCTATCATCCTAGCAATATGTGCCGCCTGGTAATATGTTTTAAAGTCTGGGAACCCCATACCCCCGTTTTCTTTGGAGCAGGACAATGTTTCCAATTTTATTCTGGGCTTACGACCCCTCCAGAGAAACTGTGTCACAGTGGATGTTAACTGTTTGAAAAAGTTTTGGGGCAGTTCAATCGGGAGGGTTCTCGCCAGATAGAGGAATCTAGGCAGCACAACCATCTTTACTATGGCGGCTCTTCCGAACCACGAAAAGGGTCCTTCATGCCATTTCTTCAAATCAGTTTCTACTGCTTTAAGCAATGGTGGGAAATTATTTTTGTAGATTTCAGGTATTGAAGGAGATAGCCAAGTCCCTAGGTATTTTAACGCCTTTTCTGCCCATACAAAAGGGGAGTTTTGTCTAACTACCTGTGAGAGTGCGGGAGACATTGAAATGTCTAGCGCTGTTGACTTTGCAAAGTTGATCTTGAGGTTTGATAGGAAACCATAGTGCCCAAACTCCCTCAACAGATTTGGAATTGAGATTACTGGCCTTGTTACAAAGAACAACAAGTCATCGGCATAAGCCGCAGACTTGTATTCTCTATCTGCTACCGAGAGGCCTGCAATATCTCCATTCTGATTCACTTTTCTAATGAATGGTTCTAGTGACAAAATAAACAAAATTGGCGACAGTGGACATCCCTGCCTGGTACCATTTTTTATGTGTACTTTATCTGATAAAGAACCATTTATTTTTAGCTTGGCTGTCGGATTTTGGTACAGTGCTGAAATCCATGTCATCATCTGCGGGCCTAATCCAATGTGTTCACAGACTGTTAGCATGTAATCCCAAGATACCCTGTCCAAGGCCTTCTCCGCATCTGTTGACAGGAGAAGACCTTCTTCTTTCCCATTCCGCATGGCATTTATCAAAAGCAGGGCCTTGGATGTATTATCCTTTGCCTCTTTACCCGGCAAGAACCCCACCTGCTCTGGTCCTATTATGTCTCCCAATAAAGGTCTCAACCTTGTTGCAAGGATCTTCGCAAGAAGCTTAACATCCAAATTCAGAAGCAATATTGGACGATAGCTAGCGCAATCAGTCAGGTCCTTGCCGGGCTTTGGTATAACCGTTATGTAAGCAGAAAGGAAGTCAGGCGTCACTCTTCCTGATTCAGCCAGTGAGTTTAGGGCCCTTGTAAGAGGTTTGAGCAGCACTGGAATAAGAGTCTTATAATAAATGGACGTTAGTCCATCTGGACCTGTGCTCTTCCCTGGCTTCAGATTTTTGATAGTTACTTGTACCTCTTCCGCTTCAATCTTTCTGTCTAATAATTGTATGTCTGACTCCTTAAGTTTCGGAAGTTCGCTCTTTTGAAGGTATTCCTGAATTAAGTGGGTTCTGTGTCCATATAAGTCTGGCGGTTTGTGTTGCGGTGGTAAGTTGTAAAGCCTGGTGTAATAACTGTGAAAATTACTATCTATGGCTTCCACCACCACATCTAGTGTGCCATTCTGTTGCTTTATTCCCTGAATGTGGTTTGAGTGTGTTGTCTCTCTTAACGCCCTGGCCAAAGGTTTCCCAGCTTTGTTTCCTCCCTCATAATACATTTTTTTCCTAAAGAATAGAAATCTTCGTGTGGTGGAATCTAGGAGCTGTTGTAGTGATTTCCTTGCAGTTCGTAATTCTTGAGCTGATGCGGAAGAAAGGGAATGTTTATGGAGAGATTTGAGTCTTTGTATCTGGGATGTTAAATGGTGTATTTCTTTGTCTCTCTCTTTTTTGCAATGAGAGCCTAGTCTAATCAATTCTCCCCTTATGACCCACTTGTGTGCCTCCTAAGTCATTAGAGGGTTCATTTCTGCTGTATCATTACTGAGGAAAAATTCCTTCCTGACCTGTGGCAAGAGGGTCGGGTCTGTTAAGAGTGATGCATTCAGCCTCCAAGATCGTGTTTTAACCCCCTTTGTAAGTAACTGACATGTAATGGAAACCGGTGCATGATCCGAGAGTGTTTGAATGCCAATTTTGGAGTCTGTAGTACTGGTAATATCTCTTTGAGTGATAAATAGGTAGTCCAGATGGGCGTACCTACTGTGTGGAATAGAGAAATTAGTAAAATCCCTACCGTCTGGGTGCAGGAAACGCCAGGAGTCAACCAAATGTAAGGATTGAAGTAAGATTTTAATTTGTCTGAGTATTTTGTAGGAAATGCTAGATTTTCCACTAGATATGTCTGCTATTGGGTCAAGAGGGACATTGAAGTTGCCGCCTAGAATGAGGCAACCTTACACGAACCCTTGTAACTCCCTTACCAGATGTTGGCAGAAGATTATGTGTGCCTTGTTCAGGAAATACACATTGGCCACTGTGAGGGGTGTGCAATTATATTTTCCCTTAACAAAGAGAAAACGGCCCCCCGGGTCTGTCTTTAAATCTGTTAATTCAAATGGTGCCTCTCTACTAATGAGCGTAGAGACCCCCTTTGACTTACCCTCGCTGTTCGTGGCGTGTAACGCCTTCGTAAAGTATGGATCTGTGAGTTTTTGTGCCTGTCCAGTTTTGAAGTGTGTTTCCTGTAATAGGGCAAAATGTGGCCTACCTTTTTTGAGTTCTCTCAGTACAGTGGACCTTTTCTCTGGTGTGTTCAAACCCCTCACGTTGTGGGAGATCACCATGGCGCCACGTCCAGGCAATGAGTATGCCATGATGAGGAGTCAGGAGAAGATCGGGTGAATGAGTGCCTTACCCTGCCACACACCCAGGTGGGCAGGGAAGAGAAAAGAGAATAAGATCAAAACAAAATTATCACTGCACAATATCTGTACTTTTTTTTTTTCATATTAGACCCTTCAAAAGGAAAAGAGGAAAGAGATTGAGATGAAATAAAGTTTGAAAACAGTAGTGTAGAAATTCAGAGTTTCGGAGAAATTGAATCCCTCGAGGGAACAAAATTAGTATGTCTTGAGGTAAAAACAACAAAACAGAAGAAGAAGAAGAAAAAAAAAAAAAAAGTCCTCAGACACACTTGTGGGGGCAATACAATGGGAGGGCCCCACTCGAGAAGGAGACCCTTGAGCCTCAACAATCACGTGAGTGGCCACCTACATATAAACTGTATAACTGTATTAATTCACAAATTACTGATACCGAGCTGCTAAACTGCCCATGCAGCCCAACTTATGCTTAGTGCTTCAAACTGTAAAGGCAACATATTGAACAACCACCTTCGCCTAAAAAAAAAAAAAAATAAGAAAAAAAAATAGGCTGAAACAAAATTTGTCCTCCGGGTAACCAGGATAATATAAGTTCGACTTTTTTCTCTAAGGCCTCTTTGTCTGCCTAAATTGAAATGTCAGACCAGACTGTCTTGCTACAGCTGATGGACCTCTCCTTTACTTCTTGCCAGGGGATAGTGTGTGTAAAATAACCCACAGGGTGTGTGTCTTTTCTGGAGTATATCCAGTGCAATGTGATGTAATTTCCCCGTGAATCTATTAAGAGATTGTTCATCAAATACCCCAAATCATTTTTATCTCAGTCTTGTACTCCAAAAAGACCTTTGAGGGGAGTTAGAAAGGTCTGCACTTCTCTACTTGAAAGCAACGTGCCCAAGAATAGGAAATAGATACCCCAAAAGCAACACAAGAACTTTTCAATAGTAAAAGAAGTTGCAAAAAAAAAATGTAAGGATCAACTGATGCCATCTCTATGGTTGAATGTTATGTTGGTTATTCTGCGGCAGGCTATCCGTCCTCTTGTTCCCTAGTGTTGGATGTACAGGGTCTGGGTGTGCCAGATTTTGAACCTCCGCTCTTGTTTTTCCAAAGACGTTTCTCCGAAGTGGAGAGTGGCGACCGAGAGGGACTTTTCATTAGTGGTTTCAGCAGAAATTCTGAGTACCAATCCGGTGTTTCCACTGTTTCAAGGTTTAGTGACATGCAGAAATCTGGTAGTTCAGTGGGAGAGCGAAGCACGTGCTGCTGACCTTTGTAAGTAACCAGTAAAGCGAATGGAAAAGCCAGGTATATTTTAAATCTTTCTTTCTCAATTTCTCCAGCAGGGGTCACAGGGCTATGTTTCAGTGTAATCTGAGAAAGGTCTTGAAACAACATAATGGATTCACCATTAAAAATGATTTGATCGTTCCTCCTAGCTTTTCTCATAATGTCCTCTTTTACTGTGAAACTTTGCAGATAGCATATATCTCTCGGTGGTGCTGAATCTGGACTGCGAGGCCTTAATGCTCTATGAGCCCTCACAAACTCAATTGCAGTGTCCTCTTGTCTTTCCAATAGGCTATTGAAAACACGCTGCAAGGCCGGAATGATCTGATCCTGCTCCACTGTTTCGGGGATCCCCCTCACCCTGATATTGTTTCTTCTCCCCCTGTTATCAAGGTCTTCAATGTGGCGTGACATTTCAATGAAATGTAAAGAATGATCTTCCACGTTTGCCCCAGTTTGTCTATTGCCTTGTCCCTCTGTTTGCCCGCTGCCTCCGCCGACGCTACCTTTTCTGTAAGCATCACCAGGTTTGATTTTAAATCTGTAATGGCTGCTGAGAAAGTAGCCCGTATGTCCGCTGCAAAGCCGGGCATGTCCGCGTATGTTAGCGGGTGATCCGAGCGGGACCGGCCTCTACCTGTGTCCTCGGGCGCCGACAGCGAGTCCTCACTGTAGTCTTCCTCCATGTTCGCCACGGCCATCTTGGAGGCTCCTGTACTGCTTCGGGCCTCAGACTGTGAGCGGAACAGCTCCGATATATTGTGGGCTGAGGAGCCCACTGATCCTCGTCTCATGCGAGTGTGAGGGGTAGTGTGAAGCTTTTTACCCGGCATTTGGGCTCTGGAAGGTGGTTATAATGCTGTTTTAGGCTGCGCGGGCTCCGGAGCTCCTTCAATGTGCCTCCATCTCCATTGCGCACCAAGCCACACCCCTCTTGCTCTTTTTTGCTTGAGTTGAGAAGCCAGTCTTTCCCTGCTTTATTTTTTTTTGTGAGTAAGAGGCCAAGTTTAGACCCTTGATAAATTTGTTGTGATCTGCTATTAATGCAGATTTGAGCTCATCTCTATGCTGTGTGACTTGCGACAACGTTATCTGATGAGGTGTACGTTTGTGCTGACTCTCCAGACAGGCAACATCAGCAAGGAGTGATGATTTGAGTCAATTTCTTTCTTTCCTTTCTTCCAAGGCCAGTTGGATCAGAATTTCCCTAGCAAAAGCCTTATGAGAGCACCATATATTAAAGATACTGCTAGAGGAGTTCACACTGGATGAAAAGAATTCCTGTAGTTGTGTCTTTAATTCTAATACATAACCCGGGTGAGACATTAGAGATATTATTTCTCCACAATAACATGTTTCTACTTGCTTGACCTTCTGAGATCTCTATAGAGATTGGTGCGTGGTCAGACCATGAGATATTGTAAATTTGTGCCTTTACTACTTTTAGTAGGAGGCTTTTATCTGTAATAAAAAAGTAAATCTTTGTATAAGTATTATGGGGAGCTGAGAAGAAAGTATAGTCTCTTTCAGATGTGTGAAGGTAGCCCACAGATCATGGAGGTCTTCCTGAAGTAGAAATTGTTTGACCAGCAATGTAGACGCACTTTTTATTTTTGTCCAAGAAATGCACTGCTGGCCGCAAATGTAGTACTTAGAATTTTTTTTTTTTTAAACCAGCAATGTAGACGCACTTTTTATTTTTGTGCAAGAAATGCACCGCTGGCCGCAAATGTAGTATTTAGAATATATATATATTTTTAAAATCAGCAATGTAGACGTACTTTTTATTTTTGTGCAAGAAATGCACCGTTGGCCGCAAATGTAGTATTTAGAATATACATTTTTTTTTAAATCAGCAATGTAGACACACTTTTTAATTTTGTGTAAGAAATGCCCCGCTGGCCGCAAATGTAGTATTTAGAATATATATATTTTTTTTAAACCAGCAATGTAGACACACTTTTTAATTTTGTGCAAGAAATGCCCCGCTGGCCGCAAATGTAGTATTTAGAATATATATATTTTTTTAAACCAGCAATGTAGACACACTTTTTAATTTTTTGCACAAAAAAAAATATTTTTTTTTTATTTGTCTAACTGCAATGTAAAAGCAGTATTTAAATATGCCAAAATGTTGCCAACTGAACTAACAGAACATGATTAAAGTAGTGTCCCTGACATAAGCAGTTGCAAGTGCACTGCACTTGCAAAAATGTCTGCAAACTCCCACCTAACAAACAGAAAAATTGCTTAGGTTTTATATGAGGCACTTTGCTTAGCAAACAAAATGTACTCTAGCAAACAAAATCTCCACTAGCACCCACCCACCAATAAATCACTGTTTTTAACAGATTTTCTAAAGCTAATCTGTCCCTCACAGCAGCAGCAGCATCCTCTCCCTACACTAGTATGATATGATTTTCTAAAGCTAATCTGTCCCTCACAGCAGCAGCAGCATCCTCTCCCTACTAGTATGAGATGATGTGACATGCAGCACTGCGTGACTTCCACTTATATAGAGGCTGGGTCACATGATGCACTGGCCAATCACAGCCATGCTATTAGTAGGTATGGCTGTGATGGGTTCTAAGGGCAAACGGGTGAAACACTTGTTGATTGGCTGCCCTGCAGCTATTCAACAGGCGCAAAAAAATACCCAAACCCCCAACCCGAACCCGGCTTTTTTCTCAAATGTCCGGGTTCAGGTTCGGGACACGGACACCCTAAAGTCCGTTACATAGTTAGTCAGGTTGAAAAAAGACACAAGTCCATTCAGTTCAACCAAAAAAACAAAACAAAAAACATTTTTATATATATATATATATATATATATATATACATACATAACCAAATAATTCCATATACAATCCTTCACCCACAGTTGATCCAGAGGAAGGCAAAAAACCCCAGCAAAGCGTGATCCAATTTGCTATAACGGGGGAAAAAAATCCTTCCTGATTCCCCGAGAGGCAATCGGATTCACCCTGGATCAACTTTACCTAAAAATAGCTTTACAGTTCGGGTTCCCTGAACTCTAGTTAAGAGATAAGAGTTTAGGTACCATGGCTAAGGATGGGATTACTTAGCTTGTAAGATCCAGATGCAAATCCAAGGTGCGAATAGTGCTGGTAGAGAACTGAACAATCATAAGAGTAACAAAACAGTATAAAAATAAATAAGCAAAATGTTGCCGTCCCATACAAGCATATTGGGGGACACTTTTAGGGCACAGGCAATTCCCATACATATTGCAGGTGAGGGTTATAAAGTTTAATCGATCAGGATCCTGGTAAGAAGTGGAGTGGGGTCAGGATTGCCAATACGGGCTTGTACATATTGAACAGGGAGGAGAATACAGAGCTCTTTAAGGAACTGGATCATTGAGATGTGTGTAGTAGAACAAAGGATCATGTTATAAGTCATTTGGTGGGGTTACTTGCCTTCCGCTGGTGTCCCGGTGTAGGAGGGAGGATCCGAGATGTCTTCTTCTTCCTGTGGAACGAGGCCCCAGGACTTCATGAGATCTAGACCTTCATCTAGGGTAGATATAAGAAAGTTCATGTTGTTTTTATCAATGGACAACTTCGTCGGAAACTTCCATTTATAGGGGATGCTGTTGTTTCGCAGGATTTTCATAATGATAATCAGGTTTTTATGGGCTTCTATGGTTGCCTGAAAAAGACCCTTATATAGGGAGAGGCTCCGGCAACAAGATGCGCTGGCAGGAGAAATACATGACCTGGTCCTTTACATGAAAAAAAATGGATCTTAGCAATAACATCCCTGGGTACGCATTCTGGCAGATATGTTGGCTTTGGAAGTCGGTGGGCTCTGTCAATGACTAGCTCGTGGGACATTGTCGATGGAAGCAATTCAACAATCATTTTTTGAAGAAATGGTCGGAGCTTTGCCGAAGAGACTGTCTCTGAAATACCTCAGAATTTTACATTATTACGGTGAAACCTGCCCCCCAGATCCGCCATTTTGATTTTCATATTGCTGATTTCTTCCGCCAGGTCGTCATGTGCTTCTACTGCCTCATTATGAGCCAGTGCATAATCACCCAATTTATTTTTAACATGGTCCGCTCTGACTCCTATGGCTTCAATCTCCTTATTGGTCTGTCTCATAAAGCTGGTCATGACATGGGGTATGGCTCCCTGGAGAATTATAAGCATGTCCTTAAAGCGGAGTTCCACCCAAAAGTGGAACTTTCGCTTTAAGGGGAGGTGACCCCCTGATATGCCATAATTGGCATGTCATTTTTTGGGGGGGGGGGGGACCATGGACCCTATTTTCACAGGGTCCCAGGTCCACTTCCTCCCCTGGCGCTGAGGAGCCCGAAGGAAGTTCACCTTCCCTCCCTCCCACTCGGTGATCTTCTGGGACACGTCACAGGTCCCAGAAGATGCGCCGAGCCATTCACAAGCTGCAGCGCGACAAAGCTGGGTGCCCACACCTGTGATGCAGGCGCCACCGAGGGGAAGGGGGGACAAGCGAGCCATCGGACGGCCGCATCGCTGGAGCGAGGGACAGGTGAGTGGCCAATTGTTAAAAGTCAGCAGCTACACTTTTGGTAGCTGCTGACTTTTAACAGGGTGGAACTCTGCTTTAAGTGTTGACTTTAGGATGGGCTAGCCCACAGTTGGGAAGGCATCCAGCTTCTCACTAAACTCATTTGTTTGATTATGGCTGTCTGTGTCAGCAAGGGAATCGCTTACTGTTTCACTTTCTGCAGTCAGCTCTCTCCTCTGCTTCACTGGGCTGCTGAAAGCAGAGGGAGGTGATTCATGGCCTTGTGCGGCTGAGCGAGTGTGCTGCGAGTTTCTCCCCAAGGAAGCAGCCATCGCTGCATGTCTGTGTGTTGAGGCTTCAGCACCAGCACCATCTTGAAAGGCTCGGAAGCCCGCTGGGCAGAAAAAGTCTGTAAGTCTACGGGGTCCTTCCCGTTCTTTCGTTTTTCCCCTCATATCACCGCGGCTTGCCGGGCTTGGTACAAGATGCTGGGTTGTATTTTCACTCACTCCGGTCACTGAACAGACTGGTTGAAAGATTGATAATGAGTAGTACCACCTCAGCTCACCAGGGGTATACGAAACTGCAGTTCTTTTCAGGCCATATACCCACCCCAAGAGGGGAAGAAGGATTCGAGAGATGGATGGATCAAGCCATGCAAGTAATTGAGGAATAGAATGTGTCAGAGGAGGTAAACTCCCAACCTACCCCAAGCTCATGAAGCTGGTCTCCTATATACAGCTCAGTATCACAGGTGGGGTATATACATCCAGTAACAGTATACAGCTCAGTATCACAGGTGGCGCATATACATCCAGTAACAGTATACAGCTCAGTATCACAGGTGGGGTATATACAGCCAGTAACAGTATACAGCTCACTCAGTATCACAGGTAGCGTATATACATCCAGTAACAGTATACAGCTCAGTATCACAGGTGGGGTATATACATCAAGTAACAGTATACAGCTCAGTATCACACACACAGCCTATGCATTCTCGGATGCTCCATCACATTAGTTCCTATTTAGCTGCAAGAGATCAGAACTGCTCTCTACATGGTAGTGTCAGCTAGAGCCTATGGGGAGGGAGGGGTGGGGTGAGTTTTAGACAAGAACTAACATTACAAGAACCCCCATCCCCACGGGCTCTAGCTGACACTGCCATGTAGAGGGAGAGCAGTTCTGCTCTCTTTAGCTAACAATGCTGCAGTGCCTTACCTGAATATGGAGTAGCCGCTCCATGTCAGCTCAGCACTGCCATCTCTCCTTGCCCCCGCCCACTCACTGGCAGTCCAGTGCTCAGGACAGCCAATTAGTGAAAGTATGTGTGCCTCTTTGGCGAACTTACTTTCACTTTTAGGACTGGCCAATAGGCTTATTACTTGCTGTCAGCAGACAGCAGACAGC
The DNA here is from genome assembly GCA_018402905.1 of Glandirana rugosa. NCBI lineage: Eukaryota > Metazoa > Chordata > Amphibia > Anura > Ranidae > Glandirana > Glandirana rugosa. The sequence continues at coordinate 69,372 of BLSH010334873.1, forward strand.
AAGAAGCCAAAAAAAAAAAAAAAGAAAAAGTCAGGGGGTCGGGCTGACTTTTTTTTTTCTTCCTTCCCAGCGGGGAGGCGGCACCCCAGCGCCCCCTATTGACCGGCCGCCGCTGTCTAAGACCCCCATTGCGCAGCCTGTTATTGAGGCTATTCCTGTTCTTCTACTCACACAGGTGGCCCAAACTCAAGATCAAATGCAACAGACCTTACTGCATGTGAGGGAGCCAGCTGAGAGCCCCATGAAAGAACAGAGCTCCAAGAGCTGAGAAAGGAAGAAAGCTGGGAAGAAATGCCAGAAGAAAGGTCCAGGGTTAACAACTCCGTCACCCTTGCAGCCATGTAACCCGACACCGGGATTAGGGACACATGCACGGGGAATCACCACCACCCAGGGCCATTGTTAGGTCTTCTTAGCGTAAAGCTAGGAAAGATCACAGAAAAGTCCTAATTGGGAAAACCCCAGGAAGTCTACCAGAGTGGTTAGTGGGGCCATTCCCAATTGCGTCTGTTGAAGTGGAGGGCATCTACACTAAGGCACTGTGAGATACCGGAGCACCAGTCACGCTACTCTACAGACAATTTTATGACAGATACCTGAAGCACATTCCCTTATGAAAACTTGAGGAACTAGATATTTGGGGAATCAGAGCTGACAAATGCCCACACAATGGATACATCCCCATCAAGATCGCATTTGGGCCAGCAGCCACTGGGAAGATGGAGACCTTCGACACGCTAGCAGTAGTGTGCCCTAGGCTACTGGGGCTGAAGAGAATTCAATGCTGATCGGGACGAACACTGACTTGGTGGAAGGCTGTTAGCGTCGGTGATTGGAGAAGATGGTTCAGCGCCTAATGGAATCCACCCCCAATTGCACCAGGTTTGTCAACGGGTAGCCAAGGAGCAGAGCACCCCTGCTGAGGGAGTGGGATGCCTGTGGAAGCTGGAAACCAGGGAGAGAATGTTGCAACCTGGAGAAGGTGCTTGTCTGAAGGCTACTGTCATGATAGCCTGGAATGAACCTGGCCCATTTGTCATTGCTTTAGACTGATGAGCAAGCATAAGCTGTTGGGATAAAGATGGTCCCTGAATTGTTCCACACCAAGGCTCTGTCCCAGAATAGAAAGAAGGTGCCGATCAGCATCCAAAACTTCACAGACCACCCGATTACACTAGGGGCCCGCAATTTTAGTGGCACGAGTGAGTGCGGCCACCCTAGTGCCCCCTGTGGAGGTTGTTGGAAAGGATGAGTGCCAGCAGCTGCAGAAGGAAAATTCAGCATTGTACAGAGGCATTAAGTGGTATGTGTAATCTTCCGCGCTACCACTGAAAGTGTACAAACTCATAGACTCTCTGTAATAGGTGCTTTACATGTGCAAAAATAAATATATAAAAAGAATATATAAAACGACTAATGACTGCTGCAATACCTATTTGACACAATGGTAAATCAAAAATGGGGTACGTAGGGTACTGCGCAGTCTGTCTTGATGAAACAGTGAATAAATATATCTAAAATAAATAAATACTAACCCTCAATATAGTGCAATATTCATGTAATAAAGTGCAAATGTGAAATTCAAAAGAAATCGTGCGGGATAAGCACTAATGGATAAATCTTAAACCAATCTATCACAATTCATAAATGGATAATAAAGTGCAATGGTGCATCAGATAAGTGCTAGATGGATAATGTCCTTGTAGGTGATAAAGGTGCCCCCACACAATGACAATACACCTCAGTGGAAAATAGTGCAAAAAAGTCAAACTAAATGCAATATAATGATCTAAAAATTCATACAGTCAAAGTGTATAAAAGTTCATAAAAAAGTTCATATTTCGCACACACGGTGGTGCTAGAGTACAATAATCCAATAGATAGACACACAGTGCTGTGAATAGTGCAAAACACTGAACAGATGCTTTTAGACAAATGACATGAGACCAGTGACACATCCACTCATGTCAGTGAACGAGGAGTCGGTCTGGTTAGCTCCACTATGTGCCTCCAGATGGGCTCCTATGCCCGTGTGATCCACTCAGTGCTCTCAGAGCGCTCACCTTAAACAGGTGTTATATACACCTTTTGCTGTGACTAAAACAGCAGTGACTAGAACCATAGGTACTCGTCCTCCAAACGCCTCCAAACACCTCCTTAAGGTCCTACCACGTCACTCCCGATAGACCACATATGGGATAGTAATCCTCACTCATAGACAGGGATATAAAATATAGGCTCCCATAGTGTAGTAATTCCAACAAACCGTTTATTTAAAAGTAAAATCGCTGCGTACATTTAATAAAAACAATATGGGCATCAAGGTACTATAGGTGCATACACCTCTCACCCGACTTCCGGTCTCGGGTCACACTTCCGGTCCTACGCGTTACGTCACGGTCATGTGACTTCCTCAGGGAGACCGGAAGTCGGGTGAGAGGTGTATGCACCTATAGTACCTTGATGCCCATATTGTTTTTATTAAATGTAAGCAGCGATTTTACTTTTAAATAAACGGTTTGTTGGAATTACTACACTATGGGAGCCTATATTTTATATCCCTGTCTATGAGTGAGGATTACTATCCCATATGTGGTCGGATCGGGAGTGACGTGGTAGGACCCTAAGGAGGTGTTTGGAGGCGTTTGGAGGACGAGTACCTATGGTTCTAGTCACTGCTGTTTGAGTCACAGCAAAAGATGTATATAACATCTGTTTAAGGTGAGCGCTCTGAGAGCACTGAGTGGATCACACGGGCATAGGAGCCCATCTGGAGGCACATAGTGGAGCTAACCAGACCGACTCCTCGTTCACTGACATGAGTGGATGTGTCACTGGTCTCATGTCATTTGTCTAAAAGCACCTGTTCGGTGTTTTGCACTATTCACAGCACTGTGTGTCTATCTATTGGATTATTGTACTCTAGCACCACCGTGTGTGCGAAATATGAACTTTTTTATGAACTTTTATACACTTTGACTGTATGAATTTTTAGATCATTATATTGCATTTAGTTTGACTTTTTTGCACTATTTTCCACTGAGGTGTATTGTCATTGTGTGGAGGCACCTTTATCACCTACAAGGACATTATCCATCTAGCACTTATCCGATGCACCATTGCACTTTATTATCCATTTATGAATTGTGATAGATTGGTTTAAGATTTAATCCAATAGTGCTTATCCCGCACGATTTCTTTTGAATTTCACATTTGCACTTTATTACATGAATATTGCACTATATTGAGGGTTAGTATTTATTTATTTTAGATATATTTATTCACTGTTTCATCAAGACAGACTGCGCAGTACCCTACGTACCCCATTTTTGATTTGCCATTGTACAGAGGCATTACTTCCTGAGTGGCCAAAAAGGATGAGACTCCAACTATCTTGGTGGGAGAAAATCTTCTCAAAGAACGATTTTGATGTGGGGTGTGCTAAGAGCTCTCAGCATAGAATCCGGCTACAGGAAGATAAGCCCTTTCGAGAGCGAGCTCAGAGGATACCCCTCAGTGACCTGGAAGACCTCAGAGAGCAACTGGCTAAGTTAAAGAGGTCAGGGATCATCCAAGAATCCAGAAGTCGTATGCCTCCCCTATTGTGGTAGTGCAGAATAAAATGGAACATTGCGAATGTTTATCGATTATTGAACCATAAATTGACTAACCATTCCTGACTAGTACACAACGCCTCTAATCGAAGATGCCCTAGTGTCTCACTGGAGCAAAATGGTTCAGTGTGGTAGACTTAAAGAGTGGGTATTATCAGATACCCATGCACTCAGAGGATAAGGAAAATACCGCATTCACCTGCCCCCTAGGGTTCTATGAATTCAACCGGATGCCACGTGGACTATCAGGAGCCCCAGCAAACCTCCAGCGACTAATGGAAAGAACTGTGGAAGACATGAACTTGATTGAGGTCCTAGTGTACCTGGACGATTCCATTGTGTTTGGAAGAACTTTAGAAGAGTATGAGACACGGCTGGAAAAGGTCTTTGAATGGCTCCATGAAGAGGGGTTAAAATTATCGCTGGAAAAGTGCCAACTCTACAGAAACTCAATCATGTACTTAGGCCATGTTGTCTCCACTGGAGTAGTAGCCACAGACCCAAAGAAGTTGTAGGCAGTCACCACATGGTCAGGCCAAGGACTGTGACTGAGTTGAGGTCTTTCCTGGGGTTTTGCTCTTACTACAGGAGGTTTGTGGCAAATTTCGCAAAGATTGCACAGCCTCTCAATAAACTGTTTCAGGTTGTTTCAGGCAAAATGATGGATAAGCCAAGTGTGAAGAAGTCTGGGGATTGGAGAAGAGTCCATATAGGAACAGCAGACCCCCCAATGCTAGGAGGCTTTCTGGCATCTTAAGAGGAGTCTAAGCACTGGTGTTGGAATACGCTGATCCAGCAAAGCCATATGAACTCCATGTGGATGCTAGCAAAGAAATACTGTTTGGAGTCCTCTATCAAGAACAGGATGCATAGCCTATGTGAGTTGCGGAAACTACCCCATCCATAAGCTGTGTTTCTTGGCTTTAAAATGGGCAGTGGTGGAAAAGTTAAAGGATTACCAATATGGAGGCATGTTCATAGTGAAGACGGACAACAATCTTAGACTTACCTTTTATCCTCTGCCAAGCTGCATGCTATAGGGCATGGGTGGTTGGCTGCACTAGCTGGATTCCACTTCAGCTTGAAGTATTGGCCTGGGGCTGGGAATCAAGATGCGGACGCCCTGTCTCAGAGGCCCTACCGGCGGGTGGAGGGGGCAGAAGATTGGACCTACAGTATGTGACTGCCAAAGGCTTGCAAGCCTTATGTCAAGGCATTGCCCAATGACAGAAAGGGACTGTAGGAGTCAAGTCTATAGGAGCCCATCCCTCTGGAATGCCTAAGTGTTACTGCCGTCTAATGCAGATGCAAGGTGAAGGCCTCCCTTGGTTGTCCAAGAGAGACTTGAAAACTGACCAGAATCAGGTCCGGCAATGCAACCTGGTCATTGAAGCCTTGGCCAACAAGACCCAAGCTTGTTGTTGAAGAGCCTTATGGCCGAAGCCAAGATCATACATTGGGAGTGGAATAGGTTGCAACTTAGAGATGATTGCTGTACAGGCGAGGACCCTCCGAGGACTTGGAGGAGAGATGGCAACTATTCCTTCCTGAAAAACAACTGCACAGCAGTGTTAGCAGCCTTGCATGATGAACATGGACATCTAGGCACAGAAAGGACTCTCCCAGTAGTCAGGGATTGGTTCTACTGGCCTAACATGACAGCAGAGATAGAGAGCTATTGCCACTCTTGCTTGTCATGCATTCAACACAAGACATTACCAGTTGGAGCTGCTCCAATGATACACTGGTAGAGTCAAGGGCTCATGGAGCTGGTGTGTAAGGAACCAGCTGTGGCTATTGGAATGTCTATGCACGGGCGCACATAGCATGTGTGCGCGTCCATGCGCGCGTATGTGCCGGCATTGGCGCCAAAACGGCTATTTAATCTGACAGCACCCTGCAACCAGTGCTGTCCGTTCTGCAGCGTTCCTGCACCTGTGACCCCAGCATTTACTTAGTTTACTCTGTGAGACTTCCTGTACCTGTGACCCCGTCTTCCTTTGAACTTTGTTTGCTATCTGCCTGCCCTGACCCCTGGTCTGCCTACGACTTCTCTTCTGCCTGCTCCCTTGTACCTCTGCTGCCCACATGTTGCCGACCCTGCATATACCCGACTATCTGCCTGCCTGATCCATCTGTACTGCACCGCCAGCCAGTTACCGACCCGGCCTGTATCACCCGACCTGTATCACCACCCGTCAGCCTGCACGAGTCTTCAGTGGACCTTCACTGACCACCAGTGACCAAGTCCAGCCCTTGTGCCCCCCTGTGCTCCAGAGCTCCCTGTTTATACCAGGGATTCTCGAACCAGGTCCATAAGAGAGGTTGCCCCCCGCATAAGCCAGACTCGACCACCAGGTACTTGAAAGCAACGGACAGCCATGTCCGAGTCTGCGCCGAGGCCCTCTCCTATGGAGGAACTGTGCACTCACCTAGCCTAGAATCTTCAGGAGGGATACACACGCTTGGAGAACCGAGTTCAGGACCTTGCTGCCCCAGCATCAGCCAGAGCCAGCCAAGCTACCTCCCACACTATAGTGACTCTACCTCCGGAGCCTAAGGTGCCCATGTCCGAGCGGTTTCCAGGGAATTTGGGCGTTTCGCAACTCCTGCGCACTGTACTTTGCACATTTTCTCTGGAAGCCACCAAAGTGAGTCTAGTTATTTCACTCCTCCTGGATGAGCCTCAAGCCTGGGCTCACCGCCTGCTTGAGCAGAAAGCTCCAGAGACCTCTAGTCTGGATCTGTTTTTCCATGCCATGGCCCAGCTGTACGAGGATCCCCACCAGAGGGCCTTCATACAGCAGAGGAATATGTGTCAGAGTTCCAGTGCTGGTGCGCTTATACTGCCTGGAATGACACTGCTCTCTGCTACCAGTTCAGGCTAATGCTCTCTGAGCCACTCAAGGATGAGCTGGCATGCGTTGGGGTTCCACACACCCTGGATGCACTGGTCAATTTGGCAATCCAAATCGACCACTGCTGCGTGAGTGCAGAGCGGAGAGAGCCACCGGATACCTGCATCCTAACTGCATGATGTCCCGAGTGCCCAGTTACACGGGACCCGGCCCGGCCACGACCTCCTCCTCCTCTCCACAAGACCACCCTGAGCCAATGCAGATTGGGCTCCTCCGCCCCTCTCTCTCACCTGAGGAATGACAGAGGCGCATGTCCCTCAACCTGTGTCTGTACTGTGGGGCTTCGGGTCACTTCGGGACACTTGGTGAGAAACTGCCCAGCCAAGGCCGGTAAGTGTCCTAGAGGAAGTCATAGAGGAAGTGTTGTCTCTGCCCAATAACAAGTCTCATCTTGTACTATCTATCTCCCTACAGCATCCCGGTGGGAGTATTCAAGTTCCAGCCATCCTGGACTCGGGGGCATGTAGCTGTTTTGTGGATGTAGCCTTCACCTCACTGCACCTGATTCCTCTTCGACCCAAGGACTACCAGATGGTCATTCGACTAGCTGACGGGTCAATCATAAAATCCGGTACAGTGACCCACAAGACTTTTCCTCTACCTGCCAAGAAGGCCGGAGGCCATATGGAATTTTTGTTACTGGATGTTATTGCATCCCCCCTATTCTCGGTCTCCCATTGCTCCGAGTTCACAGCCCACACATTGACTGGAACACTGAAGAAATCCAGTTCCTCTCACCCTATTGCTATAGCCACTGCCTGCAGCGGCCTCAAAAAGCATCTCCATCAGTACTCTGCATGAACTCTGACCCTGATCAGGAAACCTGTCTTGCTGTCCCTGATGTGTACCATGACTTCTTAGACGTCTTTAGCAAGAAGGGGCAGATACCCTTCCCCGGTACAGGTCTTATGACTGCCCGATTGACCTGCTACCGGGGGCCGAAGTCCCTTTAGGTAGGACATTCCCACTGTCCAAAGCAGAATTGACGGCTCTCAAAGCCTACCTTGAGGAGAGCCTAAAGAAGGGCTTTATCTGGCCCTCTACGTCCCCCGCAGGAGCGGGAATATATTTTGTTGAGAAAAAAGATCATTCCCTCAGGCCATGTGTTGATTTCTGGGATCTCAACAAGATCCCTATCAAAACCGGTACCAATGCCCCTAATTCTGGAATCTTTTCAGAGACTTGGTTCTGCTACAGTGTTCACCCAACTGGACCTCTGCGGGGTCTACAACCTGATCCGCATACGGGAGGGGGGCGAATGGAAAAACAGCCTTTCAGACTCGGTTTGGCCATTTTGGCCTTCGGGCTCTGCAACACCCCAGCTACCTTTCAACACTTGGTGAATGATGTCATCCAAGATTATCTAGACCTATTTGTAGTGATTTATTTGGATGATATTCTCATTTTCTCTCCCTCCTTGGCAGAACATCGCAGGCATGTAAAGTGTGTACTCAGTCGCCTTTGGCAACACGGGTTGTACGCAAAGGAGGAAAAATGCGCTTTTGAATGCTCCAACATCTCCTTCCTGGGATTTCACATCTCCACCACGGGCACAACCATGGATCCACAGAAGGTTTCAGCCATCGTAGACTGGCCAACGCTAGTAGACAAGAGAAAGAGGTGCATCGCTTCGTAGGCTTTGCCAACTTTTACAGAAAGTTCATCCGAGGATTCTCAGCCATCATCGCCCCTATTACCCAGCTTACCAAGCAGAATTCCTGTCTCATCTGGACTACTGAGGCACAGGCAGTCTTTCTGACTTTTAAAAAGTTGTTCACCTCTGCTCCTGTTCTTAAACACCCTGACTCCGCGCTGCCCTACATCCTGGAAGTGGATGCCTCAGAGACCGCTGTTGGGGCGGTCCTTTCTCAGAGACAGGGGCCAAAGGCCTCACTTCACCCAATCCCCTTCTCCGCCCGAGAGAAATTACGACGTTAGGGATAGAGAACTGTTGGCTATCAAGTCCGCTCTGGAAGAATGGCGGTACCTCCTGGAAGGAGCGGTACATCCTGTCTTGGTCTTTAAGGACCACAAAAGTTAGGGGCGTGACCGGATGTAGACCGAAGAGGACGTGTGGCTGAGGAGCTCCGGGGCTCTGCTAATATCCTCAACACTATCCTGATTGTTTGAGCCCGGTGCCAGGGTCGAAAATCCCCTCGCTGGTTCTCCTGATTGTCAGGCACATCGATATGCCGTCCAAGCGCCGGGTCTCCGCAGTCCCTGCAGTCCGAGCGGCGCCCGTGTCTCCGGCCTCATGCACAGACGCCATCTTGGACCAGGGGCGCGAGCTGATCTCCAGGGCAAGCATGGCGGACGATCCTGCTGCACCCAGCCATCCACCTCAACAACTACAGGCAAGTGATACCACAGCCATTCTAGCGGCTATAGAACAGAGCAGAGCGTCTGTGATGAGTCGCATAGACTATTTGGCGACAGAATGCACGTTTATTAGAGCAGACCTTGACAAAATACGGGGCAGGCTGACGGAGACGGAGAACAGAATCTCTGCGACAGAAGACCTAACTTCACAGCACACAGGTTCCCTGTCAGCTCTACAGCGCACTGTCCAGGCGTTGGTGGCTAGGGCTGACGATGCAGAGAACCGGTTGCGCAGAAACAATATTAGGGTGCTGGGGTTACCAGAGGGTGCGGAGGGAGACAGGCCGGCGGAGTTTGCGGAGGCCTTCTTCAGGACTCTGCTGGATCTACAGGAGGTTTCCCCCACCTATGTTGTAGAGAGAGCCCATCGGGTGCCCACTGGTAGCAGAGTGGTGGGGGCTCCCCCGAGACCTTTTTTAGTGCTGTTTCTAAATTATAGAGACCGGGATTTAATCCTACGAGAAGCCCGGAAGCACCCCACGTTGCCTTACGAACACACCGTTGTCCACCTATACCCTGACTTTACAGCGGACCTACAAAAGCGACGCAAGACCTTCACAGATGTCCGTAGGAGGCTCCATGAGCGGGAAATTAAGTATTCCATGCTATACCACTGTCGGCTGCGGGTGCAGCATGGAGGCTCTGTGAAGTTTTTTGACGCAGGAAGCAGATGCTTGGATCTCAACCCTGCAATAGCATCTGCCTGAGTCTATGAGGATCCCTGAGAGGGAATCAAGACATACTGGATGACAAGGGCCCTTTCTGTTTGGACAAGGTACTGTTATTTACTTACCACAAATGTTTCCACAAGCATTCTAGTTGTACCAGAATTTTGCCGCCATATTTTGTAAAGCTCCTTCTGCCCTTTTAAACCTCTGGAAAAGGATGGACAGTTTCTCCTGAGAGGCACTGAGCTCAAACGGAATCCCTGGGGCCCCCACCCTGGCCGGATGGGCCAGGCTCCACCGGAGTCACCCACATTTTCATCGCAAGTACTTGGGGCTACACGGTTGAGCACCCTCAGCCTTGCCTACTGTTATAGGCTGGAGCCTGTATAGGGTTCCCTTGGACGGTGCCTCAAGCTGGCAAATTGTTTCTGTTGTTTTGGGGAGAAAACTGCTTTGGCGACTGTTGGGGTAATGCCTTGCGGTAGGGAGTTATGCACATGTTGTTTTTTTCTTGTTTCAAGTTTTTTCTTTTTCTGTTTTTCTGCTCGGGCTGTGTCTCATTTTTTCAGGAGGAGCACAAGACTTGGCTCTCTACCCATCAGTGGTGCTACCCATTTGCCTCGGACTATGCAGGCTAACTACTTCTTCATATACCCCACTGGGGGTTGGCTACAGGTAATCTTTACACCAACATGGCACAACAAGCTTGCTTGAGGGGAACAGAGGTAAAAATCATCTCCTGGAACATTAGAGGCTTGAATGATAAGATTAAGCGAGCCCTACTTTTCAAATATTTACAGACTCATAAACCGCATGTTTTGTTTCTTCAGGAAACGCATCTACTTGGGAGCAAAATTCTTGCCCTTAAAAGAGCGTGGGTTAAACAAGGCTTTCACGCCACCTATTCCTCCTACAATTCTGCTGAACAAATCACTGCCATGTACAGTGGAATGAGTTATTACAGACCCGGGTGGGAGATGTTATTTTAGTTATGGAAATGTACTCTCAGCGTTGGGCTATGGTAAATGTGTATGTTCCTCCTCCGTTTGTCTCTACCATCCTATACGCGGTAATGACCGCTATAGCCCCATTCCAAATTCACAATATAATAGTGGGAGGGGACTTTAATGCTATTCTGGACCCTGACAAGGACACGTCCAATCCTGCTAGGACTGCCTCGACAGAACTGGTGGCATGGGCGGACACCTTTGGATTTACAGAGCTTTGGGGGTGGAGACATCCGGAGGATAGGGCTTATTCTGATGTATCCTCTATGCACAAATCGGGTTCTAGGATTGACTTGATGTTTGGTACCACTTCTGTGTTGTCCTACGTGCGGGCAGTCTCTTACCTCCCGACGGGTATTTCTGACCATTCGCCCTTGGAGCTCGGCCTTGTTCTGGGCCCGGGTCATGAGTCGGGGTGTTGGAGGCTGCCGGCACGCTGGATAAACGACCCGCAGGTACAGGAGGCAATCGCCCCCAAGCTGGCTGAGTTTTGGCAGTTTAATGAGAATTCCGCTGCACTCTGGATGGTCTGAGAGGCTGGGAAGACCCACGCCAGGGGGGAATATATCTCCTCTATCAAGGCAGTGAGGTCTGACCATGCTGAGCAGGCCTCCCGACTGGAGCGGCAGGAGTCAGAGGCCCAGAAGCAGTTTACAGAAGCGCCGGATAGTTATCCGGCCCTGGCGCAGGCAAGACGGGCCCTTAAGCTCCACTATGTTTCTCTGGTTCATTCCGACTCCAAGAAATTGGCGGCTGGTCGGTCTGGTCTGGAGACAGAAATGGCAGGCTACTTGCTAACCTGGTTCGGGAACAGCTCCTTCAGACCAATATACCTAGGATTAGATCCCCAACAGGGGACATGGTTACTGATGTTGAGGATATTTTAAATGCATTCCATGGTTATTATGAACACCTGTATGATGACCCCGTGCCTGAGGTTGAGGACTCCCTGTTCAGCGAGTTGGGGGAGCTGCAATTACCCACTCTCTCAGAAGAGGATAGGGAAGCCTTAGAGAAACCCATTTCACGACAGGAAATAGAGGATGCTATATCATTCCCCGGGCCCTGGTGGGCTGCCTGGGGAATGGTACAAGACGCACGCTGCGCTGCTAGCCCCCAAGCTAACTAAAGTTTTCTCGCATAGTTTTGAGGCTGGGGCACTCCCTGACACCATGTACCAGGCTCACATTACCTTATTGGCCAAACAAGATAAGGATCCGACATATTGTTCATCATATAGACCCATATCTTTACTGAACTGTGATCTTAAGATATTGACGAAGGTCCTGGCAATCAGGTTGATGAGACTGCTGCCGTCCTTGGTCAATATAGATCAAACAGGATTCATGCCCGGCAAATCTACTGACGTGAATCTTAGGTGGGTTTTCACGCATCTCCAGCTCCCAGCAGAGGACAACGCCTCCAGGATTCTGGTGGCGTTGGACATCGAGAAAGCATTTGACACCGTTAGGTGGTCCTATATGCAGAAAGTCCTTGAGAGCTTTGGGTTCGGACCCAATTTTAGGAAATGGATTAGCTTGCTATATAAGGCCCCTCAGGCCCACATTAGGTTAGAGGGTAGGCTCTCTGCCTCCTTCTGTATAAGGAGGGGTATTTTCGCCTTGGCTATGGAGCCACTGGCGGAGGCATTGAGGAGATCCGGGGATGTGAGTGGTATCCGGGTGGGTGCGGTGACTGAGAAGTTGGCGCTTTACGCGGATGACCTAATCCTTTTTTTACGGGACCCGGGGCCCTTCGCTGATGGCGGCACTGGGAATCCTAGACAGGTTTGCGGTACTCTCGGGGCTCCGCACCAATTGGGGGAAGTCCGTTATCCTACCTATTGATTCTGGGGCGCGTGCTTTGGCAGATCCGGGAGTGCCACTACAGTGGGCGACGACTATCAAATATCTGGGAATAGTAATCTCCGCGGATATACAGGACTTTGTCCAACTGAATCTAATACCAACCATGCAGTGGTGCAAGCGTGGGCAAACCTTCCCTGGTCAATAGTGGGTAAAATCAACCTAGTTAAGATAAAGATTCTGCCGGTGTTGCTGTACCAACTAAGGCATGCCCCCACCTGGATACCAAAGAGGTTTTTCAAGCAATTGGATTCCTCAATAACTGTCTTCCTACGGCAATCGCGCACGGCTAGGCTAAGTAAAAAGATCGTATGCCGCCCTTGGACCCAGGGAGGCCTGGCTTGCCCAGATTTCTACTATTACTTAGCTGCCCTCCTCACACACGCTCATGGCTGGTTGATCGCAGGCGACACTAGTTCATCAGTGGTTCTTGAGGCGACGTGCCTGGGTTCCTTTGAAGCCCTCCGCAACCTGTTGTACAGGGGTAAGGGGGTTCTCCCTTCTCCATTGACTCAGGCCATGCGGGCGGTGGTCAAGGCTTGGAATATTGTGTTATTTAGACCTAATCCCGGGAGGGCCAAGTGGTCCCCGGATACGCCATTATGGTTCAATCCTCGTCTGCAGGAATTTCAATCCCTGCCAGACCCGGGCCTGTGGGCGGGACGGGGGGTCAAGTATCTGCAGGATATCCACGATGGGACGGGGCTCATTACCTTTGACAGGCTAAAAGACAAGTTTCAGCTCCCGAACTTCTTTTTTTGGTTCTTGCAGCTCCGTCATGCTTACGTGTCACAATTCGGATCCTCGGGTTTCCGGATGGAGCGAGACGATCCAGAGCTCACAAAGCCACTCTCACAGACTTACAAAGCTCTGCTTCCCACTATCCAAGTGGGTATGCAGGGGCTTCGGGAGCGCTGGCGGGCGAAGGTGTTGGACCTGGATATGGAAGACTGGGAGGATATGTGGGACGACTCCTTGCAGGCCTTAGTAGCGAGTAGGGACAAATTAATCCAATTTAAAATTCTACACAGATATTACTATACCCCCCAGCGACTACATCATATATACCCTTCAGTTGGGGCGGGTTGCTGGAGATGCGGTGATGTCCCTGCAGGTTTTATTCATATTTTCTGGGAGTGTCCCAATATTAAACAGTATTGGAGCAGCATTACCCAGTTTATTAAAGAAATTACAACTGTTAATACTCCAGCTACAATCAAGGTGTGTCTCCTGGGATTGGTGGATTCTCTGGCTCGCTCTAGGGCCATGAGAACTCTACTAAGCATCCTTCTGTTCTACGCTCGTAAAGCTATTGTGCTTAGGTGGAAGGATCCCAACCCCCCCACTTTGACTGAGTGGAAACGCTTGATTAATGCAGTAGCCCCACTATACAAAGCTACATACTGTTCTAGGGGATGTCCTGGGAAGTTTGAGAGGGTGTGGCACTTGTGGACGGAGGCAAACTCTACATTGGATGGCCAAGATCCTGACGACTAGATCCCACAAGTAACTTAAGAACGAGAATCCTACAATGAGAATGAGAGGCCTGGAGGAGGTAGAGATCCTTTTGAAGGGGGCAGAAATGGTTGGGAGCCAGTGGGAGGCACTATCTATCGAACCCTGAGCTGTTCCTCCCGGGCACCTTGAGCAGAAATTTGGTTCTTTGCTTTTAGTGTTCTTTTTTTTTTTTTTCTTAGTAGTTATTGGTGTAAGTGTGGTTGTAATGTGTGTTGGCCGGGGTATGCCCAAAGGCCTTGTTCTGTAATAACATTTTAATCGAATAAAGAGAACTTTAAAAAAAAAAAAGGACCACAAAAGTTTAGAGTATCTACAGACTGCCAAAATACTTAAACCTTGTCAGGCTAGTTGGGCCTTGTTCTTTTCCTGATTCCAGGTCCACATTACGAACAGGTCGGGGTCCAATAATGTCAAGCCGGATGCTCTGTACAGGATGTTCCATGAGTCGGGGGAGGCTCCACCTCCAGATACCATTCTACCGGCCCACAGTCTCTTACTGGTCCAGGAGGACCTCTTGACACGGATCAGGCGGTCCTTAGCTGGCTCTACTATACCTGCTGACTCTGGACTTTCCGTGAAGGACGGGCTGTGGTGGTCGGGGACCCAGATCTTTGTGCCTGAGGAACTCCGTCTACTCGTCCTGGAACTCTGCCATGACCACAAGCTAGCGGGGCACTTTGGCAGCCACAAGACAGCGGAGCTGCTAGCCCGCACTTTTTGGTGGCCCCATATGAATGAGGACTGCAGAACCTACGTGGTGCTTGTCCCACTTGTGCTCAAAACAAAACCGAAAGGGCCAAGGCCTGGGGTCTGTTAAACCCATTACCTATTCCTGAGCGACCCTGGTCCCAAGTCTCCATGGATTTTATAGTCGAATTGCCCCCATCCAGGGGGTTCAACACAATATTCATGGTGGTTGACCGCCTTACCAAAATGGCACACTCTGTTCCTGTGCAGGGCACTCCCTCTGCAACCGAGATGGCGATGATTTTCATCAAAGAAATTGTCCATCTCCATGGCATCCCCAACAATATCGTGTCAGATGGGGGGGGTACAGTTCATGTCCCGAGTATGGAGGTCCTTATGCACTACCCTAGGGATTGAACTGGCATTTTCATTGGCCTATCACCCGCAATCAAATGGCCAAACAGAGAGGACAAACCAGACCCTCGAGCAATACCTCCGTTGCTACTCCTCGTACTCCCAGGACTATTGGGTCTCCCTGCTGCCACTAGCCGAGTTCGCCTACAACAATTCAGTCCACTCTGCCACCAAGCAGTCTCCGTTCTGGGTGAACCTCGGCTACCATCCCACATTCCTGCTGGACTTATAGCCTGGCGACCGGGTCTTGTTGGCGACCAAGAACTTGAGGCTATCATGCCCCTTCAAAAAATTAGGACCAAGATATATCGGACCTCTCCCAGTGAAGAGGAAAATTAATAACGTGGCTTACGAGCTAGACCTTCCTCCCTTACTTCGGTTTCATCCTGTATTCCATATAAACCTACTCAAGCCGATGACCAAGGATCCTTTTCCGGGGCGTAGAATGGCTCCACCAGAACCAGTCTTGGTGGATGGAGAGGAGGAGTTAGAATAAGAAACTATCCTTGATTGCAGAAGGAGAGGGGGCACTACCCAATTCCTAGTAAAATGGAAGGGATATGGGCCCGAAGAAAGCTCTTGGGAGCCAGAAAATAACCTGCATGCCGGAGAGTTGATTAGGGCCTTCAGAAGAAGACATCTGGCCAAGAGAGCCTGTTTGGGCATCCGGAGGCCCCTTGGTGGGGCAATGTAAGGAACCATCTGTGGCCTCTGAAATGCCTATGTGCGTGTGCACGCGTTCGTGCGTATTTGCATGCGCTTGCGCGCATGTGCACGTGTGCGTGCGCGTATTCGCCGGCATTGGCGCCAAAATGGCCATTTAAGCTGACAGCCCCCTGCAACCAGTGCCGTCCATTCTACAGTGTTCCTGCACCTGTGACCCCACCGTTTACTCTGTGAGAGTTCCTGTACCTGTGCCCCCAGCTTCCTTTGGGCTTTGTTTGCTATCTGCCTGCCCTGACCCCTGGCCTGTCTACAACTACTCTTCTGCCTGCTTCCTTGTACCTCTGCTACCCACATGTTGCCGACCCTGCTTGTACCCGACTATGCACCTGCCTGATCCATCTGTGCCGCACTGCCAGCCAGTTACCGACCCAACCTGTATCACCACCCGTCAGCCTGCATGAGTCTTCAGTGGACCTTCACCAACCACCAGTGACCAAGTCCAGCCCTCGTGCCCCCCTGTGCTGCAGAGCTCCCTGTTTATACTACCAGGGGTTCTCGAACCAGGGCCGTAAAAGAGGTTGCCCCCTGCATAAGCCAGACTCAACCACCAGGTACGTGACATGGTGTGTATTGACTTCCTGTGCCTGGAACCTGATACAGGTGGAAGAAGTAATGTCCTAGTGGTGACCGACCATTTGGCAAAAGTCCTTGTGGAGAAATTCTTCGTTCATTATGTGAACATAAAGTGCAGCGCTATGAGTAGTAAACATATATAAACAAATATAATCAAAAAGTCCAAATATAAATATTGCATATAAAGGACACTAATTAAAGTGTCTGGTGCTCAAATGACAATATTGAAGTGTCCAGTGCTTATAAACAAAATATAAAAAGTGTCTGGTGCTTATAAACTTCATATATAAGTGACTAGTGCCAACAATCCCCCACTGCAAACCAAATGTACTTATCAGATACTGGTAAGTAACCAGCGAGAAGAACACTTGTGTTAAAGATGACCTACATTGTCAAGCTTTAGAATCATCTTCTGGGGTGTCTATAGCAGACGAAACATGTCGGGTTATGTTCCCCCCAGGTCACTGCGCTTTTTTATGATTGATGTGTGCATTGATTTTAATGGAGATGTTAAGTGTTTATAACCATTTTTAATAAAACGTGTTAATGGTTTTACACTATGCGAGATTCTCTTTTATTATGTATGTTGAAAACTCTTGTGATGAGATAATTTGGATCCATTAAACGAGCCTGTGGATTGCCATTGTGAGAATTGATACCCACTGAGGCCCAAGGGACGATTCCAGAGCTTGACAGTGGAGGATATTTTTAACACAAGTGTTCTTCTCACTGGTTAATTACCGGTATCTGGTAAGCACATTTGGTTAGCGGTGGAGGATTTTTGGCTTGTAGTTGGATTGCTGGCACTAGTCACTTTTATATGAAGTTTATAAGCACCAGCCACTTTTTAGATTTTGTTTATAAGCACTGGACACTTTAATATTGTCGTTTGAGCACCAGGCACTTTAATTAGTGTCCTTTATATGCAATATTTATATTCAGACTTTTTGATTATAGTTGTTTATATATGTTTACTACTCATAGCGCTGCACTTTATGTTCACATTTTTATTTACAATTCCTTTCAATTTGTTGTGCTAGCAGCTGCCATTTGTATATTTGACTGGTAAGCACGGTATCCTCCCAGTTTATTGACTTCGTTCATTATGGACAGAAGTCAGGATCCATTCTGAACAAGGTTGAGACTTCCGAAGTCAGCTAATACACCAGTTGTGCAAATTGTTGGGCATAAAGAAGTCAAGGACCATGCCATACCACCCCCAGGAAATTCTCGACCAGAGATTTAACAGAACTTTGCTGAACATGTTGGGGACTTTGCCCACGGAGAAGAAACAACACTGAGGAAATCACATTGCTGTCGTTGTACATGCCTATAACAGTACTGTGAGTAATGCCACCGGGTATTCCTCCTACTGACTTATGTTTGGAAGAGAAGCGCATCTCCCAATTGACCTGGCCTTTGGGACATCTGTTGACAACACCCCTCTAACTTCCCATAGGGGGTATGTTGAATGGTTTCAAAGAAATTTGAAGCAGGCATACCAAAAAGCTGTGGAGCACACTGCAACAAGAATGCTGAGAAACAAGAAGAAGAAGGAGATCGTGTGTTGTTAAAGTGCCTGGAAAGCATAAACTGGCTGATTGATGGTGACCCCAACCCTATGTCATCTATAAACAACTTCCTGGGTTGCCAGTCTATCAAATCTATCAAATCAGGCCTGTGGGAAAAACAGGAACCTTGAAGGACACCAAAATCACCTGTTCCCATTGTTCGATGTTGTTAGGGTGCCCCAGGTATCCCCTCCACCTCCTTCTTAACCAACCCCCCCATGACTCATTCACACCAGCGGCCTCTCACTCCCCCTGTGGTGCAGGAAGAGGAAGACAGCGAGGATGAAGAAAGAGTGCCTTACTGGTTATTGCCTTTCACCATAGAGACTGATGCAGGAACCAGTGGTTTGAGCAGAGAAAGAGAACCAGAAAGAGCAGTCAAAAGCCCATCCAGTTCAGTGGTTGAAATCCTTCCACGGTCCAGGAAGGTTGGTAATATCAGAGTTGAAAGCAACTGCTCAACCTCTGAAAGAGAAGTAAGAGACTTGATCAGCTTTGTTGATGAAGACCTACTGCTATCTGAGCCAGATTGTGCTCCAGAGGCTGAAACACCATTGCTGGACAGAGAATATGATGGATATCAAGTGTCCATCCCTGGCCCCATTGAAGAGGTGGACCTTCACATTTTAAGGCCTGGCCTTGCGACTTCAGTTTCCAATCTTCGCTGGAGTCTCATAGCCCTGTCAACACAAGAAGCCCAAAAAGGAACTCTGCCCAAATGCCTGAAGACCACTCTCCCATCAGATTGAGACGGAATATAAATCCCCCAAAGAGATTCACCTATGACACCTTTGGAGAGAACTGATTCCTACCATTCAAAGGCAAGCCCTCATGCCTAATCCCACTTCCATCAATTGGGTAGGGGGTGACCCTGACCCAACCTCTGACTCCAATGGGTGGGACACGGCAATTGCCCTGGCCTGCCAGAAAACTGAATATGAACTAACTAGGAGTGTATATAAATGGTTTCAGCAAAATACAGATGTGTACCAATGTTTGTTGAGTTTGGACTGTGTTATTGTCAGTTGTTTAACCAACTAATTTGCTTCAGTATCCCTGTCTCTTTGGGGACCAAAGATTTCAAGATGGGGAGGATGTAGCCAAGAGTCGGCTATTATTACCTGCAATTCAGAAGACACTGTGCAGCATCATTGCTGTGAAGCTGTTTCCTCCTCGTGTTTGGCCTGGACTGTGCTGTCACTTCCTGAATGTAGAGTGACTGAGCTCTAGTGCAAAGCAAACATCTTGGGACATGTAGTTCAGGAAGCTGGGGTTCTGCTTCTAGCTGGACTGGTTTGAACTACAACTATCAGCCGGCTGAGAGAGAACAGACTGCTGGGAGAACTTATAAAAAGGCTGTGCTGGGCCTAGATTGCTCTCTTGGGATCTCGGGCTGGATCTGCAAGCAAGGACTCTGTGTTCAAGTCACGGTCTGTGCAAGGAAGAGTCATTGCATGTGTGTGTGTCCAAGGGGCATCCACTGCCCGCATCTCCCTCACTGTGAGAATAAGGCTCAGTATACGAACCTGTAGAGAGCAGCAGCACCCTGACAGATAGCTCTGACGACGAAATAGAGGTCCCTGCTAAGGTCAGGCATACCCAACCCGTTCACCGGTTGCTGAGGTGCTGCAATCACATGATGATTCTCGCATGCAGTAGAATGCCAGTACTAGTGCCGTTTTACCTTTTGGTGAACTGGCAAACACCAGCTGCCTAGTACATCCTGGTCATAGGCAAACTGGCACTGCAGTAACACTTAGTGAAGTGGCAAGTCCCATAAGTGCAGTTCAAGCTGGTGCAATGGCTAGCAAAAGTAGTATACTGCAGCCACCAGGAATTCCAAGACAGGCCCATAGAGCCTATAGTGTCCTTCCTGATACGTTTGCAAATCCTGATTGGGAGCCCACAAAATCTGCAGTGCCCGTACTTCCCCCACTCACTGGCCAACCCGGAATTCAAGTGGAAACAGCAGATTTAACCCCCCTTTGTTTATTTGAGCTGTTTTTCCACTGAAGATCCGTACAGATCTATTATGGACCGAAGTAATTCATATGCCAAACAATGTATCACCGCAAAACCAAATTTGAGCCGTGCCAGAAAATCTGAATGAAAAAGTATCACTGTTTCAGAATTTAAGACTTTTCTGGGCCTATCCCTAAACATGGACATTACTAAAAAGAATGAGTTGTGGTCATATTGGCCACTGACCCAATTCACCATATGCCCTGTTCTCTGCTGCCATGACCAAGAGTAGATACAAGCAAATCATGCGGTTTATGCACTTTAGTGACAATGAACTCTGACTTCCTTGGGGTGACCCTGGATATGATCGGCTTCACAAAATTTGTCCCCTTGTAAATCACTTGAAGCAAAAATTTGCATCCTTCCATTGCCCCAACAACCTTTCTGCGTATATGAGTCCCTGATTATGTTTTCTGGCTGCCTTGCTTTCAAACTGTTTTTCCCCAGCAAGCGAGCCAGATATGGCATCAAAATGTATAAGCTCTGTGATAGGGCAACAGGCTGTACATGTAGTTTCCAGATTTACGAGGGAAAAGATAGCATAGAGCCCCATGACTGCCCAGACTACATAGGGAGAAGTGGGAAGATTGTTTGGGACTTGGTGTCACCCTTATTCGGAAAGGGGTACTACTTGTACGTGTATCAATACATAAACATTCAGCGCTGGTCAATATCTAATCAAATACCAAAAGGTAGGCTGCTGAACACTAAAAGGTAGTCTCTAAACCTTATTAACCAATGATATGAAAAAAACAGTGCAGCGCCAGACAACAAAATATGAGGAAAAGATAGATGAATGAAAGTCCGTAGACAAGGAGAGCGTCCGCAGTGATGAGAGTGTGTAAAATCTTCACACTGTGCCAAAGGGGGTAATGTGCAGAACCACCACCAATAGGAATGGCCTCTCACCTCATGGATTCAACCTCCAAAAGGTCACAAAGCCTGTTATAACAACCTTTCCAATCGCTACAGCTCCGAAGTAAATTCCAACCAGCAACAGCCATACATAAGGAAAAAAGTTAACAGATCTGGCGCTCTCCGTCTTGTTTGATTTGATAAAAGATGAATGATAAAATATAAACTCATGTAAACATGTAAAAGCACTCCACACCGAGTGCTGGGTCAAATAGCATATAAAAACAGATCGACTAGCGTCCTAGTCACATGAACATGGCTGCAGATGACGTCACTCGTTGCTCCTCCTCCTTCCGTTACATTCCAGTCAGAACTTCATCAGCGGAATCGGAGCCTCGTAGTGCGTCAACCTTTAAATATGCACACGCTTGGCAACAGGAAGAGGGCGGGACACACCCATTGATAACATGGAACTAACACCAGTCTCCAGAGTGGCCGGAAACTGAACTCCTGTTATCTAATACGAGCATTAATTGAATTCATGAATGTAAACTTTTCTAAGAAGCAAAATACACTGATACACTGTAAAAACACAAAAAACTCAAAACAAAGGCTGAAAAAGGCTGCTGCCCTCTTGTGGGGAAAAAGGTTTATTTTACAACCCTCAAGGTATGATCCTATGCATAATAGCACATCACATAGTCATAGCACTAAGGGCCAGCAGACAACTCGCTGCCATCTTGTGGTGAGTTAGTAACATTACAACTCACAAATATAGAACTATTCTGAACCAAAAAAAACCTCATTATATTAAAAAAAACATAATAACATTAAAAACTTCAAAAGACTTCATGATGTCATCCATCTGCCATATTCTCACAATAATCACTATAATACATATATACAGGGAATAATTTGAGTTGATCAAATATAAGATTAAAATCTAGAAGCAATGTAAGAAGATCATATTATTATAGGCCAACCTCCAATAATCAAAATTGCTATTTACTTATCAGATATAAAGCAATTACGGTCAAACTCTACGTTCAAACCACCAGGCGCCATAACGTGAGTCTTATAGATCCAGAAAGACTCTCTGCGACTTAAT
Source organism: Glandirana rugosa (assembly GCA_018402905.1). NCBI lineage: Eukaryota > Metazoa > Chordata > Amphibia > Anura > Ranidae > Glandirana > Glandirana rugosa. Next base: position 91,297 of record BLSH010334873.1, read on the forward strand.
TTCCTAATGAAATTCCCTCCTTGCCAATGCCTAGATACTCTTTCTATGCCCCAAAATTTAAGGCCTACGGGATTACAGTGGTGACATACCCAGAAATGTTTTGAAACACTATGAGTCCTGAGGCCCTTTCTAATATTGTTAATATGTTCATTAACACGAACATGTAACACCTGGGAAGTCCTGCCTATGTACTGCAGGCCACATTCACACTCGAGCATATAAACCACATCCTCCGTGGGACAAGTGATAAGATCTCTAATGGTGTATATGCACTGAGTAACTGTAGAGATAAACTCCTTTTTCCTTTTATTATTGTTTTTCACACTTTTACAGACCGCACATCTCCCGCAAGCATAGAACCCTCAGAGAGATGGGAAAATCCCTCCCACAGTCCTATTAGGAGGGATAACCACACTAGGTGCAATATGATCTGTAAGAGTGGGAGCTTTTGTATATATAAATTGAGGCCTAGGCGGCAATTTAGGACCCAAAACCTTATATGACTTCAATATTGCCCAATGTTTACGCACAATGGTTTCAAATTTGCGAAACTGAATATTATAATCCAGGACCATTTTGTACTGGAAATCGTCAGTCGTGGCTTTTTTCTGTGTCAGCAATAATAGTATTTCTATTTAGTTCCCTTACTGCATCCATATCCTCAAATATGTTGGAAGCAGAATAGCCCTTTTCTATGAACCTATTTGCTAATAATTAAGATGGGGCCTGATAATCCAATTCACGTAGTACTCAACGTACTCAAGTACGTACGTACGTAAGTACGTACTCAAGTACGTAGTATTCACTGTACTAGTTATGTCTAAGTTGAATGATTGACCCGATTACATAGCCAAGACCAATGATGGCAACTATTAGTAGGGATATATCAATTGCGAACTGTGGGCTTTAAATAATTCTTAGTAATGAACCCACTATCCTGTCTACAGATCTCTAGATCCAGGAAAGTTACTTATTGGTCATTGACATTCCATGTCAACTTGATATTTCTATGATTGTTGTCAAGGCGTGCAATAAAATTCTCCAAACTGGAACGATCTCCCTCCCAAACCATGATCAGGTCATCAAAATAACGCCTGTAAAATACTAATTGCGAATGGGAGTTAGAGAAGACAACCTCCTCCTCTCAATGGGTCATAAATAAATTTGCCACACTGGGGGCAAAACAACCTTCCATCGCAACTCCCTTAGTTTGTAAATAATATTTATGCTCAAAGTAATTTCTGGTAAGGCAGAACTCTAGACAATTTAGAATAAACCTCTGAGGTTTCTTGGGCAACGCCGATGATCCCAATGCCCACTTCACAGATACAAGGGCATCCTGATGACCAATGATTGTATAAAGGTATCCTACATCGGCCGTAACCAAGATACTTGGGGGAGTCCCTTTCAGAGCATCCAACAAGTTTGGTATCCCTCAAGTAGATCTTAGTTTGGACTACTAATTGTTGGAGAAAAAAAGTCAATATACTGACCCAACCTGGCCGTAACTAAATCAATTCCATTAACAATGGGTCGGCCAGGTGGGTCAGTAATGCTTTTAATGATTTTTGGTAGAAAATAAATGATAGTCCTACAAAAAAGAGGATCCAAATAGGAGGCTTCCTTAAGGGAAAGGACCCCTCTCCTTTTTCCCTTCTCTACCAATCCATGAAACACCTCCTTGAATGCAAGCATGGGATCTTTTTTAACGACTTATTAACAACTTGAAAAAGATCCCATGCTTGCATTCAAGGAGGAGTTACATGGATTGGTAGAGAAGGGAAGAATGAGAGGGGTTCTTTCTCTTAAGGAAGCCTCCTATTTGGATCTTCTTTTTTGTAGGACTCCCATTATTTATTTTCTACCAAAAATCCATAAAGAATTACTGACCCACCTGGCCGATCCATTGTTGGCACAGTGTGAAGATTTTACACACTCTCATCACTGCGAACACTCTCCCTGTCTATGGACTTTGATTCATCTATCTTTTCCTCATATTTTGTTATCTGGCACTACACTGTTTTTTTCATATCACTACTTGTATGTGGATAATTATTACACAAGCGTGCCACTTTTTAGACACCTTTTTGAAGTTGGAATAGGCGCATGTGGCACTGTGCAATCTAATCGTCAGGGCTTTCCCCAGTGGCTTGTAAATGCCCCACTTAGACGGGGGAGAGAGCCTGCTTGAAATGTAATGAATTGCTTGTAGTGAAGTGGAAGGACAAACGGAACGCAGATACGACAGTCCAAACTGCAACGGTGACTGGTGATATTGAGAACCCCCTCTCTGTCCATGACTACAACCTTAACATGTGAGGGGCGGACTCCAACAACCATATGATGAGGCTGTACTTAAATTCCCATAAGGCTAGATGCTGGTACGAGAAAGTGTCTGTATATTTATTTCAATTGGCTCTGTTCAATGCTTATGTACTGTACAAAGCATCAGGAAGAATTGGATCCTTGCTAAAATTCTAGGAAGAGATCATCACAACCCTTTTGTTTCTAGAAGGTGCTGTGGCCCAATTTTGCAATCCAGATGAGTGAGCCGGCTGCATGAGAGGCATTTTCCGGATGTCCTCCCTGGTACCCCTACCCAAAGAGCACCCCAAAAAAGATGTGTCTGTAGTAAACACAGATATAGGCGTGACACCCACTATTTTTGTCCCTCCTGTCCTGGCCAACCTGGCCTCTACATCCACGACTGTTTCCTTCGCTACCACACACTAGGGGATTATTAGTATAGGGTACAGCACGGCACAGTCTCTGGCACACATTCACACAGGGTCTTGAAAGATGTTAGATAGTTAGGAAACTGACTATCGCATTTTGAGAGACCCTAGCCTGGAATGTTTAAAGTTTTTTCATACTGCCTTCCACGGTTTTCTCTGGCTCTCCTGCCCCACCGGAAAACCCAAGAATGCAGCCGGTGGTTCCTCCAGCTGACCATAGAGCTTGATCAGAGACCGGATCAGCTCCAATCATCTCTATGGCCTAAAACCGGAAGCTACAAGCATTTCATCACTTGCAACCTTTCTCCTAATTCTAATTAACGGTTACCTGTCAGAGGTAAGTGGTTGAAGAAGACAAGGGAGAAGACGCCTCTAAGTACAGACTGATAAAAACATTTATTATAAAAGGCCAAATGGCAACTCACATAAAAGTGGTAAAAGAAGGCACATCAAACCGGGACATCCGTCCCGCCAGTGTGGGATGACAGTCAGCTGGGTCCGCTCCACTCTCAACGATCTGCAGCCGTGGCTAGGAGATATCAGGAAGCGGCGTCCAGAGCCGGCCGGGTGTAGGTGCCAAAGCAAGGCTCGGAACGCAGATCACGGAGGTGAGGGGGAGTGACGTCATCACTTGCGCCTTTCACTTGTTGCAGAGGTAAGTGGTTTGAGCCGGTTAAGGGTCCTATAAAAATGTGGAAGGTTTAAGGTGCCAAGGAGTTGAAGGGGTCGGACAGATCAGACATTTTAAGTTTGTCCAGAGAATTAGTAAGATCCCATTTCAGATACCAGTCAGTGTAATGGAATGGACAAATGACAGACAATAGTTCTTCTGTAGTAAGCATAGACTCCGTATATTTCCACCATCTGGCAAAGAAGCGATGAGTAGAGCGAAAGTTTAACACAATGGTGTCCAGTCTTTCTCCAGTGCCCGTTTCACTGCCTGTATGGAAGGTGGGGATGATTTGAACCAAGGACACATGATCATCCTGCGAGCCACTAGTAGACATATATTAGACCATCATGTGGGAATGGGTGACCCCGCTGATGAAGATGAGGGAGCTGGTGCATCACATTCAAATAAGCACAGTAGAGGATCTTTGGGTAGCCAAATTTTGTTGACATTAAAGATGTACAGTATGGGAGTACAGAGTCCCAATAAGCAGATATCACTGAGCATTCCCATAGACATTGTAGTATTGTAGGGCAGGATAATGAGCACCAAGGGCATTGTGCTTGGGTAGGTTCAGCGATGTTGGTGTGGCTCCAGGAATTCAACACTACCTCTCCAGCTGCCCTGTCCAACAGTGGCCTCCTCTGGACTCACTCGCCCCGACCCAGTGGACTAAAAGTAGGCGGCGTCAGACTTCTCCTCTCCCCACAATGCACCTTCCATGTTCTTCCCTCACCTCCCTCTCTTTCCCCCTGCTCTTTCGAAGTGCACTGCATTCGTCTTTTCTCTCCAGCTTGTCTGAGGGTCGCAGTCATTTATCGGCCTCCTGGACCAGTGTCAAGATTTCTGGACGACTTCTCCACATGACTACCCTATTTTCTATCCTCTGATATACCTGCCATCATTCTAGATGACTTTAACATTCCAATCAACATTAATACTGCAACCATTTCTCAACTACTCAACCTAACCTCTTTTAACCTAACACAATGGGCACAAGCCACCACTCACTCCAACGGCAAAACTCTTGACCTTGTATTCTCCCATCGCTGCACCCCCTGCAACCTCTCTAATACTCCCTTTCCTCTCTCTGATCACAATCTTATCCATTTCACATTCTCTCTGTCTCCTACCTCTCATGCTGCCAACCTGCAAACCACTACTTGCAGAGACCTTTGCCACCTCAACCCTTCCCTCCTTCATTCTGCTACTGATGGCCTCTACGACAAAATCACACCCCTGTCCTGCCCAGACCAAACCACTTCTATCTACAACAACACACTGTCTACCTCCCTAGATGCACTTGCTCCCCTTTCTACCCGCAGCCTCATCTGCCACAACCCTGGCAAACAGACGACACTAGAAGTCTCAAGAGACGCAGCTGTGCTCTTGAGCAAGCGTGGTGTAAATCTAAATCCCTGCAAGACTTTATCCTCTATAAATCTGCCCTTCTCAAATACAACTCCTGCCTCCACACTACTAAACAAACACTCTCATCCAAACCTTGTCAACTCTTTTCTACCCTTAACTCCTTACTTCACCCCCCACTCCCCCCACCTACAAACTTGCTTACCGCTCAAGAAATTGCCAACCATTTCAAAAGCAAAATTGACACAATTCGCAAGGAGATATCCAACATCCAACTTCCTCCCCTATCCAACACATCCCCACACTCAATACTCTCCTCCCTCTGCCCTGTTACCACCGTGAAAGTTGATAAACTCCTCTCCATGGCCCACCTCACCACCTGCCCCCTGGACCCTGTCCCCTCACAATTACTGTGGCCACCTTCCCGCTCTATACTAAACTCCCTAACCCACATCTCGAACCTCTTCCCTCCCCGCTCAAACATGCACTGGTTACCCCATACTTAAAAAACTCTCACTTGACCCCACCTGTTTGAATAACTTAAGACCCATTTCCCTGCTCCCATTTGCCTCCAAGCTCATTGAACGCCTTGAACACGACGAATGAGTTGCTACCTCCCTAACAACAACCTTCTCGACACCCTACAGTCCGGCTTCTGCCCACAAAATTCAACTGAAACTGCCCTGCTAAAACTCACCAATGACCTACTAACTGCTAAAACCAATGGCCAGTACTCCATATTCATACTCCTGGACCTCTCTGCTGCTTTTGACACAGTTGACCACCCCCTCCTCCTCAGCAAACTTCACTCCCTTGGCCTCCGTGATTCTTCTTTATTCTGGTTCTCCTCCTACCTATCTCAGTGCACTTTCAGTGTCAGTTACAACTCCATCTCCTCCACTCCTCTTCCTCTTTCTGTTGGGCTACCCCAAGGCTCCGTCCTTGGGCCCCTCCTATTCTCTCTCTATTCCTCTTCCCTGGGCCAGTTGATAACCTCCCATGGCTGCCAATACCACCTTTACGCTAACGACACCCAGATCTATCTCTCCACTCCTCAACTCACCCCCTCAATCTCCTCACAGATCACAAACTTACTGAATGACATATCGGTATGGATGTCACACCACTTTCTCAAACGTAATCTTTCTAAAACTGAGCTTGTTATATTTCCTCCTTGCCCCTTCCCCCCATGACTTTACTATTAAGATCAATAGCACAACCATTGGTCCCTCCAAGCATGCCAGGGCGCTGGGTGTAATCCTTGACTCTGACCTCTCCTTCAGCCCCCACATCCAACCACTGGCTAAAACTCGCCGCCTTAACCTTCGCAACATCTCCAAAATTCAACCCTTCCTGACTAACTTCACCACAAAACAACTCATTCACTCCTTGGTTATTTCCCACCTTGACTATTGCAACTCTCTCCTTAATGGCCTACCCAGGCTTACACAGGCTATCCCCCCTTTAGTCCATTATGAATGCTGCTGCTAGACTAATACATCTCACTAACCAATCTGTGACTGCTACCCCTCTCTGCCAATCCCTTCACTGGCTTCCCCTACCCCACTGTGTAAAATGTAAAATACTAACCACAACATACAAGGCTATCCACAACATCACCCCCAGCTACATCAGCAACCTCATCTGCAGATATCGCCCAAATCGTCCCCTCCGCTTCTCCCTGGACCTCCTGCTCTTTAGCTCCCTTATTACCTCCTCCCATGCTCGCCTTCAGGACTTCTCCAGAGCCTCTGCCATCCCCTGGAACTCCCATGTCTGATTAGCCCCTACCCTGTCCACCTCTAAAAGATCCCTGAAAACTCATTTATTCAAGGAAGCCTATCCCTCACCCACCTACGAATTGTACCTGAGCCACCCCCACCAACCCATTCCCCGCAGCTACTACCTTTTGTACCACCACCCCCTCCCTTTAGAATGTAAGCTGTACGAGCAGGGCCCTCCTGTCCCTTCTGTATTCAACTGTATTGTAATTGTGATGTCTCCCCCCCCCCCCCTACATTGTAAAGCACTGCGTAAACTGTTGGCACTATAGAAATTGTGTATAATAATAATAATAATATTATGCTCTGTGTATGATTTTGAATTGAGTTTCCCACAAGGTCTCTAAGAGCATAAGTTTCATTGAGATGAAAGACTACTTCTGGAATGGCAAGATGGTATTTATCTGACTGATTAGTAATAAGGTGGGAATAAAGACTGGAGATAGAGTAATCATCTCTCTGGAGAACTACATCAATAAAGGGTCTTTGAAGGGGATCTGTTTGAGGTCCCTAGCAAGTGCGTAAGTAAGAGTAGTTGATGGTGATGAAAAGCATGCAATGGTGGCAAGGAAAATTCTTGTGAGAGAACCTGATAGGATTTGAACTCATCCAGTTTGCCACAGTATAGGGGAGTAACGTTAATGAGGCCGTGAGTGTGGCAATAGTCAAAAGCTTTGTAGATAGTGGAAGGAAGGAACATAGTGTTACCCTGGATGGTGAGATGACAAGATATAGTGGAGGGTAGCCCCAGCAGTCTCCATACTTCCCTCCAGGTGACAACCTTGTCCCTAACGAGGACATTTGATCAAAGATGAATTGGTAAGGCCCTAAGTATAGAGTGGAGGGCAGATGGAAGGGCACGCCAGGAAAAACAAGCATCCTCAAGCATGTAGTTTGAATACCAAGATTTTCCAGATAACCAATCTAGACCTTGTCTAAGAAGACAGGAAAGATTATAAAAACGTAAATTGGGCAAGCCTGTACCACCTTCAGACTTAGGGAGACAAAGTTTTTGGAGAGCTATGTGTGGTTTCTTGCAAGACCATAGGAAGGCAGTTAATGCCTTATGTAGTTTCTGCACATCGAAGTGTTTCAATAGGAGAGGTATGGTCTGCAATGGATAGAGTAAGCGTGCGAATGACACCATTTTAGAGGTGACATCTCCCAAAGAGCTAGAGGGGGAGGGCTGCCCAAGCTTCCAACTCCTTCACAATTTTAGTTATTAAAGGCGGATAGTTGAGACTGTATAAAGAGGAGGGCTCTCGGCCAATGTGTATGCCCAAGTAGCAGGGATGCCAACTTCCCGCAGCATTTCTTACTGACGAAACATGGGAATTTTACTGACAGAGCACATTTTTTACTGACAACCTGAAAAATTACAGAACTCCTATTGAAAACTAACACAGTGAATATTTAAACAGCATAAACATGATATGGAAACACTGACAATAGACATAACAAAGTAATTTGTCTGACTTACAAAGTCAACACAGCATGACAAATTATCACCCCCTGATATTTACTGACAGTTATAAAAAAATCACTGATTTTTACGAACTGCCAGTAAATTTACTGGCGGTTGGCAACCCTGCCAAGTAGGTGATGTGTTGAGTGGCTAAAGTAAATGGGGAAGATAATCGCAGACATCCGGGTGTGCAATGCTAAAACTTCACTTTTTTAAAAATTATTTCTGAAGTGGGAAAGAGGATTGGAGAACAGTAATAGATCATTCGCAAACAAAGCGGATCAGAGAATTTGGTTGCCTCCAGTGACACCGCTAACACCAGCAGATGAGTTGAGGATTCTAGATAGAGGCTCAATCGCTATATTAAAGAGCAAAGGGGAGAGAGGACACCCTGCTTTGTTCCCTTGGTCATGTTGATGGGGACAAGAGCCTCTTCCCCACAACCCTGGGTTGTGGTTGTGGGGGTCTGCGGACGGGGGCTTATCGGAATCTGGAAGCCCTCTTTAATAAGGGGGCCCCCAGATCCCGCCCCCCATGTGAATTAGTATCGGGTACATCGTACCCCTACTAATTCACCAAAAAGTGTCAAAAAAGAAAAGACACAGGAGACAATTAGGGACAAGTCCTTTATTAAAAAAGTAAAAAAAAAAAAAGTGTCCCCGTTGTAATCCATCGTCAATCATGGCGTGTGACAGAACCGAAAAAAAGAAAAAAAAAACAGTTCCTCCTCCATGAGAGCTCTCTTTGTTTTGACAGTTTATTTATAGTCAAGGGCAGAGCCACCCGTTGATGTAATTGAGTGACCCGCCCCTCTGATGTCACATGACGTCAGAAGGGGCGGGTCACCTGCTATGTCACTGGGTGGCCCTGCCCTTGCATATAAATAAACTGGCAAAACACAGTGAGCGCAAACGGCAGCATGGAGGAGAAGCTGTGCTATGCATTATGGGGCGCTCCATCGCGAATGCCCCATCATGTTCACAGTTCGACAAACGGGCGAACTTACGTTCAGTTTGAACCACGGCCCTTCCCTAATTACTTTGAATATCCACGGTAAACAAATATTATCGAATGCCTTTTCGGCATCAAGTGAAATGATGGCAACATATTGATGAAATTTGGCATATTCTAACGCTAGCGGATATTTAAAAGTTGCAGAACGCCCCGGGACAAAGCCAAATTGGGCTGGGTGAAGTAAGGAAGGGAGCAGGGAAACTAGTCGTGAGGCTACTATTTTAGACATGAACTTAATGTCTACATTGATCAGTGAAATTGGGCAGTACAAGCCCAGGTGTAAGGGGTCTTTCCCTTTTTTGGATATTAATTTAATATGCACCTGAGTTCCCATAGGGAGGTGTGGACCCCCTTCCCACATGGAGGTAAAAACATGTTTCAAGAGTGCGCATGCGTGAGAGCTCCATAATGACCGCATAGCCGAGAGCTCCTCACTGCCCCGGCACTCCGGGGCCCACACCGATCGTTTCAGCGCTTCCTGACCGGTCGTTCCGATCTCAGCGAACCCCGGAGCACCCCAGGAGCCCTGTTGGATGTCAGGGCCCCCCCGCCAGAAGGAGATTGGGACCGCAATTTGCGATCCAGGCCGAAGCAGGGTGTACCAAGATGGCCGCCGTGTCAGGTACACACGCGGCCAGCGCAGAAGGTGACAGAGAACACAGGCAAGTCCTCTCTCCAGCAACTCTGCCCTATCCTCCCACAACTCCAGGGTCTGCTCCTCACTAGAGTTGATCGAACCTCTGGAAGTTCGGGTTCTGCAGGTTCGGCCGAACTTCGGGACAAAGACCGGGTTCGGGTCCAGACTTGACCCGAACTTTGACCCGGACCCCGAACCCCATTGAAATCAATGGGGACCCGAACATTTAGGCACAAAAATGGCTGTAACAAAGTCCTGGAAAGTCCTAGAGGTCTGCAAAAGGAAGGAAAATGGGGGGGCTTCAAGCCGGCTTGGACGTCTTGGGCTTGAAGGTCTCCAAGCTAGTTGAGATCACTCCTCGTCTGGGACCTCAACACCCTCCTATCCCGTCTCAACGACCTCTCTCCTGAACGGACACAAGAGACAGTGGAAGACGCGACCGGCGCACACATGGACTGTGCCGCCGGTAGAACCATGTGGGACGAAGCCGGACCTAGCGTTTAACGCCAGGGTTAGAGGAAGACCGCCCCCCCGGGACTGTAGGTTGTCCCGAGGACCCCACGAGGCCCCAAGCGACTCTAGCCTTGCTGGCCAGTCCTTCGCGACTTTGCTAGCCACACCCGGGGCCTCACGGCCCCGTCACTCCTCGAGAGCCGATACGCCAGTAATACCTCGAGAGTGCGTACGCGTGAGAACTTTGTACA
>BLSH010334873.1:102242-146133 GCA_018402905.1 Glandirana rugosa
ACCTGATCCCTCTCTATGATCATGACCACGAAACTCCCTGTCTAACGTGTGGAGTAGGACGACGTGTCTTGCTAGACTGACCTGATCCATCAGCAGGATGAGGTGTGCAATCTGTCCCTCAAAGCACCAGTACTAGTATCTCTCCCTAGTCCACAATCAGATCGTTCAGTAATGTTCTGCAATCTGTCCCTCACAGAGCCAGCAGCATCCTCTCCCTAAACTATCCTGAGAGCATATGACATGCAGCACGGTGACTCCAGCCCCATATAGAGGCTGGGTCACATGGTGCACTGGCCAATCACAGCCATGCCATTAGTAGGCATGGCTGTGATGGCTTCTAGGGAAAACCAGTGGAACACTTGTTGATTGGCTGCGCTTGGCAGCTTTTCAACATGTGGAATAAAATACCAGAACCCCGGACCCGAACCCGGACTTTTTTTGAAAACACCCAAAAGTTCAGTACGGACCCGAACTTTACAGTTCGGGTTCGCTCAACTCTACTCCTCACTTATTGGCCCCATCACCAGCCTCGACGGAATCCCTGATTGCCCTCACTCTGGAGGAATGCTCATTCTCCCTAGACGAGTATGCCCCGACCTACAGACTGTACTTTCAGGACCCCTGGCCAGGATCCACTCCCTCAAATGGCAGACACCCAGATTGCTGATATGTTTAACTGCTTTGCGGAGCTACTGGAGAAGGGTCTCTCAGCCACAGCAGCTAAAATCACCAGTGACATTCGCACTGACTTTCAGGCCCTGGGCTCCAGAGTTGAGGCCATTGAACAAAAAGTGGATGCGACAGTCTCCAGAGCAAACCAGAACACTGACAACATCCAGGTCCTCCAAAACCTTTCTAGAATAGACGACCTGGAAAATCGCTCAAGAAGATACAATTTCAGAATAAGAGGCCTTCCAGAGTCCATAAATCTCACCCCCGGGATCCCACAACACCGCCTGGAATTGGATCGAGCACATAGATCTCTGGGCCCCCCATAGGATGGACGGATCCCCCAGGGACATTATTGTCAAACCACACTTCTATGCCATCAATGAGTAAATCCTGAAGCTTTCCCGCAACAACCCCCAGCTGTCCTGCCAAGGACACCAAATCCAAATATTTGCAGACATATCACCGCCCACGATCCAAAGGCGGAGAGCCCTCAAGCCTCTCCTCCTTGCCCTATCACAGAAGAACATTAAATACTGGTGGGAATTTCCCTTCACCACCAAATTCTCCTGAAAGGGCTAGACCCTCTCATTTTCTACCTTCCCGGAGGGTGAAAAACTGCTCCTTAATCCAAAAATAATCTCCCAGGAAGCTGATATGGATTACTCTGTCCAAACTGCGAGCTCTTCTAAAAGACCTCAGCTCTCTAGTCCTGTCACCCCACTTTGGTCCCAAGCTAAATCCAAGAGGGCAAAGGACATCGGACCCCCCTAAGAGTCTCTCTCTGGGCCATAGCCCCCTAAACATTCACCTTGTTTCTCCTCCACAGAGGTGATCCTACCTACTGGACAAAGAGTACTTTTGTTGGCTTTACGTTTTCTCTTTGTTTATAGTTCGTGATCACCTTTATTGTCCTGGGGACGCACCTATACAGTACCCTTTTCAGCGTGACCACCTGTGATGTCTTTTGGGACATTCCCCAAGGAGGACAGCTCATTCCCTCCTAGAAGATAACTTATCTCCTTCAATCTATAGACCTCAGAGCCAGCTCTACCCCCCACATTCGGCCCTAGGCCACGGCCACTAGGATGCAGGTATTCAAGCTGGAAACCTCGCAAATCCCCCATCCTTTGGACCATACCATTGAGGGAGGGATCCAGTCCCCCCCCACAGACTCACTAGCCAGGGCCTCTCATTGTTCTCACGGGGCATTGCGGGTGGCTGCTACTCCCCTGGAGTTATTTGATCATGCTCTGGACTGGCCCCCTGCCTGATGCGGGCAGGTGGCTGGCCCAGACATACCCTATGGATAATAATGTTCTCTGTTCATAATATTTTGTTGACATGTCTTGTTTACTGTTGATATTGCGGTTGTGGGATGGCGGGACCTCTTGCGAGTCCCCCGAGCACTCACCTACCCCCCGGGCCTGGTTTTCCCGAGTGTGTGGGATAGAGAATCTGCCCCCTTTTAGGGGCCAGAATCATTTTTGGTTAGGAGCCTGGCTGGATCCATCCCAGCCACGCCCCTAAGGTCTCCATGGAGACCACGTCTCGTTTTCACTTCCTCTACATTTCTCCTCTCTCCCTAAACTCTCTCTCTTTTCTAGCCATCCACCAGTGGAACGGCACTCCCTGCTCCTGGGTCCCCCGCTCCCCCGATACCAGTGGACGTGTGACACAGTCAGACCTAGTCGGGTAAGTGATGATTTTGATGCTCTTGCCCTCTCTTTGTCTCCCCATGGTGAATACGGCCCACACCACACCCCACCTTAGAATTGCCACACACAACGCCCAAGGTCTCAATTCAGCAATCAAGAGAAGGAAAGTGTTTGATCAATACAGATCCCTTAAGCTGGATATCATCATGGTGCAGGAGACCCACTTTCCCGCTCGGTACAGTCCCAGGTTTCTCCACTCCTATTTTCCACTTTTCTTCCTAGCCAACGCCCCCGATAAAACTAGAGAGACAGGGCTCCTTTTTTCTAAACATTGTAACTTCACTAGGATTTCGGACCACAAAGACCCAGAGTGAAGATACATATTAGTTAAAGGTACCATAGAGGGTCACTTGTACTCCCTAGTAGCCTACTATTGTTAGGAAAGAGGACAAGTGTGCCAGCAAAACTGGCTGTATCCGCGGTGGTGCGCACGCATGTTCGCGTTCGCGCTCCTCCGTGCGCGTACGCGCGCTCCTGTGTGCGCGTCCGTGTGCGCACACGCGCCGGAAACGGCACCAGATGGCGCTATTTAAGCCTGGAAGTCCCTGCAATGAGTGCTGCTTGTTCTACAGCGTCCGTGACCTGTGAGCCTCAGCTCCCTCCATCTGTTCCTGTGTTTGTTTGCTTCCTGTCATACCCGGCTTGTCCTGACCTGCTGTTTGCTACCTTCACCGACCCCGGCTATCCACGACCATACGATTGTCTACTCCTTTTTACCTCTGCTGCCCGCACGTTGAACGAACCTTTGCTTGGACTTGACTACCCGCCTGCCTGATCCTTTTGTACCTTCCCGCCTTCCCGTTGCCAACCCAGCCTGTACGACCACTCTTCTATCTGCACGTCTTCTGGAACCTCACTACATCATCAGTGACCATCCAGCCCTCGTGCCATCCCGCACTCTTGGCCCTCTGTCTACTCTACCAGGGGTACTTGAATCGGGTGCGGTTGTTCCCTGCACAAGACAGACTCCACCACCAGGTTCGTGACAACTATGCCCCGAATAAAGGGCAAGCGCTTTTCTTCCAAAAGTTACTGAAAGAAGTGAGCCCCTTGTTAGAGGGAATGGTTATATTGAGGGGTGACTCCAATACAGCGTTCGACCAACGTCTAGACAAACGGAGAACTAGAGCAACCCAACTAACTCGCCCCATGAAAGCTAGCCTTAAAATTGCTAAACACTTGTACAGCCATGGGCTGGTGGATATCTGGAGGGAATTAAACCCTACAAAATGAGACTTTACCCACTTCTCACAACAGTCCCATGCCCGCATTGACCAGTCTCCCCCAACACATCGCCGCCTCCATCTCAGCAGGGATAATAGATACAGCCTGGTCAGATCACGCCATAGTTACCCTGTCCCTACGCAAACCGTGGCCAGGCACTCGCAGCCCCCCAAAGGCGCCTCAACGAATCTATCCTAAACGACCCCGTCAGACTCACTGAAAACAACGCAGCTCTGAAAGAATACTTTACCATTAATAGTAGAGAGGATATATCCCTGGAAATGCTATGGGCTGCACATAAGGCGACCATACGAGGGAAGTTCATCCAAATATCATCTCAACTCAAAAAAGAAAGGCGAATGGATATAGAGAGACTTGAAAAAAACTTCAAGGACCTCAAGACCAAACAAAAATGAGACCCACACAGTGTCCCCATAACGCAACTTGACTCGGCCAGGCTCGCCCTGAACCTGGCACTAACTGCACAGGCTGATAAACATGCCAGGTGGACGGGGGCAAAATTCTATTATCAGAAAGATAAGATGGGCACCATGTTAGCTTCTGAGCTCTCCCCCAGACTCAGGACACACGCCCTTTCTAGAATCAAAGTAGCAGGTCAACCCCCTACGGCAGACCCCGACAAAATCCTAGCAGCCTTTCAGGCTTACTATGCTCAGTTGTATAAACTGACGACCCTGGATAAATTGGCGGCAATTACCAGATTCCTCTCTGAATCCCCAATCCCGAGGCTTTCCCCAGAACATGTCACGGTCATGGAAGAGCCTCTCACGATGGACAAAGTTCTTTAGGTCATTAAAGGTCTCAAGACCGGGGCAGAGCCGACGCGCTGGATGTGAGGAGTGCAGAGACTGAGCTCCATCCGTAGATTGTTGACCCTGAGCAGATCCTGACAGCAGACGCCCGGTATTTTCACACAGCGGCAAGGGTATGAGCCGTAGATCCTGCAGGCACCATCAGCCATGGGGAAATACGGGCCACCGCTCCCAAAAACACCGGGAGATAGGCTGGCCCGCTATGCATGGGGATCACTAGATGGCACCCAGAGCAGCGTGGAAGAGGAGGAATGGCCGCCGCTGAGGAGACTGGACCCTGACTTGGCTGCATCCCCTATAATGGACAGGGTGAGTCCAAAACCCGCCAGGACCCTGGGGAAGAGAAGGGGGAGATCCCTGGACAGATGGTAGGCCACAGGGATAGTGGACAGCACGGAATTATTGGAGGGGAAGGAAGATGAACCATCTCTGAAACAGATAATGGCTGCTATCATGAGCTTGAAGGAGAAAACTACTGCTCATTTTGAAGAGCTTAAAATGGAATTCTCCTTCCTGAAGCATGACCTGATCAAGGTCAAGGAAAGAGCTAAAGTGGCTGACAATCGTATAACAGTGTTAGAGGAGACAGTCAGGCCTATGGACACTATGTTACAGGTGGCAAAAAAGACACTCTCAGAACATACGCTTAAAATGGCGGCTATGAGGACAGAATGAGGAAGGTGTGGAGGGAAAAGAACCGGAAATGTTCCTGGAGAATTGGTTGAAGAATAATTTTGGGCCTACCACTTTTACGGCCTTGTTTGCTATTGAGCGCGCCCACCGGGTTCCCTCCCGTCCACCGCTGGTGGGTGCCATACCAAGGCCCATGATTGCTAAGGTGCTGCAATTCACGGACAGGGAGCATATCCTGAGAGGTGCCAGGTCCAACCCAGATTTGGAGTGCAATGGCTCCCGGATTTCAGTGTATCTGGATTTCTCAATCACAACCCAGAAACAGCTTCCAATCAGTTAAGAAACGTCTCCGAGACCTTAATTTGGTCTATAGCATACTCTATCCGGCCAAGCTCCGTGTTGTGGATAAGGGCAAGACTTACTACTTTACAACCCGACTAATGTGTCAGATTGGCTGGATTGGCTGGATATCCGTGGTCGGCCACAGGGTGAGATATCCCCTCTTTAGATATGTTCAGTTGCATCATGCGGCTACGTCCCAATTTGGGAGTGGGGGAGTTGCCCCTCAGAATTCTGTCTTGAAGTCGGTGCTCCTGGACCCGGACCCGGGAAGGAAGATCTCTAGGTACTATCGGGCGATAATTAAAGGGGATGGAAAACTGACGGATAAGGCCAGGAACCGTTGCTCGGCAGTGCTCCCTGAATTGACGGAAGACATGTGGCAGGAGACACTTGATACTTATCTCTCTCAGCTAGGGATAAGATGATACAGCTTTGATACCTCCATCAGATGTACTATACCCCAACAAGATTATTTCGTATGCATAGGAGAGAGACCTCGACTTTTCATAAGTGTCAGGCAGAGGAAGGGACTTTCATTCACATGGTATGGGACTGTAGTAGAATCAGGCCCCTGTGGTCCGAGGTGACTGCTTTTATTGCTGACAATTTTGACTTACTGAATATATGCTCCCCCCTACGATGTTTGTTAGGGATCTTTGACCAGGAAGAAATGGACACTGCTATGAAACTATTTCTCCGACTGTTATTCTTTGGTGTGCGCAAACTTATTGCGAGGAGGTGGATATGTGCAGAACACTTGACCTTGACACTGAAAATGTGGATGATGGTGGTGAATGCTGACATATTGCTAACCAGATGACATATGAAGCTAGAGGGGCCCCAAAAAAAGTTTAGGAAGGTGTGGTATAGGTGGATAGACTCCAAAGAGAGTGTCTGAGGAATAATATAGGTGAAAGGGGTAACTTGGAAAAGAGCAAGATTGTTTCCCCCCATTTGGGTTGAGACCCGGCGGGATCCCATGTGCCCTCTGTCTGAAGGAAGGGGAGGAGGGGTGGGAGGGAAGGAAGGTGCAAACAGTGTAATTGGTGGCCTTAGTGGCTCCAGTACCTAGTGTTAGGGGGAGGGATAGGGGGGTCCTTCTGCTTCTTGGTGGGGGGGGTTGTAACAATGTATGGTTGGATATATGTCCATGGGATAAAGACCTGAGGGCCCGTGGTGGGTTTCTGGCTCCCACACTACCCTGAGAAAACAATAAAAAACTTTAAAAAAAAAAAAAAAAGGTCTCAAGACCGGTTTAGCCCCAGGCCCAGACGGTGTCTCTGTCCCATATTACAAGGCGTTCTCGGAAGTCTTGGCCCCATACATGGTTACATTTTTCAATTCCAAAACCCTGGGAATCCCCCTCGATCCCCAGCTGAATGCGGCTTATATAACGGTTATCCCCAAACCAAGGAAGAACCCAGAAGAGATGGGAAACTACAGACCCATCTCCTTAATTAACAACGACCTCAAAATCCTCACCAAGATACTAGCTAACCGTTTAGCCTCAATTATAAACCAATACATTCACAAGGATCAGGTGGGGTTCATCCCGGGTTGTCAAGGCCCAGACCAAATCAGGAGGGCCATAGACATCATCTCCATTCTTCAATCCAACTGGGACGGAAGGCCACCTCAAAAGGGTATGTTACTCTCTCTAGACCTCAAGAAGGCCTTTGATTCAGTTTCATGGCCATACATTACTCATCTGTTGGATTCATGGGGAGTCTCCTGTGGTCCCAACTTTCACAAATGCGGCCTCTTCGCAGACGACGTCCTTCTGTTCATCATGTCCCCACTCATTTCCCTCCCAAAACCTCTCTAAACTATTAGCCAAATTCGCAGAACTTTCAGGACTACAGGTAAATTTCTCAAAATCCCTGGCCCTCAATGTATCCCTGCCAGAGGCATTGGCTGATCGTCTGAAATCTTCATTCGAGTTCACATGGTCGGATTCCTCTATCCAATACCTGGGAATCTCCTTAACAGCGAAAATGGAACATCTATATGATGCTAACTTTCCCCCATGTACAGCAAGCTTGAAAAAGACCTACAGGGCTGGTCTAAAGGGAAACGTTCGTGGTGGGGTAGAATCAAAGCTATCAAAATAAGCCTCCTCCCCCGAATCCTCTACCCTTTCAGACCCCTGCCGATACGTATAAATAAAGAACACCTTAGGACATTCCAAGGGAAGATCACCAAACTCATATGGGGAAAGAAAAGTTTCAGATTATCCCGAAAAACCTTGTGCCAATTAAAAACAGAGGGAGGCTTGGGTCTCCTCAATCTCCACTGGTATTATCAGGCTGCTAGATAGCTTTTGATGGTGTATGCCACTTCAGAGAGACCGGACTGGATTCAAATAGAAAGACTAGCAACCCCGGCATATACCCTAGATTTCCTGCTCTGAGTCCCCCATCGACAACGCCCCCATTCTCTCCCCAGTACTCTCCCAAGAGCTAGCAACCTGGAACATCTTTCAAAAAGCCCAGTCCCTCATCTCCGAAACCCGCCCTCTCCATCACTTATTCCACAACCCAGACTATCCCCCCGGGGCTCAACATAAAAGCATTCAAATGGTGGACAGACAAGGGACTGTACCGTATCAGACACTTATTTACCCCTAGAGGCCTGCTAACGTTGGGCCACTGTGTGAGTAGTCTGGAACTCCCAGCAGTCGAGCGGTTCAGATTCCACCAGATCAGGCACTTCCTTCTCTCATGCTGGACCTCCAAACCGAATCCCCCCACAGCCACCCCATATGAACAATGGTGCGGCCAACCTGGGGTCCGGAGAGGGGGCATCTCCATCATCTATGACTTGCTAGCAAAATCGACTGGCAAACTCCCTTACTTGAAAGCTTGGGAAAATGACTTACAATTCCACTGGGATCTGGACAGGTGGCACTCAGTCAGCCAGAGAGCTTTTAAAGTGTCTACCAGATGGTACATGACGCAGCTCAGACTTTCCCATTGCTTTTCTACTGCTGATCCACAATTGCCACCTGCAGGGCTCTATGGCCCACGTCTGGTGGGAATGCCCGAGAATTAGAAAGTTCTGGTCTAAAATCTTTAGCCTAATCCATAAAGTCACGGGTTGCCTCCTGCCCAGATCCCCAACCATCGCTCTGCTTAATGCAGACATCCCCAACTTCTCTAAAACTTCCTGCAAACTGATCCACTTTATCTTACTGGATGGCAAGGTGACAATTGCCAAAGCCTGGAAAAAACCAAATGTGTCGTTTCACGCAGCCACACGCAAGATCTCTTGGTAATGACTACAGTTGAGCGAACACCTGGACGTTCGTGTTCGGAGGGTCCGAACAAACTTTGGGAAAAAGTCCGGGTTCGGCACCGAACGTTGCCCGAACTTTATCCCGGACCCCGAACCCCATTGAAGTCAATGGGGTCCTGAACTTTTAGGCACAAAAATGGCTGTAACAAAGTCCTGGCAAGTGCTAGAGGGCTGCAAAGGGAAGTAAAATGGGGGTAAGACTAGGGCAAGTGCCCTACAAAAAAAATGGGGATAGGGAAAATAAATTAAAATCAAATAAAAAAAAATGGCAAGGGGGAGTGGATGTGGAGTAGGAGCCTAGAGGTTGACTAGGCCGTGACTGTGGCAGTGTAGGTGGAAGTGGCGGTGGTCGAGGAGGAGCAGGAGGTAGCCAACACTGGTTTTTTTTCTGTTCGTTTATAATTGGGGTACCCCCAAAATATTTAGGCCTTTAAAAAAAACCAAGTATACGAATGGCTGTGTGAGTCCAGTCTAAATGTTTATTCTGCACAAGGTACAGACAAGTCTTGTGGGATCCATGCCTGCTTCATTTTAATAAAGGTTAGCTTGTCCACGTTGGCTGTGGACAGGCGGCTGCGCTTGTCTGTGATAACGCCCCCTGCCGTGCTAAACACACGTTCAGACAATACACTGGCTGCAGGGCAGGCCAGCACCTCCAAGGCATAAAGGGCAAGCTCAGGCCATGTGGCCAATTTGGAGACCCAGAAGTTGAATGGGGCAGACCCATCAGTCAGTACGTGTAGGCGTGTGCACACATACTCTTGCACCATGTTGCTGAAATGCTGCCTCCTGCTAAGATGTTGTCTATCGGCTGGTGGTGCTGTTTGTTGTGGTGGACTGCTGACAAAGCTTTGCCACATTTCGGCCATGCTAACCCTGCCTTCTGAGGTGCTGTGGCACAGCTGCGTTGGTGGCCATCTTCCTCCTCCTCCTTTGCCTTGTGCTTCCACTGAGCCCCGGTGTCATTTGGGAATGCCCACAGCAGCACCTCTACCAGTGTGCGCTTGTAGTCGCGCATCTTCCTCTCACACTCCAGTGAGGGAATTAAGGGTGGCACGTTGTCCTTGTAACAGGGATCCAGCAGGGTGGCCACCCAGTAATCAGAAGAAGTTACAATGTGGGCAACTCGGCTGTCGTTGCGCAGGCACTGCAGCATGTAGTCTGTGGGAGGTATATCATCTGTGTCCTCTGTATCCCCCCAGCCACGCTCCAGTGATGCCCACAAGCTGCGTTGGGTGCCACCCTGCTGCGATTCCTCCTCCTCCTCATCATCGTCTTCCTTGTCCTCCTCGTCCTCCTCGTCCTCCAGAACTGTGCCCTGGCTTGAATATTTTTGACCTGGCCTATGCTGGTGCAGAAACCCACCCTCCGAGCCACTTGCGAATGACTGGCCTGATAACCGTGGAAATGACCCCTCTTCCTCCTCCTCCTCCTCCTCATACTCTTGTGCCACATCCTCTTCCATCATGGCCCGAAGTGTTTTTTCAAGGAGACATAGAAGTGGGATAGTAACGCTGAGAACAGCGTCATCGGCACTGGCCATGTTGGTGGAGTACTCAAAACACCGCAATACGATACACAGGTCTCTCATGGAGGCCCACTCGTTGGTGGTGAAGTGTTGCTGTTCCGCAGAGCGACTGACCCGTGTGTGCTGCAGCTGAAACTCCACTATTGCCTGCTGCTGCTCGCACAGTCTCTCCAGCATGTGCAAGGTGGAGTTCCACCTTGTGGGCACGTCGCATATGAGGCGGTGAGCGGGAAGGCCGAAGTTCCGCTTGCACTGATACATGGACCAGTAAGCACGGGCAGGGACGCTATATCTCACTAACTGCACACTGGGCAAACGTAGTGGCGGGTGGGCCTGAGCCGGCTAGCCATTTGGTGCATGTCCTTCCACCACCGAGGATTGCAGGGCATTTCTCTTTGCCTCCTGTTGCCTCCTCCTCCTACTGCGCTTCCTCCTCCTCGACCACCTACTCATCCGCTCAGCGTAACACCTTCACCACCAACATCAGCATATCCAGGGGGAAACGACAGCAGGCTGTTTTAAAACTGATATGTTTGGGGGATAAACCCCACACTGCGCAGGAGCTGTGGACGGGCATTGAACAACAGACCAATGAGTGGTTGTTGCCACTGAGTCTCCAGCCCGGCCTGGTGGTGTGTGACAATGGCCGAAATCTCGTAGCGGCTCTGGGCCGAGCCGGTTTGATGCACATTCCTTGCCTGGCGCATGTGCTGAATTTGGTTTTACAGAATTTGCTAAAAAAAACTACCCGGATATGTCAGAGCTGCTGCATAAAGTGCGGGCTGTCTATGCGCACTTTCGGCGTTCTCACCCTATGGCTGCCCTGCAGCTATTCAACATGCGTGATCAACTACCAGAACCCAGAACCCGAACCCGAACATTTTTTGAAATGTCCGTGTTTGGGTCCGGGTCCCGGACACCCGAAAGTTCGGTACGGACCCAAGCGTTACAGTCCGGGTTCGCTCAACACTAGTAATGACGCAAGAAAAACTTGTTGGTCATATCCTAAATTCTATTTCTAAATTTGAAGCTACTTGGGAACCCTGAGCCACTCACATGGGAATCTCCCTGATCCCGGGAGTTGGCAAGTAACACTTATCTACCTTTGCCTCTGATGCTTGGCTTTCTTCTTCTCCCCTACACTCTTCTCTTTTCTTTCTCTCCTTTCTCCCTCCCTTCTACATGCAAGTACAAGGTTTTGTACTCCCCGTGTCGAGTGTAGAGAGACCTAGTCCCCTCACACATCCAGCACAGGGATGCTGACACATTGCTTGCCTTCAAGGTTTGCTGCAAGGGATTCCCCTCCCTCAAGTTCAAGATTCAGTCCTCCCCCCTTTACTATTTCCAGGGAGATCTTTGTGGAGGCTGACTTCGCTCGACACAGTTTGAGCCCATTAGGGGTGTCAACGGAGTCCCTCTAGCAGAGACTTCCCCAACTCTCCCCTTCGCTACCAACCGGGGATTTGGGAACTTTGGGGACAAAGACGTTGGCTCCGTGTTGACACTACCCGGTGCTGTACTTACTTCAATTTGCTCTGTTGTATTTGACATTCAGCTCTACCTTTATACCGTCTTCTCTTGTAATTTTTCCTGTTTTATTAATTCAATAAAAATCTATTGAAAGAAACAAAAAACATGTTTCAAAGTGCCTGGGATGAAATCTCTAGTCAATTTGTAAAATTCGGCAGTGTATCCATCAGGACCCGGGGCCTTGGCCGAAGCTAAGGATTTAATTGTCATCTAAATGTCTTCTAGCGAGATGGGAGCATTAAGTGCCTCTAAGTGGGTTGATGTAAGTTGGGGTAGGCTAGCAAGGTCTCCGCTGTTGTCTGATCGTTTGGCTCCTCAGAATAGTGTGATGTATAGTAGTCAGTAAGCAATTTACTAATTTCTGCAGGCGAGGTAACAAATGAGCCCGCAGTATTCTTTAGAGCAGAAATATAAGCAGGTCATCTAAGACCTGAATATAATTTGGCCAAAAGTTTGCCCGCTTTGTTACCTAATCTGTAGAGCGTGGAGAAGAGTAAAACGTCTTAGCTGCTTCCTGTTGCTCTGCCCATAGGTCAAAATTACATTTAGCTAGCTGCCAGGCTTTTATGTGAGCCGAGGTGCGAGTGTGTGTTAAAGTTTCATGTGCCAAGCGCAACGTTTTACTAGCTTGCATGTATTGCTGCAGAGAATGTCTTTTAAATTGAATAGTATAGGAAATAATTTTTCCTCTAAGGAAGGCTTTATCCACCTCCCAAAAGAGGTTTGGGTCAGTAAGGTGTGCACCGTTGGTGGAGGCGTATTCCGCCAAGGCATTATAAAGTATGTGACGGAAATCCTAATTTTCTGCTAAATAAGAGGGAGAATGCCAAGTGGGTGAGAGAGACAAGGGTTTTGTACTGCTCAGGTGTACAGTAATTGGACTATGGTCCGAAATCATTGTAACGCCAATCTCTGCATCATGTAGCGTCGATAGTAATGCAGGTGAAATGAACAAATAATTTATTAGTGAAAAAGAACTGTGGGGGGGGGGTGAAAAAAAGGTGAAATCTTGGTCAGTCGGGTGAGTCAGTCACCATAAATCTACAAAGTGTAAGGATGAGATGGCCTGGGCCAACAGGGAAAGATCTATAGTCGGGAAGACACGGTCTCACGGCATATGTGATTGAGCACGAGCACGGTCCTCCGACGGGCACATGACAGAGTTAAAGTCTCCTCTGACCAAGTGGAGAGCCTCAGAAGCACCCAATATCCAGGAGACCATTTCCTGAAAAAAGAGAGTTGAAGCATAAATGTTGGTGATAACAATGTTACTAGAAGCTAACATCAAATGTAGTGTCCTTTTGCGGTCATTCGAGTCAACTCGGATATCATGGGTAGTGTATCTCAGATTTTTATGTAGCAGGATAGCCACCCCGGCCTTGCGGCCTATTACTGGAGAACTGTAGGCATCACCAACCCATGATTTATGGAGACGTATTAAATCTTCTGAGGATAGATGGGTCTCTTGGAGGAGCACCACATCAGTCTGGAGATGCTTTAGATGTCTGAGGATCTGAATGAGCTTACTGGGGGAACAAAGTCCCTTGACGTTCCAGGAGATATTCTTAAGTGATCCCTATCTTAAGTGCTCTCTATCTTGGTGCTGGTGTCAGTGCTCTCTATCTCGGTGCTGGTGTCAGTGCTCTCTATCACAGTGCTGGTGTCAGTGTTCTATCTCGGTGCTGGTGTCAGTGCTCTCTATCTAGGTGCTGGTGTCAGTGCTTTCTATCTCAGTAGAGATCAGTGTCAGTGAGGTAGATAGCAGCAGAGAAGCCAATCAGCAGGCAGTGCCAGTGCAGGATGTGTAACACCCGGCCCACCATGGCTGAGGATCAGCACTGGACTGGGCTTGTACCTCCCAACCCCGCAGTGGAGCCCTGCATAGGCGGGGATGAGGGCAAGGTGGAGGAAGGGGTCAGGGGCTGTCAATCACAGGTGGGCACATTGGGTTAGGATTGAACTGTTCTTACTTTTTGTGGCACAGATAACCAGGAGGAAGGGAGTGGAGTGGATGGAGTGGGGGGTGGATATAAAGGCCAGTGGCTGGGGCTGAGGGATGCTGCAGGAGCAGGGATGGGGGACCTGGCTCTCTCTCAAGCTGGTGGTAGCTGGCTGCAGAAGGGGGGATGTGGCATAGTAGCTGTGCCCTCCCCGCAGCTGGAGCCCCAGGTCCCCACCGCCCTGATTGACAGCCCCAGAGGGAGTGGCCCGGACACCCCTTCTTTCCTACCTCCCCCTTCCATTGGCTCTATCCAGCCCTGGTGAGACCCTCCTCTTCCCATCTTTGCCACTGCTTACCAGACGCCGGATGCCTCCTCCTGGTGTGCAGGGACCACTCCACGGAGCACTCCAGTGTGGGGTGATGGGGATGATCTGCGTCTCCAGAGCAGTGGGAATATTTAATTGTGCTATCATTTTGCTCCGGCTGCTGGAATGAGTCTCCTCCCTCTCTCCTCTCCGGACAACACATCGCTGGTCCCACCTCCTCCCCAAGACACAGCCACAGCTCTGTCCTCTCTCTCCACTGCCTGGTCATGGAGTTCACAGGCAGCATTAACCCTCTGCTGGCCGGAGCATAATGCCAAGGCGACATTGTTGTCAGCAGAGGTGGCTCTTCAATTAGGCAAATTAGGCACTCACGAGGCCCCTGTGAGTGCCTTGTCAAACAGGTGCTGAATAATTGGTCCTTGTGTGTTAATTGTGTCCATGAAACCTATGCCAAAAAATTTCTTCAAGATAAAATCAACACTCACAAAGCTAGACAGCGTAGATAGTCTTGCAGAAATGCCAGATCCAGAAAACACTTAATCAGCGACATCAGCATCAGGGGCTTGGTAGCTGCTGCTAATCCAGAAACAATTCATTTTTATAAATGTCAGCCGGTCAATGGAGTTTGTGGACAGACGTGCTCTTTTATCTGTCACAAAACCTCTGGCAGCACTGAATGCCTGTTTGGAAAGAATGCTGGATGCAGGGCAGCCCCGCAGCTCATGCATACTGGGCAAGTTCTGGCCAGTTATCTGTCCTAATGACTTAGTAACCCAGTGGATTGTCAACTGGAAAGCTCTCCATGTCTGTGTTCCCCTTTAGATAATCTCCAACCATATGATGCAGACGCTGGCGATGGGATGTGGAAGCTGACAGCCCTGGGGGGTCCGAGGACTAAAAGCATTTTGAAATGCATCACTTAGGCAGCACCCTTCTCCACTGCTCCTCTCTTGACCAACAGAAGCCACAAAACTAGCTTTTCCATGAGACTGTAACCTACCAGAGTCTGGAAAGGCATTACATAAACTCCTCTTTAAGGCGCCCTCAAGATATTTCATCCTCTCCTTCCTCTGTGGGGATGGGATGAGTTCTGAGACTTTCCCCTTGTGATGGTGGTCAAAGAGGGTTGCCAACCAATAGTGATCCTTTGCCTTGATGCCACAAATTCTCGGGTCCTTTCGCAGGCTTTGAAGAATGAGGGACAAGAAAGGAAGGGGTGGCTTTCTTTGTCCGGGGTTTGGAACCGTCCTGCAGGTGGAGCTGAGAGCTCTTGTTTTTTCACCACTACTGCCAGCGATCAGGACCCAGCTGGCAGAGCCCGCAGAACGTTTCCAAACCCCGGAGAGAGTACCTTCCTATAAGCACTTTTTTTTTTTTTTTAAATATGTTTATTAAAGATTTTCACATTTACAATTATACTTACAATACAAAAAAAAATAAGAAACTCAGGTATCTGCGGAGAGTTAGTAAATTAGAGATGCAAAGGCATAAAGCCCAAAACACGGCCTTCACTTTGCTAAATAAATCTTAAAGAGGTTTAACTTTGAGACATAACAACAACATGAGTATAATGTATTCATTGGGGACGTCTGGTTACATACGACTAATCTTAGTCTCAGTGAACCAAAATGAGAAAATAGACTAAGGAGTGGAAGCAATGTGCAAAAATATCTAGGTAGCAGGAACAAGACATAAACCTATAGGAATCCAGTTTACGCACATGCATAGAGCTATGGTCTGTTCATTGAATCCTGAGGAATGTTAAGTGGGGATACCTGGGTAGGGTCAGAGCCCACAGTGCCTTTGATCTTGAGCCTGCCCAGAGTGTTGGCTATGTCCGCGCGTAAATACCAATCTGAAAAATGTGAAGGTTGCATGTGCTGGTTAATTTCCGCTGTGGTAAAAGATATATTCATACAGCGATGCCTTCTGGCAAAGAAGCATTTAGAGGACTTGAAGTCTTGAGTGATACTGTCCAGTTTTTCCAGGAGAAAGAGGCTTTGTAATGCTTGTTTCACCTGTGCAAGCTGAGGTGGATTAGACTGACCCCAAGTTTGCATAATAGTTCTCCGAGCAGCCAGTAGGCAGATGTGGGCCCATTGGAGGATTGTGTCATTTGTAGGTGCGGATGATGAGTTGTGTGTTGGGTTGTGGCTGAAGAGACACATCATGGAATCCTTAGGTACAGCTATTTGACGATCTAGTTGATGAAATTTAGGACCTGGTCCCAGAAGATGGAGATCCTCTGGCAGTCCCAAAGTCTATGGAAGATAGAGGGTCTAGTCTTTGAACACCAGGGGTAGGATGAAAGAGAGGGATCTTGTCACGCACCTGATGGTGGAGTCTGTCTTATGCAGGAAGCAACCACTCTTACAGCCCTGGTTCAGGAAACCCTGGTAGGATAGACAGGGAGTTTGGGAGCTCAGGGGGGCAGGAGGGCTGGACTGGTTCAATGTTGGAGGTGTGAGCAGTCCGGTAGTGACTCGTGCAATTAGTAGAATAGTGATACAGGCTGGGGTCAGCAACTGACTGGCAATTCGGTACAGAAGGTGCAGGCAGAAGAGTGGTTGGGTACAGGCAGGCTCGTCAACAGGCAGGCTGCAAAGGTACACAAGGATCAGGCAGAAGAGTTTTCGTGGGCAAGCTGGGGGTCGATGCAGGCAGAGATCAAACAAGGTCAAAGACAAGCCGGGTTGCAGGAACAGATAATCAGGTTACAAGTCGCTCAGGAACACACAAACGCTGTAGAATGGACAGCACTGGCTGCAGGGTCTGTTTAAATGGGGCTGTTTGGCAACAATGCCGGAGCATATGCACGCGCACAGGCTCACGGGCACGCGCACACTCTACATGTGCCCACGCACAGGCTTCCAAACCTGGTTTCCATGGGCAACAGTTATTTCCTGACAGATCTGTTGAACTTTGGCAAAATGGTAGATAAGCGCGGTGGGCGATTTTGAACTCACGCCAGTTTTCAGAGATTATTAGCAACAGGACTTTTTGGTGCCTCCTAGAACAGGTTGGGAGAGGAGAGGTGTTCCCTATTCGCAACAATGTACTCGGCCCAAGCATTATGCAGGGTCGTTTTTAAGTCTTTGTTATTGGCTAAATATGAGGGGAAGCGCCCGAAAGCTGACGGCCGGGGGGCCGAGAGACCTGAGCTCTGGATGCATATGGGGGTGTGGTCCGAAATTGCCATATTTAATATGGACGAAAGAGAGATCATGGTGAGTATGGCAGCCGAGCATAAAACATAATCGATGCAAGAAAAAGAGTTGTGGGTGGGGGGGGCGAGAAGAAAGTGAATTCCCTATCTATAGGGTGCGCGGTTCGCCATACATCTGTGAGATGAAGTGTGGCAATCGCTTGAGCTAATGGTATAGGGGTTTCTGCTAGGGAGGGACATGTGGGAGGCCCCATGGTGTGATCTTCCCTGAGATACATGACCGAGTTGAAATCACCACCAAGCAGGTGGAGAGGTTCAGGGATTTGTAAGGCCCAGGCTATAAGGTCTTGGAAAAAGGGTTGCCGAGTTAACTGCATATATGTTTGAGATGGAAATGTCACGGTCGGCAAGGGTTAGATGGAGGGTAATCATGCGCTCCTCCGAGTCCACTTCCACAGAACGTACAGTGTGGGGGAGGTTTTTGCTGATTAAGATGGCTACACCTGCTTTACTCCCCACCACTGGGGAACCATAAACTTTACCTACCCAAAGCTTGCAGAGTCTGCACAAATCATCTGCACCAAGATGTGTCTCCTGCAAGAGGGCCACATCTGCTCTCAGTCGTTTCAGATGTCTCAAGATTTGCATGCACTTGTGGGGGGAGCATAGCCCCTTAACATTCCACAAAATTACCTTTAGGTGATTCCCGACCTCTGGAGGAGCCATGGCTGCATAGAGTAGAAGAGGTAAAGTATCTTGCACAGGGTCCAGACCACCGCAACGATGCCCCCCCCAGATCCGGTATCAGTGCATTCAAATAAGGTTCCTGATGGAGACAGAAAAATATAAATGGTAAAAGGAAACCAGAACTTCAAAAAAAGAAAAGCATAAATTGGGAGGATAGGCCTCCCAGAACAAATCGGGGACTTCACTTTCTTCCCCATGGAGCACCCTTCCACGGTGCCCCGCCATAGAATGGCTCCCTTAAAAACCTGAATATCGTACCATTCCGAGGGGAAAAAAGGAGGACAGGGAGGGGGGGAAGGGAAGGGGGGTGAGGCATAGGACTATAGGGGAGGGGGTGGAAGGGAAGAAGTGGGATTGGAAAGAGGGGTGGGGGAGGGGAGCCCTGCTATAATGTAGGATCTATAGGGCTGCCAAATAAGGAGCTTAAAACATCACAAGGTTCACATCACATAGCCTATTTAGATTTGAACTAGCAACAGGCTTAGAGTAATCTGGTCCACTGTTCAGGAGGACCACCAAAACTATAACTCACAGTTCGGTGCGGACACAGTCCGTGTAGTTGGCAAGGATGTTCCAGTTGTGAGGAGAGTAACCAAGGTGTAAATGTTGACTGTTAGGGGGATCCTGGGATCAGCCGAGGGCAGAGTGTTCATCAGTGATACCAAAACATACCCATTTGTAGGGAGGTTTTTGGGGGCTCGATTGCTTGTTAGAGGAGAGAGTCGATTTCCTAGGAAGAAGAGGTTGATTTGAGGTGGATGGGGCCTCCTGTTCCATGTCCGAGGGCTGTGAATCATTGATGCATTTTTCTGCTTCCACAGGGGAAGTGAAGGAAAGTCGTTCTCCTGAGGCGGACTGAATGTGCAGGATGGCAGGGTAGGCCAGGCTGAATTTAGCATGGTGATTATGGAGCGTGGAGCAGATAGCCAAGAAGGCCTTGCATTTGCACATGACTTCAATGGAGTAGTTGGGGAAGATTAATAGTCGATTGTCAAGTTGCTCACTCGGCAGAAATTTTGGAGTATGGTCTCCTTATCTGTATAGTTGAGGTACTTCACAATCACTGGCCTAGGTCTGGAACATGATTCCGATGGCTGGCCTATTCTATGAGCCCTTTCCACTGTGCAGGTGGTGCAGAGTCCTAGCTGCTCAGGAATGGTGGTGGAACAGATTGTAGACAGGGCAGAGGAGGTGACGGACTCTGGTTCACCAATGATGTGCAAATTGTTCCTCCTGGATCTGTTTTCTAGATTGTCCACTTTCTCCTGGAGGTCTTTATGTAGGGTAGAGAGCTTGGCTACAGCTGCTGAGAGGGATGTTGTGTCATCCTCAATGGAGGAGATGCACTCCTCAGTGTGGTCTATTCTGGCAGGCTGGAGCTAGAGTTCTCTATGGAGTTGGTCTAGCCCTTTAAAGACTGTTTTGTCTATGGCCTCTGTGACCATGGGGGTGAGGAGGACCACTACTGCCTGGGCTACTCCAGCTGGGGAGGCAGGGTGGCTCTGGCATGCTCCGGGTGGACTGGGAGTGGAGAGGAAGCCACATGTGTGCTTGCAGCATTGCTCTGTGCTGCGCTCCCGGGCGCCATATTGGCTGCAGACTGTGTGCCGCCTCCCTCACACAGGGACGGTGCAAAGGGCGGCCGGACCGCAGATCGCTCCAAGTAGCGGTCCATCTATGTCTTCCCCTGTATGGGAAGGAGTGGGGAGGGTTACTTCGGGCAATGGCTAGCTCTAGTGCTGGTTTTTAGAGGAGCGAGGCGGGAGCTGAAGTCTCCTAGCTCCTCCCAGTCGTGTTTGGTGGGTGACTTTTTTTTCATTCGGGTCAGTGTTTTAATGTTTTTTGTTTTTTTTTCTTATAAAGGACTTGTCAAAACTGGTGTTAGTCTGTTTGGAAAAGTCCATCTAGTTCAACCAATAAAAGGGAAAAAAATAAATAAATCATACAATCCTATATACACAATCCTATATCCACAGTTGATCCAGAGGAAGGCAAACAACGTTCAAGAGAAATGAGGTAACACCGCTCCAGGCAGAGAGTAATAGCAAATCAAGGTTGGTGCTAGCCCCGGCTCACCTCCGCCATACACCAATTCATAGAAAACGAAATTGCTGGACACCAACACAAGATGCAATGCTGATCCAAACTTCTTTATTGGCAGTATACCAGGTATAACAAGGAATAGATGTAGACGTGTTTCACACGGGTATGTGCTTGTTCACAACCCAGCAAAGCATAATCCAATTTGCTCCAGCAGGGGAAAAAATCCTTCCTGATCCCCTGAGAGTCAATTGGATATTCCCTGGATCAACTTTACCTATAAATGTTAGTATCTAGTTATATTATGTATCTAGTTATATTATGTACATAATATTATGTACATTAGGAACAAATGCAGGAATATACTGATCTGGCCAGAACCAGCTCTTGAGGCAGTCTATTCCACATTTTCCCAGCTTTTACTGTGAAGAAAACTTTCCGTATTTGGAGATAAAATCTCTTTTCTTCTAGATGTAAAGCGTGTCCCTTGTCCTCTGTGATGACCTAAAAGTGAATAATTCAACAAGTTCACTATATGGACCACTTGTCTTTACTGTATACATGTTGATTATATCCCCCCTTAATCTCCGCAAGAGAGAATGAATTAAATTTCTCTAATCTTTCCTCATAGCTGAGCTACTCCATGCTTCAGTTTGGTTGCTCTTCTCTGCACTTTCTCCAGTTCCCCATTATCCTTTTAGTGAACTGGTGCCCAAAACTGAAGTGCATATTCCAGATGAAGTATTACTACTGATTTGACCAGGGGCAAAATGATATCTCTCTCTCTGAAATCGATACCTCTCTTAATACAAGAAAGGACTTTGCTTGTTGTGTTGTGTTTTTATTAACTTTGAATTTTTTTGGTGAATTTGCAGGGGTACTATGTGCCCCATAGTCATTCACATTGGGAGGGGGCAGAATCTGGGCCCCCCTTGTTAAAGGAGGCTTCCAGATCCCGATACGTTAGCCCCTGAACCGGAAGTGACATTCGAAGACTGCAGAGCAGGGATCAGGAAGCGCCAGGAGCCACTGGAGTTCACCTGAGCTACAACATTGCGGATAGGACTGACACCATCCACACTTCCACGATCAGCTGCCGAATTCCCTGGATATAGCTAGCAGCGGCTCACACTGCATTGCTTTTATACACTACATGCTTGTGAGTAGTACCTTTTTATTCTTTTAATTAAAGATTTATCTATGGTTTACACTTAGAGGCGCATGTGCCTGTTTTTGTTTCCTGTCTCCTAGAAGTGAATTCTTCTTCTTGCATGGTGCTGCCCTAGGGATTACCGCATGCATATCCACCTGGACTATTTTAGCTGGACTGTCCATTATACCCAGTCCCCTTGTTAAGTTATGCTCAGCTGTGCCCACAATGCTTTATTTGACCCCCACAATCACCGGACCAGGGTGGTGGGGAAGAGACCCTTGTTCCTATCAACATGGGGATAAGGTGCTTTGGGGGAGCAGAGCACCCTGCCCCAAGGCACCCCCCATGTTGAGGGCAAGTGGCCTGATATGGTTCAGGAGGGGGGGCTTGTTCGCCCCCCCCTTTTCCTGCATGCTCGGATAAGGGTCTGGTATGGATTTCTGGGGGGACCCTACGTCATTTTTTTTACATTTTGGTGTGGGGTTCCCACTAAAATCCATACCATATCTGAAGGGCCTAGTATGGATGGGGGGACCCCCTTGCTGTTTTCTTTTATTTTTTTCAGAATTTGTATTTGCCGGCAATTCTGTTTACATTCAGCTGTCAACAGGGAAGCCTGCTGACAGCTGATGAGTCATTGGTTGTTAAGGACGTGGCGGCTGGCTTCCCAGCCCACTCCTTAAAGCGGTTGTCAACCCGTGACAACCACTTTAACCTACAGGTAAGCCTATAATACAGCTTTCCTGTAGGTGCCCTGCATATCTCCCAAACCTGAACAGTTCAGGAGATATGCAATTTGCTAGATGTGTCGGCCTCATTTCGGTACATGCGCAGTGAAGAAACGGCCTCCGTGCCGTTTCTTCAATGAGATAGTGCCGTGACTGTCGGCTCTGTGACTGGCCAGACTCGCGGCCCCGGAAGGAAGAGGGGCTGAAGATGGACGCTGCCAGCACAGGGGACATCGCAGGCTTCGTTTGCAGGTAAGTGACACATAATGGGCTACTATGCGATGCATAGTAGCCCATAGTAGCCCATTATGTTTCTACTTTGCCATGGAATATAGAGGAAGTAATCCCCATCAGGGTTTACTTCCTCTTTTGCAACTAGCTATTGTTCACACAGAATTCAAATCTGTAGATCTTTTTTCGAGTGATCCGAATTTGAATTGTTCTGAAAATTTGGAATCCGTTAAATGAATTAACAAAACTAAACTAAATCAATTTCAAAATTTGTTACCATTGTCATGGGGAGATTCGGATAGGTCCAAATCTTTGATTAACCAAAAATTTGTCCGATTTTAATTTTGGAGCGACACTAATTTAATGTTTTGTGTTCGCACAGTTACAATGTAATGATGTGAACAAGTACCAAGCCCCATTCCCATTACCCCTGTGGTTTGGCAGGTGTACACATGTTAAGCAAATAGCAAACTCTGCAATATAGTTCAGTGCAGATATATCCTAGGGTCCCATCAACCCATATACCTTAATAGAGCAAGCCTGATGCCCAAACTCCCCAAAATTGGACAATCCGTTTTATTGTTTACATAAATGTGAGATTGGTATGTTTTTTCTCCAGAAATACATTCAGTATACCAAAGCTTTAAAGTCTAAAAGGACATCATAATAGGTTCTATATACTAGCTATTAATAAATACAAGTGTATGTTATTATAAATACTGGTTAAACTCAGTACAGAGTACAAATATGTTCTGTTGAATATTTTATAGTTATTTGACACCTACCAACAATGATCTGATGACATAGATGGCAGGGGCATTGCTTCTTGAAGATATGGTCCTGGAAGCAGTGTGTACGGACCGGCTGCAGCACAGATAAAGGTGTGTGATGTAGATGTGGGGACTGGTCAGGCTGAGGTGAAGGTTCATTAGGGACAGGAGGAGGAGAAGGAGGTGGGGAAGAAACTGGAGGTCCCAGAAGGACATCAGAAGATATCTTTGCTTCATTATTTGGTTTCTGGAAAAAGTTCTCAATGCTCTTGCTCCGAAGGATGGTCTTTAATGAGATGGAGCGTCGAAAGCGATGTAGCTGAAGAAGAAAAAGAGAGAATCTGATGATACTTGAGGATACGTAAAAGAAGAATATATATAGTGACAAGAAAAACAGATAAGTGAAAAGGAAAAGACAGACAAACTGATCAGGGAAAGATGTATTCCTCCTATCTCTATATAGCATTGTGAAATAATTTGACATTGGCTCTCTGCCTCAAAGGAGGGTCAAGGGGCATTCAGGATAAGTAATGGGAAGTGACAGACCCTGCAGAATGGTAACAGGGCATAGAGTGGGTAAAGGAAGGAAAACCAATGCCCAGGGCATAGCACTGACAGAAAAAAATCACTTATGTCAAACAGCAAGGGAAACAGAAAAGAAGTGAAGCAAAGTGGGGGGAAAAGGAAGCTGAAAATAGAACAATGAAAAAGCAAACAATGGAAGGTATCCCTTTTAAGCCTATATACAGTGCTGTTCATGACAGAGAGAAACAGAAGCACGAGGCAGACAGGAGCCGTAAAATTATTATTATTATGATATAGTATTTATATAGCGCCAACAGTACAGTTACAATACAATTCAATTCAATACAGGAGGAATCAGAGGGCCTGAAAACACAAGATTCATCTGCTAGTCCAACTAAGGTGCCACTAATCATGTCCAATACAATACACTCGGAAGGATGAGATAACATGAAAGATATTAAATGCAGTTTTTAGTACGACGTGCACTGACAAGGATCATGCTATTTTAATGTATTTTGACTGCTGAACTTGCTTTGACTCTACCAAGTATGGGTGCATGTAATTCAGTAAACAGTCAACTTGCTGGTACAATGGCATATCCTGGCGGTCCAGACATTTTTTTCAGTTGCTTCAATGACCAACTCCCCCTTAAAAAAATAAAATAAATAAAAAATGAAGCCTACCAGGTATAGATATAAAAAAGCAGCACTAACTGCAATACCCTAGATCTGTCACTGGCAGTACGTCTTTGAAACTACAGGCGGCCCCCTAGTTACAAACATCCAACTTACAAATGACTCCTACTTAACCACTTCAGCCCCGGAAGGATTTCCAGCTTTAGGACCGGAGCCCTTTTTGCGATTCGGCGCTGCGTCGCTTTAACTGACAATTGCACGGTCGTGCGACGTTGTACCCAAACGAAATTTGCGTCCTTTTTTTCCCACAAATAGAGCTTTCTTTTGGTGGTATTTGATCACCGCTGCGTCATTTCTGATCACCGCTATAAACAAAAGAAGAGCGACAATTTTGCAAAAAAACCCAAATTTCTTACTTTTTCCTAAAATACAAATCCAAAAAAAAAATATAAAAAAACATTTTTTTTCACCGTTTTTGGCCGATTTATATTCTTCCTCATATTTGCGATAAAAAAAATTGCAATCGGCGTTTATTGATTGGTTTGCGCAAAAGTGGTCGCGTTTACGGATGATGAGAATTCATTTTTGGGGTTTTTAT
This sequence comes from Glandirana rugosa, assembly GCA_018402905.1. Lineage (NCBI taxonomy): Eukaryota > Metazoa > Chordata > Amphibia > Anura > Ranidae > Glandirana > Glandirana rugosa. The sequence continues at coordinate 126,875 of BLSH010334873.1, forward strand.
TTTTTTTTTATTTTTTACTAATAATGGCAGCGATCTGCGATTTTTAGCGGTACTGCGATATTTCAGCGGACATGTCAGACCATTTTGACACTTTTTTGGGACCATTGGCATTTATACAGCGATCAGTGCTATAAAAATGCACTGATTACTGTGTAAATGTCATTGGCAGTGAAGGGGTTAACCTGCAGGGGGCGCTCTAAGGGTTAACTATGTTCCCTGGGCGTGTTCTAACTGTAGGGGGACTGTACTATCTGGGGAAGGGAAGTGGTCGCAGCCTTCACGTACAGGAAGGCTGTGATCACAGCCCTTCCCCCTCACACAGAGCGGAGGTCCGTGTTTACATACACGGACCTCCGCTCCTTCGCTCCGGGGGGGCCATCGCGGGTAGCCGGCGGCAATCGAAGCCGCCGCACCCGCTCCCTGGCCCTCCCCTAACACAGTGAGCGCGCGCGCGCGCCGCCGTCGTATGACGGCGTTTTGCGGGAACGAGCCACTTTGCCGCCGTCAGATGCCGATCAGCGGTCGGCAAGTGGTTAAAAACGGAGGTAGACCACAGGAAGTGAGAGGAAATGTCCCCCTAGGAAGGGAAATTACCTCATGTAAGAGTTATTATGGGAAAAAACTGATGCTTTATCACCAAGCTTTGTTTCCACAACAATCCAAATTTTTCAAAATTCAATTATCATTGGGACAGGAAGTGAAGTGAAATCTTCTGAACAGAGACATAGACAGCAAAAGAAACATTACAGGGGCGTTGACCCTACCCTATGCTATCCAAAAAGTTTAAAAATAGTTTTTTTGGCTGAAGCTACACTTAAAAAATGCATCTGTTCTGACTTACAAACAAATTCAACTTAAGAACAAACCTACAGTCCCTATCTTGTTCGTAACCCGGGGACCGCCTGTATATGCAGCCAGTCTTCTCCCAGCATCATTCAGCCCACTTTCTGTGAGCCTAAGCAGTTAAAGACATTCCACCTGGGAGGACATCATCACCTCAGCTCACAGTAGTCCTCCACATTGTGGCACTTACATGTGATTATATATGTGCTGTCTAGGAGTAAGGACTGCCAGCTGTTGTTGAGGAAGAAGATGAAAGACTTGTGATGTCACCAGACTGGCCAAAAGGCTGCCAGAAAATTGTGAAAATTATAGATTTTTTTTTTAAGCTGAACTCTAGGTATGATCTAATTTGCATATATAGGCAGGTGCTGGCTAAATTGCGTGTGTCATTGGGGGACACCTTGCAACATCAGCCACAAGTCTGTTCAGCGAGTCTGTTCCCTCTACTGCTCAGATTGGACAGTGTATTGCCACTTCCTGAATTCAGAGCGAATGAGACCCAAGAGAAGAGCAAAAGTATCTTGGGACATGTAGTCCAAAAAGCCAAGTTTACACTGGGGTCAGACCGTTGAGGAGTACAAGTTCCAGCTGGTTGGAGAGAGAGAACAGAATGCTGAGAGAGGCGATATCTATAGCCTGGGATGGTGAGGAGTCACTTTCTTGGGACCACAGCCTTCATCTGAGAGCAGAGACCCGGATGCTTGGAGGGTCCCGAGGAGCGCAGAGGCCTAGACAGTGTGGAGAACCTTCAGTGAATGTGTGAGCGGATCCCCTTTTCCAGCTTCCTGTTAGCCGAGTGACCACCGGGGTTCACTCTCATCCTCTTCGGCACAGATCCTGCTGAATCCCAGTGTCAAAAGGTGTGCAGTCAGGCACCATTCCCTGGTGACTGTTTATACAGGGGCCCATCCCAGGACTTCCTATTTCCTTGAGTCTGTTATTATCAAGATTGGTAAGCGGACAAAAGTCCATCCTCTATACACCCTCAAAAGACACTGCATGCAGACACTTTGTTCCACTTCTTTGCACTAAATTTCTAACAAGGATACACTTTGTACATGCCATTTGCAGTACTGGATGCCAATATACAGATGTAGCGCTGCCCTCATGAGGGCCTCTGGTTAAATCAGTACCCCACTGGTTGCCTTTACCTTGTAAGCCCTCCGCCACCTCTGACACCCTGGGTTCAGACATTTTCCCTCTAGTAATGATAACAATGAATTAGGTACACCAGAATTGATTAAACCAATTAGCTTGTTTATTTAGTGAAATGAAAGCAGGTAAAGGAACAACACGTTTACGTCTTTAATTACAGTGCCTTGCGAAAGTATTCGGCCCCCTTGAACTTTGCAAACTTTTGCCACATTTCAGGCTTCAAACATAAAGATATAAAACTGTAATTTTTTTGTGAAGAATCAACAACAAGTGGAAGTGTATATATTCGTCAGCACACCACGTCAGCCTGATGAAGGGGCCCTGCGCGGCTCCGAAACGTTGCAATTTGCTGTGATGTGATTTTTTCAATAAACGAAACTTTTGGACAAGGATCCGTGGTGTGCTGACAAATATATATACTTGCATGACGATTGATCTCCAGGACCCAGCTGGATTTCGTTACAGCACCCGATTACGTCAGAGCCTCTTGCCAGAAAGGAGTGCGATAGGAAAATTCATTAAGACTCAACAACAAGTGGGACACAATCATGAAGTGGAACAAAATTTATTGGATATTTCAAACTTTTTTAACAAATAAAAAACTGAAAAATTGGGCTGCAAAATTATTCAGCCCCTTTACTTTCAGTGCAGCAAACTCTCTCCAGAAGTTCAGTGAGGATCTCTGAATGATCCAATGTTGACCTCAATGACTAAGGATGATAAATAGAATCCACCTGTGTGTAATCAAGTCTCCGTATAAATGCACCTGTACTGTGTTAGTCTCAGAGGTCTGTTTAAAGCGCAGAGAGCATCATGAAGAACAAGGAACACACCAGGCAGGTCCAAGATACTGTTGTGGAGAAGTTTAAAGCCGGATTTGGATACAAAAAGATTTCCCAAGCTTTAAACATCCCAAGGAGCACTGTGCAAGCGATAATATTGAAATGGAAGGAGTATCAGACCACTGCACTCATATGTCTATTTCCCAAAGACAACCTCTGGATATGACGCTGAGCATGTGCACTGAACTTCTTTGGTCGATCATGGTGAGGCCTGTTCTGAGTGGAACCTGTGCTGTTAAACTGCTGTATGGTCTTGGCCACCATGCTGCAGCTCAGTTTCAGGGTCTTGGTAATCTTCTTATAGCCTAGGCCATCTTTATGTAGAGCAACAATTCTTTTTTTCAGATCCTCAGAAAGTTCTTTGCCATGAGGTGCCATGTTGAACTTCCAGTTACCAGTATGAGAGAGTGAAAGCGATGACACCAAATTTAACACACCTGCTCCCCATTCACACCTGAGACCTTGTAACACTAACGAGTCACATGACACCGGGGAGGGAAAATAACTAATTGGGCTCAATTTGGACATTTTTACTTAGGGGTGTACTCACTTTTGTTGTCAATGCTTAGACATTAATGGCTGTGTTGAGTTTATTTTGAGGGGACAGCAAATTTACGAGCAAAGCGACCTGAATCAATTGGTTGTAAATAATCAAAGAAGCAAATCTTCCTGTTTTGAACAAACTGCAAATGCAATCACAGCGATCACTGGTTTAAAGATGTTGCACTCTGTAGAACTGCAAGTGGAAGCAAGGTGATAGAAGATAGAGATGTCTGTATACAGTGTCTATAAGGTTAGGCCTAGGCCAACTAGGCAGACTAATAAATCAACATAAAAATCATACAAAATAGACAATAAAGTGTCATACGTGCATCAATTACAAATGTGAACTACTGTGTGCCAAAGTGACCTTGTGATGTTGACTAATTAAGCAAAAACAGCAATCCATAAAATAAAGTGACAATACACATATGAAATAATATGAATATAAAATATATGAAACATCAAGTGGATGATGTAAGAGGGTTCATACTTTTATGTGCAAAACATAGCAAATAGTTCATCAATGAGTCCAATCAGAGCATTATGCATATGTCCATAAAACCTATAGATCCATCATATCAAGGGGCCACAGACCCCAAAATAGGCCAATTACAGTTTAAAGTGACACAGTGCCGTATAAGTGCTGAAAGGCGATAAGGTGCTTCACACGTGCAGGAGGAGCCGGTCTAGAGGGACTTCCTGTACACCACCAGAGGGGCTTCTGTGTGGGTGCTGCCCTCCCCGTGCTCACAGAACTCTCACCTTAAAATTGATTAGATAAAGCTCTCAGTAATTATTCAACTCCCGCTTAAGGGTGCCTTCTCCTTTAACAGCGTCCCTTCACCTTCTCCACTCTCCACAGCCCGACATCAGCTGAGCTCCACTGATACCTGGCACTCCAATGTTTCCCTCATTCAAGTAGACAAAATAGAAATGCTCCCATAGTGTGATATAGTTAAAATAAGGTGCATTTATTAATATCTACAGTGCCTGCTTACATTAAACAAAGTGTAAAGAGCATATGAAAACACACAGCAGCGTGTGAGCAGCAGCCTCTCAGTATACTTCGGGTAGTCCTGTGTGTTCCGGCCACGTACTACGTGTTACGTCACGTCACGTGACTTCATGAACACATCTAAAAATAGGTGCAAATATAGGCTTAGAGTCTACAAGAGGCGTAACTACAGCATACCTCCCGATTGTCCCGGATTCCGCTGGACCTTTCCGTAATTTGAAGTAAGTCCCGGGGTCCCATAGATCTGGGCTGGAGTCCCTGAGTGCAGGGCTGGAACAAGTTCCAGTCCTGGGCCCCACTCAGTAGGGGAATCCTCAATTGGTGCAAAGTGTGCTCTGACACACAGCACCAAGTTAGGATTCCTGGGAGAAGATCTGGCCAGAAATCTGTGCTTCTCCCCCTCCTCAATGCAGTCACAGGTCCCAGCGTCATAGCAACCAATGACATAATTTACAGGCCCCCACTCAGCTCTGCCACCGTCTTCGGCTCCTGATCCTTGCCCTCAGCAGCCCCGATCCCGCCTCTCAGCGGTCCCGATGCTGGCTCTCAGCGGCCCCAATCCCGTATGCCACAGGCCCCGATGCCGGCTCTCAGCAGCCTTGATCCTGCCTCTCAGAGGCTAGTGAAAGGTAAGATGAATTCCTTGTCCCACAGAAGCACTCCACCTGCTTCTGTGTGTTTGCACCAGGTATCCAGGGGAGGCATGGCACACATTTTCTGGTGGGTTCCCTGGGTCCCAGCACCACAAGTGCCCACATTGCTGTTTAATTGGGGGTGTCTTCTTTCCTGTCAGGACTGTAGCATGGAGCTGAGTGAAGTGCTGTGAAACTCCTCCTCAGCTTCATGCTACAGTCCTGACACTCGGAGCTGTCAGCAGTACTGTGCTTAAAGGAGTTGTAAAGGCAAAAGTGTTTTTATCTTATTCTATGAAAACCTTCTGTGTGTAGCAGCCTCCTCAGCACCCCTAATTACTTACCTGAGCACCATTTCTCTGCAGCGATGTCCACGAGTGTCTTAGCCACCAGGGACTATCTTCCTGATTGGCTGAGACACAGCAGAGGCGCCATTGGCTCCTGCTGCTGTCAATCAAAGTCAGTTAGCACTTGACGGGAGGGAGGGGCCAGGAGCAGTGAAGAGGGATCTGAGAAGAGGAGGATCCATGGCTGCTCTGTGCATAACCAACTGAACAGAGAAGGTAAGTATAACATATTTGTTATTAAAAAAAATGAGACTTTAAAAAGGCACATGGGTACCTTCCATTCTGCATTTGTGAGAGAGCTGGGGGAGGCACTACTAAGAGCAGGGGGTGGTGAGAGAGCTGGGGGGGGCACTAGTAAGAGAGGAGGAGGCATTTGTGAGAGAGCTTGGGGCACTAGTAAGAGAGGAGGGGGATTAGTGAGAGAGCAGGGGGGCGCTAGTAAGAGCAGGGGTGGTGAGAGAGCTGGGGGGGGGGCACTAGTAAGAGAGGAGGGGGCATTTGTGAGAGAGCTTGGGGGGCACTAGTAAGAGAAGAGGGGGGATTGGTGAGAGAGCTGGGGGCACTATTAAGAGAGGAGGGGGATTGGTGAGAGAGCTGGGGGCACTAGTAAGAGAGAGGGGGGATACGTGAGAGGGCTGGGGGGGCACTAATAAGAGAGGAGGGGGGAGTGGTGAGAAAGCTGGGGGCACTAGTAAGAGAGGAGGGGGCATTTGTGAGAGATTTAGGGAGCACTAGTAAGAGAGGAGGGGGATTGGTGAGAGAGCTAGGGCAGGCACTGGTAGGAGAGGAGGGAGGTTGGTGGGAGAGATTGAGGGGGCATTAGTAAAAGAGAAGCCAAAGAAACCCCCTCTAAATTTTCCCACACATGGGCCTGCTGGACACACTTCAAGACAACCCAAGAATACACCAACCTATTAAACCATGGCCAATCGTAAACCATCACACAGAAATTAAAACCTCAATATCTTACACACAATTGCCCCACCCAACAGATCATCTCAATAAACTCCGAACATAACCACTCCAACTACGCCTTAACGAGAAACAGACCCTTGCCCCTATCCATCGTCTATACCACCCCCTCGCCCCAGAACGCCACACGTGGGTCGGACTGCCGGGACGCCGGTGGGGACCTGCGGAGCTCCTTCTTCTTCTCCTACCTCTTCCTCCCTCGCTTTATTTTTCTTTCTTTCTTCCTTTAACCCTCTCCCTTTCCCCCCTCTCCCCCCTCTCCTCCCCCCTCCCCTCACTTACCCCCCCGGCCACTCCCCTCCCCCTACTCCCCCACACCCCTTTCTTTCCCCAGTCCATCCTATTTAAGCTTAGAACTGTACCTATCATGAAGAAACGCACATACAGCCGCTGAGAGCAAACAGTGTCCGATGGAAAAGTTCCACACGGACACTCCGCTACAACCCGTTCTAGCCTACCTAACTCTCTTTCTCCCGTACCATTGCCCTTATACCCAAACAAATCATTTAAGCTTCAAGACCCACAGATCCAGTATTAAGGGCCCTCAACAAGGCTACTAACCAGCAAATAAAGAATATCTACATCCTGATTATGTAACGAAGCCTTATGTCTAAGCTTATTGTGACACTCATAGAGTCACCGACCATGCAACTAGAGACAACACGTCATCTTTCCAAAAAAAAAAAAAAAAGATAGAAACGGAGATAAAAGGGGATGCAGTTTCCTTTTCTTCTTGTTATTTTTCATGTATCGGTTGTACCCAGTTAAAAGTGTACATGCTGTATAAACCTTGCATTACTGAAATGCTCATGTTATGTACCTTTGTTATCTTGTTATAAACAAATAAAAATCTTTTAAGGGAAAAAAAAAAAAGAGAAGGGGGGGTTGGTTAGAGAGGAGGAGGACATTAGAAAGAGAGGAGGGGGGAATTAAAGAGAGAGCTGGGGGGCATTGGTGAGAGAGCTGAGGGGGCATTGGTGAGAGATGGGTGGGCATTAGTAAGAGAGGAGGGGCGCACTGATGAGAGAGCTGGGGGGGGCATTTGTGAGGGGTGAGAGAGCTGGGGGCTGGAGCATTGGTGCTGGGAGCTGGGAGCATTGGTGAGAGAGCTGAATTTTGTTTCACCACACCCCTTAAGCCCCTCTCACATTAAGACGTTGGCCAAAACCACATTTTGCCATTACCCACACCGCAGCTCACTTACTCCCTCAATTATCCCTCATTCTGAAGTAGTGATGGGCCGAACGACCCCGTTCGGTTCGCACCAGAACTTTCAAACATCATTCGGAACCGAATAACGAACCCCATTGAAGTCTATGGGTCCCATACTGGAAAAATCTAAAGTGTCCACTTTGAGGGCTTATATGCAAGCGATTGGGCATACAATGGTTATGGGGGTCTGGGTACTGCCCTGGGAGACAAGTATCAATGAAAAAAAGTTTGTAAAGAACGTAATTTTTAAATGAGCAGTGATTTATTGATGCTTAAAGTGAAAGCATAAAAATGAAAAATTAATTTCAACATAGTGTCTTAGTCTACCTGTAAAGTGGCACATCTCTACCGTGTATAGAATCTGCTGCAGCAATAATTGCATTTATAAAGCCAAAAGAATTCCATTTTCCCTGCAAGCTTCCTTTATTCTGTAAGCAACGGCTTGGGGGAGTAAAACAATTAAAAGTAGACACTGCACTCACATGCTAGATTGGCCATACCCGAGACTGAAATAAATGTATATGTCTGGGGGAAAAGTAGTGTAGGAGACACTAATATTAAATCCATGATAAAAATATTAATACAAGAAGAATAATAAAAGTCCCATAAATTTCCATTCAGTCCAATGTTGAAGGTAAAATGAGAGGTAGGCAGCCAGCTGAACTGAGCAGGAAGGCACTCTGTAGTAATGAAAAAAGCAGCAGCGCCTCTAAGTGTAATCAGTAGGTTTATTAGGCACACACACACATGGTTATATATGCACTCACAGAGGTGGATGAAATACAGGCATCAAGGCAAGAGAATCATCCACAGGTCACCGGAGTATAGTCCGCTCTTTCTGAGGCCGGGGGTGGGTACGCTGGTGGTCTCCAGTGCAGCCACGAACGAAGCCTTCAGCAGAGCAGCATGCTATCGTGGGATGAACGAATGTCACATCCTGGAAGCCGTGCGGGAGGTGCGTGCGTTCGGATCATCCGTGATCCATCAAGAGTACCTCTATAGGGTTACGGTGTGAAGGCACCACTGACACCCAAAGACCAATTTTTCCGCTCCTATTTGACAGGTTCATATCATTACAATTTTTCACAGCAAGGCCAATTCTTGCTTTCGTCAAGAGTACCTCTTATAGGGTTACGGTGTGAAGGCACCACCGACACCCAAAAACCAATTCTTCTGCACCTGTTTGACAGCTGCATATCATTGCAATTTTTCACAGCAAGGCCAATTCTTGCTTTCATCAAGAGTGCCTCTGATAGGGTCATGGTGTGAAGGCGCCACTGACACCCAAAGCCCAATTTTTCTTCACCCGTTAATTTTATCCAAAGTCTGTGGAAGAGACATCAGAATTTATGCAAAAAAATCTCTACTCTTGTTCCCAGTGCACTACACTGTGGCCTCATCATACAGACTGGCTCCCCAAGCCGTTAGAGAAGGAAAAAACAGCAGCGCCTCTAAGTGTAATCAGTAGGTTTATTAGGCACACACACACACATGGTGATATATGCACTCACAGAGGTAGATGAAATACAGGCATCAAGGCAAGGGAATCATCCACAGGTCACCGGAGTATAGTCCGCTCTTTCTGAGGCCGGGGGTGGGTACGCTGGTGGTCTCCAGTGCAGCCACGAACAAAGCCTTCAGCAGGGTAGCGTGCTATCATGGGACGAACGAACGTCACATCCGGGAAGCCGTGCGGGAGGTGCGCGCGTTCGGATCATCCGTGATCCTTCCGCAGGCTCAAGTGGGGCCATCTTGGATGTGGGCGACTTAAATATACCGCCAATCAAGGTGCATGGGCAAGAACCAAGTGAACAAACACTTTAAAATCAACATGTAAAGACTAAAAACTTTTCTTAAAAGGCAAGGTTAAAAACATAACAATAATTAAAAGATAAAAAAACGCAGAAAAAAAACGCAGCAGAAAAAAAAAAAAAAAAAAGGCACAATAATTATAATTTCACAGAAGAGTATTGATCTCTAGATCTTCGTTCAGGCCCCCAGGAGAAAGGGTATCTAAAGTAAAGATCCAGAAATTTTCCCTTTCACATAGCCATTTAAAACGTTCAGCTGTAGGGTAAGTTTTAGGGATGGATTCAATAACCCAAACACGTAGTAATTGGGCATTATGGTGATGATGATCCAAAAAGTGTCTAGGGACACTGTACAAATCAGACTCCTTCTCCACAAAATTACGGTGCTCCCCAAACCTCTTTCTCAGAGTACGTGTAGTGCGGCCCACGTAAAGTAGGCCACACGGACATGAAAGACAGTACACCAGGTACTCTGAGGAACAGTTGAAGAAGTCGGGGATGATGTAGCGTTTCCCTTTGGTGGTAAAATCTTTTTGACCATGGGTGATGTGGGCACAGGTGAGACATAATGGCTTGTTACACCTATACATGCCTTTGATGTTAAAAAACCTAAGAGGACCTTGCCCGACTAGGCGCTATCAAGGCTTTGAGATTTCTGGCCCTTCTATAAGATACCTTAGGCCTATCGGGTAGGACTTCTTTAAGTAGAGGATCACCAGTAAGGATGGGCCAATGTTTCTTGAATATATGTTCCATCTTCCTAAATTTACTATGGAACTGAGTTGTAAAACGCATGGACAGGGAACAGATTTGGTGGCCTTGCTAATAATAGCTTTAGATGGAAGGTACTGGTTAAAAGCTTCATCTATTAAAGCCTCTGGATAACCTTTATCCGAAAACTTCTGCCGCATCAGTTCACCGTGAACGCAATAATCCGGCTCGTGTGCACAGTGATGCCTGAGGCAGAACTGGCTTTTAGGGATATTCCTGATCCACCGCGGATGGTGGCAACTCCTATAATGCAAATAGGAGTTGCCTGCTGTGGGCTTGGTGTAATTTTGGGCACAGATACTATCCTCAAGATGATAAAGTTCTAGGTCAAAAAATGCTAGTATATGAGGATCTGTCACATGAGTAAACCCAAGACCCATAGTGTTGTCATTGCAGTATTTGACAAAAGATGGAATGGCACTATCTGGACCATCCCAAATAATAACCACATCATCTATATATCGCCCATAAAAAATGATGTTCTTGGCATAAGGATTGTTGTGCAGAATGTAACAATGTTCCCAGTGGCCCATAGTTAAATTGGCATAACTGGGAGCAAAATTAGCTCCCATAGCTGTGCCTTTCTTTTGAATAAAGAACTCTCCATTATGCTCAAAATAATTATGAGTGAGGCAAAATCTTATAGCCTACAACAAAAAAATCGGCCTGGCGGGGATGTAACCCAGCGTCTTGGTCTAAATAGAATTTGACCGCCTGCAATCCAATGTCATGGGGTATGGAGGTGTAAAGAGATGACACATCCAGAGATAACCAGCAGTACGAGGCCTCCCAACGGTACTCTTTAAGCTGTTCAAGTAAATGAATACTGTCTTTAATATAAGACGGAAGGTTTTGAACTATAGGTTGGAGAAAATGATCTACGTAGATAGCAAAATAACTGCTAACACTCTGCATTGCAGCTACAATGGGCCTACCGGGGGGACGCACAAGATCCTTATGGATCTTAGGAAGATGATAAAAATAAGGCCGTGGGTAGTAGTCATGTTTAAGAAATGAAGCTTCCATTTTAGTGATGATCCCATCCGAGGAAGCTTTATCAATGAGACTATGAGCCTCAAGTATGAATTTAGGTAACGGGTCACAGGGGAGTTTCTCATAAGTGGAAGCATCAGACAACAATCTATTGGACTCTAAGAGATAATCAGACCTGTTTTGAACTACTATCCCATCACCCTTATCCGCAGACCTGATAATCAGGTCATGATTGCGTGTTAAATGTTTAAGGGCAGAGGACTCACCACCAGTGAGATTGCGGAAAGAGTGTGGGGGTTTGGCGGAATCACACAATATCCCTAAAAGCCAGTTCTGCCGCCTCAGGCATAACTGTGCACGCGAGCCGGATTATCGCGTTCACAGTGAACTGATGCGGCAGAAGTTTTTGGATAATGGTTATGCAGAGGCTTTAATAGATAAAGCTTTTAACCAGTACCTTCCATCTAAAGCTATTATTAGCAAGGCCACAAAATCTGTTCGCTGTCCATCCACATTGCGTTTTACCACTCAGTTCCATAGTAAATTTAGGAAGATGGAACATATATTCAAGAAACATTGGCCCATCCTTACTGATGATCCTCTACTTAAAGAAGTCCTACCCGATAGGCCTAAGGTATCTTATAGAAGGGCCAAAAATCTCAAAGCCTTGATAGCGCCTAGTCGGGCAAGGTCCTCTTCCAATCCGAAAAGTGCTCCTCTTAGGTTTTTTAACATCAAAGGCATGTATAGGTGTAACAAGCCATTATGTCTCACCCGTGCCCACATCACCCATGGTCAAAAAGATTTTACCTCCAAAGGGAAACGCTACATCATCCCTGACTTCTTCAACTGTTCCTCAGAGTATGTGGTGTACTGTCTTTCATGCCCATGTGGCCTACTTTACGTGGGCCGCACTACACGTACTCTGAGAAAGAGGTTTGGGGAGCACCGTAATTTTGTGGAGAAGGAGTCTGATTTGTACAGTGTCCCTAGACACTTTTTGGATCATCATCACCATAATGCCCAATTACTACATGTTTGGGTTCTTGAATCCATCCCTAAAACTTACCCTACAGCTGAATGTTTTAAACGGTTATGTGAAAGGGAAAATTTCTGGATCTTTACTTTAGATACCCTTTCTCATGGGGGCCTGAACGAAGATCTAGAGATCAATACTCTTCTGTGAAATTATAATTATTGTGCCTTCTTTTCTTTTCTTTTTTTTTTTTTTCTGCTGCGTTTTTTTGCTGCGTTTTTTTTTTTTTATCTTTTAATTATTGTTATGTTTTTAACCTTGCCTTTTAAGAAAAGTTTTTAGTCTTTACATGTTGATTTTAAAGTGTTTGTTCACTTGGTTCTTGCCCATGCACCTTGATTGGGGGTATATTTAAGTCGCCCACATCCAAGATGGCTCCACTTGAGCCTGAGGAAGGATCACGGATGATCCGAATGCGCGCACCTCCCGCACGGCTTCCCGGATGTGACGTTTGTTCGTCCCACGATAGTACGCTACCCTGCTGAAGGCTTTGTTCGTGGCTGCACTGGAGACCACCAGCGTACCCACCCCTGGCCTCAGAAAGAGCGGACTATACTCTGGTGACCTGTGGATGATTCCCTTGCCTTGATGCCTGTATTTCATCTACCTCTGTGAGTGCATATATCACCATGTGTGTGTGTGCCTAATAAACCTACTGATTACACTTAGAGGCGCTGCTGTTTTTTCCTTCTCTAACGGCTTGGGGAGCCAGTCTGTATGATGAGGCTACAGTGTAGTGCACTGGGAACAAGAGTAGAGATTTTTTTGCATAAATTCTGATGTCTCTTCCACAGACTTTGGATAAAATTAACGGGTGAAGAAAAATTGGGCTTTGGGTGTCAGTGGCGCCTTCACACCATGACCCTATCAGAGGCACTCTTGATGAAAGCAAGAATTGGCCTTGCTGTGAAAAATTGCAATGATATGCAGCTGTCAAACAGGTGCAGAAGAATTGGTTTTTGGGTGTCGGTGGTGCCTTCACACCATAACCCTATAAGAGGTACTCTTGACGAAAGTAAGAATTGGCCTTGCTGTGAAAAATTGTAATGATATGAACCTGTCAAATAGGAGCGGAAAAATTGGTCTTTGGGTGTCAGTGGTGCCTTCATACCGTAACCCTATAGAGGTAATCTTGATGAAAGCAAGAATTGGCCTTGCTGTGAAAAATTCCAATGATATGCACCTGTCAAACAGGTGCCGAAAAATTGGTCTTTGGGTGTTAATTGTGCCCATGAAACCTACACCAAAAACATTCTTCCAGATAAAATCAACACCCACAACGCTAGGCAGCCTAGAATTCCTGCAGAGATTCCACGTCCCAAAAACATTTAATCTGCGACATAACTGCTGGTAATCCAGGACTGATTCATTTTGATAAAAGTCAGATGGTCCACTGAGCAAGTTCTGGCCAGCGGTCTATTCTCATGACCCAGTAAGCCAGTGGATCGTCAACTGGAAAGCTCTCCATCTCTGTTTTCGCCCCTAGAAAATCGTCCAACATGTGATGCAGATGCACCCAATGGGATGTGGAAGCTGACAGCCCTGGACTAAAAAAATGGAGAAATGCATCACTTAGGCGGCCACCTTCTCCCCTGCTCCTCTCTTGACCAACAGAAGCCTCAAAACTAAGTTTTCCATGACACTGTAACCTACCAGAGTTGGAAAGATGTAACGGTGGTCAAGGAGGGTTGCCAACCAATAGTGATCCTTCCCCTTTAAGCCACGTATTCTTGAGTCCTATTGCAGGCTTTGAAGCATGAGGGAGCCCATGCACCACAAATCTGCGGAGGCATGAGAAGCAGACTCCTCAGGGTCACTGAGGATTACAGTATCTGGAACTGCCTCCTCCCAGTCACGTACTACTCCCAAGGGTTCTGGGGATAGAAAACCATTGCTTACTGTTTGACGTATGTCTTCCTCTGCTTCAATGCCTCCGAAACTGCCAGAATCCATCTCCTTCTCTCTCTCCTCTTGTGTGTTCTGTGGCATAGGAACGATGGTGTCTGCATAAAGTGAGCCTTGAGAGGAAAGGAAGTCCTCCTCTCCCTCCCGCTGCTCTGCCTCGAGTGCCCTATCCATAATGCCATGCAGAGTCTGCTCCAGCAGGAACAGAAGAGGGATTGTGTCACTGATGCATGCATTGTCACATCTCACCATCCTTGTGGCCTCCTCAAATGGTGGCAGTACAGTGCATGCATCCTTTATGAGCGGCCATTGGCGTGGGGGGAAAAAGCAGAGCCAGCCTGAGCCTGTCGTTGTGCCATACTCACACATGTACTCATTGAAGGCCCTCTGCTGCATGTACAGCCACTGCAGCAGTGCCAATGTCGAGTTCCACCTGGTGCGCATGTCACAATAGAGGTGGTTTATTGGCAGGTGAATTTCAGCTGACTGCAAACACAGCACTGTTTGTGTATGACCACTTGAAATAGCTACAGACTCTTCTGGCCTGCTTTAGCAGATCTTCCAACCCTGGGTACCTATTTAGGAAACGCTGCACCACCAAAAATGAGGATATGTGCCAGGCATGGCACATGTGTCAACTTTCCCTGTCTAAGTGAGGACAGGAGGTTTGTGTCATTATAGCACACCACCATTCCTTGCTCCAGCTGGCATGGTGTGAACCACCTCTGGGCCTGTCCCTGCAGAGCTGCAAGAATCTCTGCTCTGGTGTGGTTCCTGTCCCCTAGACGCACCAGCTGAAGCACTGCATGGCACTTTTTACCCTAAATCATTGAAAATCCCTTCAAATGCTTAGGGGGTACTTGAGGTTCAAAGGAAAATTCAGCAGAGGAGGGCATGAAGGAGTAGGAGGAGCAGGTAGAGCTGACAAATCTTGCATCATCACTAGCTGTATGGAAACACGGGGACGCAACAAGCTGCAGCACTGAGCCCTGTCCTGCATCCTTCCGAGTTGCAAGCAGAGTTACCCAGTGTGCTGTGAACTAAATATATCATCCCTGCCCATGCTTGCTGTACCACGTGACAGCAGTAATGTGGACTTTGCGTCTGACTGCCTTGCCAATGATGCCACAAAATGCCCTTCCACGTGATGGTAGAGAGATGGAATGGCCTTTCGTGAAAAGAAATAGCGACTGGGAACCTGCCATTGTGGTACAGCACATTCTGCAAATTCACGCAAGGGGGCAGAATCCACCAGGTGGAAAACAGAAGTTGGAGAACCAGCAGCTTTGACAAGCTTGCATTTAGACGCTGGGCATGTGGGTGGCAGCAACTGTATTTTTTTTCTGGTGCTGGCCGATGTGCTGCAAGAACCTGGGACACCCTGTGCTATACCATCATCCCTGTCAGTGGAGGCTGCTGAGAGGTCATGAGGTATAGCAGGGGCAGACTGAGGTGAGTAAGGAGGAGGAGGGAGAGACCTGTGCCCCTTTTGTGTGGCTTTTAGGTGATCTTGCCAGCGGGCTGAGTGGTGGGAGGTTAAATACCTTGTCAAGCATGTGGCACCCAAATCACTGGTGTTTTTGCCACATTTGATGTGCTTGAGACAAAGTTTGCAAATAGCAACAGTGCGATCGGCTGCACATGTACTAAAAAAGGCCCAGACAGCTGAACTGTGGGAAATGGGATGGGAGATAACAGCTCCACAATTTGATGGAATAGGGTGGCTGCTCTCTGGTCGTCCATGATGGCTGCCTCATGTGCCTCACCCTCACTTTCCTCCTATGCTCTATCTGGCACCCAGGTCATGTCCGTGACCTCATCATCATCATCTCCTCCGTCCTCATTACCACTGGAGACAACTTGGCAATACGCTGAGGCTGGTGGAACATGAATGCCATTTTGTGTACTAGTGTTTTCCCCTCTCTGTAGGCTCATGTTCCTGCTTTCCTCAACCTCAGAACCAACATCTGAATTGAGTAATGGCTGCATCGTCCAGGAACAAGTCGTTGACTCCTCCATGCCTGATGCTGGGGCTATGGCAGGAATATCTGTGGACAAGGAGGCAGGTTTAGCCACTCTGGCAGCTGCAGGGGACTGTGTATTAGTCTCTGCTTGGGTGATGGAGGATGAGGATGGTTTAGTAAGCCTCTGCATGCTGTGGCCGGATAGCACAGGCAACATCACTAAATAGAGGAAATGATGCCCTGACTGAGGACTGACCATGTCCACCATAGCCTCAATCAATGGAAAGTGATGTTTGGTGCACTTTTAATTTGAGTACTCATTACACAGACACACTCCACGGACACGCTACAATCTACTGCAATATACTGCATCAAACGTGCAGTAACGCACAGAACTATATGACATTTAATTTGCAGTAACGCAATGAAATAACGCAATTAAATATATGGTGTTAAACTTTCAGTAATGAAATGAAATATAAGGCCTTAAACTTGCAGTAACACAATGAAATATGTGGCGTTAAACTTGCAGTAACAAATATTGTATACAAAAAGGAGTACTATCCAGTACTAGTCAAGCAGGGGTCAGCAGCTAGCAAAAAAATTGCTTGATCAACAATTTTAGACAATATACAAAAAGCAGGATTGCAGCGCTAAAAAGTTCATATATACAGTCCATAGGAAGATCTGTAAATGAGAAAGGGTCCCAACACCAGTGTGTGTATAGAAACGAAGAAATTCGCTCCGCACCACCGTGTCCAGCAAGTCTCCTTACCAGAAAGCAATGGAAGAGAGGCATGTAGGTATAAGCCTTTTTTCAGACATCAAGCCAGCCATTTAGTATCCGTGCACACACCCAATCCAGACACTTCTCCCAATGGTATATGTAAAGATGTAATTCAATACACCAACCAATACAGGCACAACTGATAAGGATATCCCTCTTCCTGGAGGCCCAGGTCCTCCCTGTGCTCTGCCAACAAACAAAAGATCGACCAGAGTAAAAAAAAAAAACAGCCGATGACCACTCTTATACCACCTAGACATGGATATTTGTCATTCTTTTATGGATTTCTCACTCTTCCTTGTTTTTTCCTTGCTTTTCCAGAAGGAAAAAACTTGCAGTAACGCAATGAAATATATGGCGTTAAACTCGCAGTAACGCAATGAAATATATGGCGTTAAACTTGCAGTAACGCACAGAACTATATGGTGTTAAACTTGCAGTAACGCAATGAAATGTATGGCATTAAACTTGCAGTAACGCAATTAAAGATATGGAGTTAAACTTGCAGTAATGCAATGAAATATATCCCATTAAACTTGCAGTAATGCACAGAACTATATGGCATTAAACTTGCAATAACGCAATGAAATATACGGCGTTAAACTTGCAGTAACGCAATTAAATATATGGTGTTGTAGGCGGGCGTATGTTCCCATATAAGTTACACTTACAAGATAAGCAGTTAAAATAAGCCATGAAGTAATCGTGGTAATCACCGTTCACCAGTTCACCCTCTCAGCGTCTGCCTCTTACACATCCCACAGTGAGGTGTCTGATCCTCCACTCCCTGTTGGTGACACGCAAGGGTCACTTCCGGTTGAGGGTGAACGGTGATTACCACGATTATTTTGTGGCTTATTTTAACTGCATATCTTGTACGTGTAACTTATACAGGGGCATTTTCATAAAAGTCGAAGCAGGATTACACTGTGTATGGCTTTTTTCTTATACCCTATTATGACGATGTACTGGGAGTAGTGGATGAGAGAGACGTGTCCAGGAGTTTTGTAAAAGGCTTAATTTACACCTGCATATGGTGAGTGCAATTATTTGGGGGAGAGAGGCAAGTGGGGAATTATCAGTGTGGGTGCACGCATGCCATTTCTACAATTTGCCAGTTCATCACCCCCTATCTGGTTTCTGACACTGGTGGTGTTTAAAGTTGAGCGAACCCGGACTGTAAAGTTCGGGTTTGTACCGGACTTTGGGGTGTCCATGTCCCGAACCCGGACATTTGAGAAAAAGTGCGGGTTCTGGTTCGGTATTCAGATATTTTTAGCGCCTTTTCAATAGCTGCAGGGCAGCCAATCAACAAGTGTTTCACTCATTTGCCCTTTGAAGCCATCACAGCCATGCCTACTAATGGCATGGCTGTGATTGGCCAGTGCATCATGTGACCCAGACTATTTTTGGCGCCTGTTGAATAGTAGAGTTGAGGGAACACCTGGATGTTCGGGTTCGGAGGGTCCGAACGAACTTTAGGAAAAAGTCCGGGGTCGGCACCGAACGTTGCCCGAACTTTATCCCGGACCCCGAACCCCATTGAAGTCAAAGGGGACCCAAACTTTTAGGCACAAAAATGGCTGTAACAAAGTCCTGGCAAGTGCTAGAGGGCTGCAAAAGGAAGTAAAATGGGGGTAAGAGTAGGGCAAATGGGGATAGGGAAAATAAATAAAATCAAATAAAAAAAATGGGAAGGGGGGGTGGATGTGGAGTAGGAGCCTAGAGGTTGACTAGGCCGTGACAGTGTAGGTGGAAGTGGCGGTGGTCGAGGAGGAGGAGGAGGTAGCCAGCACTGGTTTTTTTTTTTGTTTGTTTATAATTGGGGTAGCCCCCAAAATATTGAGGCCTATTAAAAAAAAACAAGTATACGAATGGCTGTGTGAGTCCGGTCTAAATGTTTATTCTGCACGGTTGCACATGTTCGATTGGAAATAATTTTACTTGATCTGTACCTAGGGTGTTCTGAACAAACATGGAACACGTCTTATTTGTAAATCTGGCCTGAGTGTGTCGGTAAGCATATGAACAAAAAAAAATTATCCGGAGTTATAAAACCCCCGATGGGGTTAATATTTGTTTGTTTTTTTTTTTGGTCACGACCGATGGAGGAGGAGGAGGAGCTGGTGGCGGTGAAGGTGGATGTGACAGTGCCGGATCAGTTGGAGATCCGAGGATGAGGTGTAGGTGGGGGGGAAGGGTAAAAAAAATAAACTAAAATAAATAAAAGGGATAGGGGTAAACGGGATGAGAATGGGGGTAAAATGAAGGAAAACGTCGGGAGATCGTGAACGGTCCTGAAACAATGTCGGTAAAAACACGGATTTTCAAACCCAGGGGAAACTGAAGTTACCCCAAGCCCCAGGCCCTATTTCAAGCCCGTTGCAAGCCACGGCTGGGGCCTGAAAAAGGATTTCAAGCAAGCCTGGGA
>BLSH010334873.1:146525-158009 GCA_018402905.1 Glandirana rugosa
GAGCGTTGTGGTAGACACCGTTCCAGGTGTATTGGTGACTATGTACCTGGTCATTCGTGCCTGTCACTACGATATAGAACGATTGTCGTGTGACCCGTTTACATCACCGCCCACCCGGACTCGGCCGATCGGTAAACCGCGTACAGGAAGGTGGTGGCTCTTAACGTCCCGTAAAGAGAAACGGAGGACAACGGAGGAGGAGGATGACGCGAAGGAGGAGGAGCTGGTGGATGAGTAGGCGAGTCGCGTTGTGGAAGTGGTGGTTGTAGTCGTGTAGGTCCCCCTTTGCTGTCGTCCGACAAAATTTTGACTATACAAACCCCCTATTTGGGGTGTGACTCGTCCTCGACACCTGCCCGTAACTTGTTGTCTGGTTACTCACCAACAACGGTGACTCAGAGTTCGGGCCAGACCACCACACTTTATGCAGCAGCTCTGACATATCCGGGTAGTTTTTTTAGAAAATTCTGTACCACCAAATTCAGCACATGCGCCAGGCAAGGGATGTGCGTCAAACCGGCTTGGCCCAGAGCCGCTACGAGATTTTGGCCATTGTCGCACACCACCAGACCGGGCTTGAGACTCAGTGGCAACAACCACTCATTGGTCTGTTGTTCAATGCCCGTCCACAGCTCCTGCTCAGTGTGGGGTTTATCCCCCAAACATATCAGTTTTAAAACAGCCTGCTGTCGTTTCCCCCTGGATGTGCTGATGTTGGTGGTGAAGGTGTTGCGCTGAGCGGATGAGTAGGTGGTCGAGGAGGAGGAAGCGCAGTAGGAGGAGGAGGCAACAGGAGGCAAAGAGAAATGCCCTGCAATTCTCGGTGGTGGAAGGACATGCGCCAAATGGCTAGCCGGCTCAGGCCCACCCGCCACTACATTTGCCCAGTGTGCTGTTAGCAAGATATAGCATCACTGTCCGTGCTTACTGGTCCATGTATCAGTGGTTATGTGGACCTTGCCACAGATGGTGTTGCGCAGTGCACACTTGATCTTGTCCCCGACTTGTTTGTGCAGGTAAGGGATGGCTCGTCTGGAAAAGTAGTGGCGGCTGGGAACCACGTACTGTGGGACAGCCACCACCATCAGGTTTTTGAAACTGTCCGTGTCCACCAGACGGAATGACAGTGTTTCAAAGGCCAGGAATTTTGAAATGCTGGCATTCAGGGCCAGGGATCGCGGATGGGTAGGGGGGTACTTCCTCTTTCTCGCCAGTGTTTGGGAGATGGACAGCTGTAAGCTTCCATGGGACCATGTGGAAATGCTTGGGGATGGTGGCGGACATAGTGGCGTTGCTGTCGTATCGTCTGTTTGCTGGGTGGCAGGTGACACTGTCACTATAGAGGTGGAGGAAGAGGCCGAGGCAGCAGCAGAAGAGGAAGCAGGAGGAGGCCGAGACCTTTCTTGGATTTTGAGGTAATTATTCCAATGCAGCTTGTACCTTGAATTTAGATGCTTGGTCATGGGGGTTGTGCTCAGGTTGAGAACATTTATGCCCCGGTTTAGGCTATCATTGCACAGCTTGCAAACCACTCGTGTCTTGTCGTCAGCCCATTGTCTGAAGAACTGCCATGCGGGGGAACGCCTTTGAGCTGCCTTTGGTGTGCTAGGTCCCTGGGTGCTGTGGGTAGTAGCAGGCCTACTGTCTAGGGGACGCTCGGTCCGCTTTTGCAACCTGCTTCCTCTTTTGCTGTGCTGGTGCCTCTGTGCAACCACCACCTCTACCTCCAAACTGCACACGTCACTCGCATGACCCTCATTCCATGTGGGGTCTAGGACCTCATCATCCTCCACCCCATCATCTTCCACCCACCCTCCACCACTGCCCTCCTTGTCAGTCTGCACACTGAGGCAAGCTGCAGCAGTTGGCACCTGTGTTTCGTCATCATCAGAGATGTGCTGCGCTGGTGTTTCCATGTCCTCATCCTGCAACAGAAGTGGTTGGGCATCGGTGCACTCAATGTCTTCCACTTCTGGGGCAGCGCTATATGGATGGCCCACGAAAAGCACACCAGGAGAGTCATAAAAAAGCATAAGAGTCTCTTGCAGAACTTGGGGCTCAGACTGCTTGGCTAATTTAAAAGGGGCTGAGGTGAAAGACAGATGGCCATGGGGTTCAGGTGCCAACTCTGAGCTTTCATCAAGGGACCGGGAGGGAGACAACGTGAAGGAACTGGAGGCCTTGTCAGCCACCCAATCTACTATCGCCTGTACTTGTTCTGGCCTCACCAATCATTGAGGGGCATTCGGGCCTACCATATACTGGTGACGGTTCTGTTGGCTACCTGAGGAAGGTGTTTCCCTTGTGCGTGTAGCTGGCACACCTCGACCACGTCCTCTCCTTCCAACAGGGGGTTAACCAACACCACCAACAACAGCCGCACCAGTATCACCAGCAGCACCATGACCACGTCCCTTGTTTGCTCTCCTCATTGTGCCTGCAAATGTACTATGTAGCCCTATGTAAGTATTTATTAATACCAATTAATACCTTTTTTTTTTAAAACATCAACGTAGTCAGACTTTTTATTTTTGTGGAAGAAATGCACCGCTCACACCAACAGCTGGAAACACTCCCTTTAGAACTAGGAGATGATTTTTGAACAATAATGTGTCACTTACAGCAACAGCTAAAACCTCTCCCTTTAGAACTAGGAGATGATTTTTGAACAATAATGTGTCACTTACAGCAACAGCTAGAACCTGTCCCTTTAGAACTAGGAGATGATTTTTAAACAATAATGTGTCACTTACAGCAACAGCTGGAAGCTCTCCCTTTAGAACTAGGAGATGATTTTTGAACAATAATGTGTCACTTAAAGCAACAGCTGGAACCTGGCCCTATAGGAGTAGGCAATGATTTTTGAACAATAATCTGTCCCTCTAAGCAGAAGCCTCTACCTAGTGCAGTCAGATCGTTGTGTAATGCAGGGTTTGATCTGCAATCTGTCACTCAAAGCAGCAGTATGTGAAATCTCAAATTACTCCCACAATCTGATCGTTGTGTACGATCCCACAATCTGATCATTGTGTACGATCGTAACGATCGTTGTGTTAGGCAGGGTTTGATCTGCAATCTGTCACTCAAAGCAACAGTATGTGAAATCTCAAATTACTCCCACAATCTGATCGTTGCGTAAGATCGTAGCGATTGTTGTGTTATGCAGAGTTTGATCTGCAATCTGTCACTCAAAGCAGCAGTATGTGAAATCTCAAATTTCTGCAATCTGTCCCTCAGAGCAACAGTAGTAGTAATCTCAGGATGAAGGATCAGATGTTAAAATGTCTGCAATCTGTCACTCACAAAAACGCAGGCATCATCCTCTCTCTACACTAACCCAAGAGGATGTGACATGCAGCACTGTGACTCCAGCCTCATATAGAGGCTGGGTGACATGATGCACTGGCCAATCACAGCCATGCCAAGAGCAAACCAGTGAAACGCTTGTTGATTGGCTGCCCTGCAGCTATTCAACATGCGTGATCAACTACCTGAACCTGAACGTTTTTTGAAATGTCTGTATTCAGGTCTGGGTCCCGGACACCCCAAAGTTCGGTACGGACCCTAACGTTACAGTCCGGGTTCGCTCAACACTATTGAATAGCTGTAGGGCAGCCAATCAAAAAGAGCGTCCTTTGTTTGCCCTTAGAAGCCATCACAGCCATGTCTACTAATGGCATGGCTGTGATTGGCTAGTGCATCATGTGACCCAGCCTCTATATGAGCTGGAGTCACATAGTGCCGCGTGTCACATCGTCTTGTACTGGAGTAGGGAGAGGATGCTGCCGCCGCTGTGAGGGAGAGATTGGCGGTCTCTGATATCTCATCATGCATTAGAGACAGGTTCCTGGCGGTGCTGTGAGGGAAAGATTAGCGTTCTAAAACCATCTGATACTGGAGTAGGTACAGGTTCCTCATGCTGTGAGGGAAAGATTAGCGTTCTAATATCATATCATCCTGCATTAGAGACAGGTTCCTGGCGGTGCTGTGAGGGAAAGATTAGCGTTCTAATATCATCTGATACTGCATTAGGGACAGTTTCCTGGTGCTGTGAGGGAAAGATTAGAGTTCTAATATCATCTCATACTGCTATAGGGAGATGTTCCTGCAGCTGGTGTGAGGGACAGATTAGTGTTCTAAAATCATCTCATGCTGCTATAGGGAGAGGTTCCTGCTGCTGCAGTGATGGATAGATTAGTGTTCTAAAATCATCTCATACTGGTATAGGGAGAGGTTCCTGCTGCTGCTGTGAGGGATATATTAGTGTTCTAAAATCATCTCATACTGGTATAGGGAGAGGTTCCTGCTGCTGCTGGGAGGGACAGATTAGTGTCCTAAAATCATCTCATACTGCTATAGGGAGAGGTTCCTGCTGCTGCTGTGAGGGATAGATTAGTGTTCTAAAATCATCTCATACTGCTATAGGGAGAGGTTCCTGCTGCTGCTGTGAGGGATAGATTAGTGTTCTAAAATGATCTCATACTGCTATAGGGGGAGGTTCCTGCTGCTGCTGTGAAGGACAGATTAATGTTCTAAAATCATATCATACTGGTATAGGGAGAGGTTCATGCTGCTGCTGTGAGGGACAGATTAGTGTTCTAAAATCATCTCATACTGGTACAGGGAGAGGTTCCTGCTGCTGCTGTGAGGGACAGATTGGTGTTCTAAAATCATATCATACTGGTATAGGGACAGGTTCCTGCTGCTGCTGTGAGGGACAGATTAATATTCTAAAATTATCTCATACTGGTATAGGGAGAGGTTCCTGCTGCTGGTGTGAGGGAGAGGTTAATGTTCTAAAATCATCTCTTACTGGTATAGGGAGAGGTTCCTGCTGCTGCTGTGAAGGACAGATTAGTGTCCTAAAATCATCTCATACTGGTATAGGGAGAGGTTCCTGCTGCTACTATGGAAGGACAGATTGGTGTTCTAAAATCATCTCATACTGGTATAGGGAGAGGTTCCTGCTGCTTCTTTGAGGGACAGAATAGTGTTCTAAAATCATATCATACTGGTATAGGGAGAGGTTCCTGCTGCTGCTGTGAAGGACAGATTAATGCTCTATACTCATTTAATTCTTTATAGGGAGAGGTTCCTGCTACTGGTGTGAGGGAAAGATTAGTGTTCTAAAATCATCTAGTAGTGTTATATGTAGACTTTCCTGCTGCTGCTAAGAGGGAAAGATTAATGTTCTAAACTCATCTCATACTGGTATAGGGAGAGGTTCCTGCTGCTGCTGTGAGGGACAGATTAATGTTCTAAAATCATCTCATACTGGTATAGGGAGAGGTTCCTGCTGTTGGTGTGAGGGAGAGGTTAATGTTCTAAAATCATCTCATACTGGTATAGGGAGAGGTTCCTGCTGCTGCTGTGAAGGACAGATTAGTGTTCTAAAATCATCTCATACTGGTATAGGGAGAGGTTCCTGCTGCTACTATGAAAGGACAGATTGGTGTTCTAAAATCATCTCATACTGGTATAGGGAGAGGTTCCTACTGCTTCTTTGAGTGACAGAATAGTGTTCTAAAATCATATCATACTGGTATAGGGAGAGGTTCCTGCTGCTGCTGTGAAGTACAGATTAATGCTCTATACTCATTTAATTCTGGTATAGGGAGAGGTTCCTGCTACTGGTGTGAGGGAAAGATTAGTGTTCTAAAATCATCTAGTAGTAGTATATGTAGACGTTCCTGCTGCTGCTATGAGGGAAAGATTAATGTTCTAAACTCATCTCATACTGGTATAGGGAGAGGTTCCTGCTGCTGCTGTGAGGGACAGATTAATGTTCTAAAACTATCTCATACTGGTATAGGGAGAGGTTCCTGCTGCTGGTGTGAGGGACAGATTAGTGTTCTAAAATAATCACATACTGGTATAGGGAGAGGTTCCTGCTGCTGCTGTGAGGGACAGATTAATGTTCTAAGATCATATCATACTGGTATAGGGAGAGGTTCCTGCTGCTGCTGTGAGGGACAGATTAGTGCTCTAAAATCATATCATACTGGTATAGGGAGAGGTTCCTGCTGCTGCTGTGAGAGACATATTAATGTTCTAAAATCATCTCATACTGCTATAGGGAGAGGTTCCTTCCTGGTGCTGGTGTGAGGGATAGATTAGCATTCTAAAATCATCTCGTACTGATATAGGGAGAGGTTCCTGCTGTTGGTGTGAGGGACAGATTAGTGTTCTAAAATCATATCATACTGTTATAGGGAGAGGTTCCTGCTGCTGCTGTGAGGGGCAGATTAATGTACTAAAATCATCTCATAGTGGTATAGGGAGAGGTTCCTGCTGCTGCTGTGAGGGATAGATTAGTGTTCAAAAATCATCTCATACTGCTATAGGGAGAGGTTTCTTCCTGGTGCTGGTGTGAAGGAGAGATTAGCGTTCTAAAATCATCTCATACTGCTATAGGGAGAGGTTCCTGCTGCTGGTGTTAGGGACAGATTAGTGTTCTAAAATCATATCATACTGGTATAGGGAGAGGTTCCCGCTGCTGCTGTGAGGGACATATTAATGTTCTAAAATCATCTCATACTGGTATAGGGAGAGTATCCTGCTGCTGCTGTGAGGGACACATTAATGTTCTAAAATTATATCATACTGGTATAGGGAGAGGTTCCTGCTTCTGCTGTGAGGGATAGATTAGTGTTCTAAAATCACCTCATACTGCTATAGGGAGAGGTTCCTTCCTGGTGATGGTGTGAGGGATAGACTAGCATTCTAAAATCATCTCGTACTGCTATAGGTAGAGGTTCATGCTGTTTGTTTTAGGGACAGATTAGTGGTCTAAAATCATCTCATACTGCTATAGAAAGAGGTTCCTGCTGCTTCTGTGAGGGACACATTAATGTTCTAAAATCATATCATTCTGCTATTGGGAGAGGTTCCTGCTGCTGCTGTGAGGGACAGATTAGTGTTATAAAATAATATCATAATGATATATGGAGAGGTTCCTGCTGCTGCTGTGAGGGACAGGTTAATGTTCTAAAACCATCTCATACTGCTATAGGGAGAGGTTCCTGCTACTGGTGTGAGGGATATATTAGTGTTCTAAAATCATCTCATACTGCTATGGGGAGAGGTTCATTCCTGTTGCTGGTGTGGGGGACAGATTAATGTTCTAAAATAATCTCATACTGGTATAGGGAGAGTATCCTGCTGCTGCTGTGAGGGACACAATTAATGTTCTAAAATTATATCATACTGGTATAGGGAGAGGTTCCTGCTTCTGCTGTGAGGGATAGATTAGTGTTCTAAAATCACCTCATACTGCTATAGGGAGAGGTTCCTTCCTGGTGATGGTGTGAGGGATAGACTAGCATTCTAAAATCATCTCGTACTGCTATAGGTAGAGGTTCCTGCTGTTTGTTTTAGGGACAGATTAGTGGTCTAAAATCATCTCATACTGCTATAGAAAGAGGTTCCTGCTACTGGTGTGAGGGATATATTAGTGTTCTAAAATCATCTCATACTGCTATAGGGAGAGGTTCCTACTGCTGTTGTGAGGGATAGATTATGGTTCTAAGATTATCTAATACTGGTATAGGGAGAGGTTCCTGCTGCTACTGTGAGGGACAGATTACTGTTCTAAAATTATATCATACTGGTATAGGGAGAGGTTCCTGCTGCTACTATGAAAGGACAGATTGGTGTTCTAAAATCATCTCATACTGGTATAGGGAGAGGTTCCTGCTGCTTCTTTGAGGGACAGAATAGTGTTCTAAAATCATATCATACTGGTATAGGGAGAGGTTCCTGCTGCTGCTGTGAAGGACAGATTAATGTTCTATACTCATTTAATTCTGGTATAGGGAGAGGTTCCTGCTACTGGTGTGAGGGAAAGATTAGTGTTCTAAAATCATCTAGTAGTGTTATATGTAGACGTTCCTGCTGCTGCTATGAGGGAAAGATCAATGTTCTAAACTCATCTCATACTGGTATAGGGAGAGGTTCCTGCTGCTGCTGTGAGGGATAGATTAAAGTTCTAAAACTATCTCATACTGGTTTAGGGAGATGTTCCTGCTGCTGCTGTGAGGGACACATTAATGTTCTAAAATCATATCATTCTGGTATAGGGAGAGGTTCCTGCTGCTGCTGTGAGGGACAGATTAGTGTTATAAAATAATATCATACTGGGATATGGAGAGGTTGCTGCTGCTGCTGTGAGGGATAGATTAGTGTTCTAAAATCACCTCATACTGCTATAGGGAGAGGTTCCTTCCTGGTGATGGTGTGAGGGATAGACTAGCATTCTAAAATCATCTCGTACTGCTTTAGGTAGAGGTTCCTGCTGTTTGTTTTAGGGACAGATTAGTGGTTCAAAATCATTTCATACTGCTATAGGAAGAGGTTCCTGCTGGTTCTGTGAGGGATAGATTAGTGTTCTAAAATCATCTCATACTGGTATTGGGAGAGGTTCTTGCTGCTGCTGTGAGGGACACATTAATGTTCTAAAATCATATCATTCTGGTATAGGGAGAGGTTCCTGCTGCTGCTGTGAGGGACAGATTAGTGTTATAAAATAATATCATACTGGTATATGGAGAGGTTCCTTCTGCTGCTGTGAGGGACAGGTTAATGTTCTTAAACCATCTCATACTGCTACAGGGAGAGGTTCCAGCTACTGGTGTGAGGGATATATTAGTGTTCTAAAATCATCTCATACTGCTATAGGGAGAAGTTCATTCCTGTTGCTGGTGTGAGGGACAGATTAGTGTTCTAAAATAATCTCATAATGGTATAGGGAGAGATTCCTGTTGCTGGTGTGAGGGACAGATTATTGTTCTAAAATCATCTCACACTGCTATAGGGAAAGGATCCTAATGCTGTTGTGAGGGATAGATTATGGTTCTAAAATCATCTCATACTGGTATAGGGAGAGGTTCATGCTGCTACTGTGAGGGACAGATTAATGTTCTAAAATGATATCATACTGGTATAGGGAGAGGTTCCTGCTGCTACTATGAAAGGACAGATTGGTGTTCTAAAATCATCTCATACTGGTATAGGGAGAGGTTCCTGCTGCTTCTTTGAGGGACAGAATAGTGTTCTAATATCGTATCATACTGGTATAGGGAGAGGTTCCTGCTGCTGCTGTGAAGGACAGATTAATATTCTATACTCATTTAATTCTGGTATAGGGAGAGGTTCCTGCTGTTGGTGTGAGGGAAAGATTAGTGTTCTAAAATCATCTAGTAGTGTTATATGTAGACAATCCTGCTGCTGCTATGAGGGAAAGATTAATGTTCTAAACTCATCTCATACTGGTATAGGGAGAGGTTCCTGCTGATGCTATGAGGGACAGATTCATGTTCTAAAACTATCTCATACTGGTATAGGGAGAGGTTCCTGCTGCTGGTGTGAGGGACAGATTAGTGTTCCAAAATTATCACATATTGGTATAGGGAGAGGTTCCGGCTGCTGCTGTGAGGGACACATAAATGTTCTAAGATCATATCATACTGGTATAGGGAGAGGTTCCTGCTGCTGCTGTGAGGGACAGATTAGTGCTCTAAAATCATATCATACTAGTATAGGGAGAGGTTCCTGCTGCTGCTGTGAGAGACACATTAATATTCTAAAATCATCCCATACTGCTATAGGGAGAGGTTCCTTCCTGGTGCTGGTGTGAGGGATAGATTAGCATTCTAAAATCATCTCGTACTGATATAGGGAGAGGTTCCTGCTGTTGGTGTGAGGGACAGATTAGTGTTCTAAAATCATATCATACTATTATAGGGAGAGGTTCCTGCTGCTGCTGTGAGGGACAGATTAATGTACTAAAATCATCTCATAGTGGTATAGGGAGAGGTTCCTGCTGCTGCTGCTGTGAGGGGTAGATTAGTGTTAAAAAATCATATCATACTGCTATAGGGAGAGGTTTCTTCCTGGTGCTGGTGTGAAGGATAGATTAGCGTTCTGAAATCATCTCATACTGCTATAGGGAGAGGTTCCTGCTGCTGGTGTGAGGGACAGATTAGTGTTCTAAAATCATCTCATACTGTTATTGGGAGAGGTTCCTGCTGCTGCTGTGAGGGACACATTAATGTTCTAAAATCATATCATTCTGTTTTAGGGAGAGGTTCCTGCTGCTGCTGTGAGGGACAGATTAGTGTTATAAAATAATATCATACTGGTATAGGGCGAGGTTCCTGCTGCTGCTGTGAGGGACAGATTAATGTTCTAAAATCATCTCATACTGTTATAGGGAGAGTATCCTGCTGCTGCTGTGAGGGACACATTAATGTTCTAAAATTATATCATACTGGTATAGGGAGAGGTTCCTGCGTCTGCTGTGAGGGACAAATTAGTGTTCTAAAATCATATCATTCTGGTATAGGGAGAGGTTCCTGCTGCTGCTGTGAGGGACAGATTAGTGTTATAAAATAATATCATACTGGTATATGGAGAGGTTCCTTCTGCTGGTGTGAGGGATAGATTAGTGTTCTAAAATTATCTCGTACTGCTATAGGAAGAGGTTCCTGCTGCTGCTGTGAGGGATAGATTAGTGTTCTAAAATCATCTCATACTGGTATAGGGAGAGGTTCCTGCTGCTGCTGTGAGGGACACATTAATGTTCTAAAATCATATCATTCTGGTATAGGGAGAGGTTCCTGCTGCTGCTGCGAGGGACAGATTAGTGTTATAAAATAATATCATACTGGTATATGGAGATGTTCCTGCTGCTGCTGCTGTGAGGGACAGGTTAATGTTCTAAAACCATCTCATACTGCTATAGGGAGAGGTTCCTGCTACTGGTGTGAGGAATATATTAGTGTTCTAAAATCATCTCATACTGCTATAGGGGGAGGTTTATTCCTGTTGCTGGTGTGAGGGACAGATTAGTGTTCTAAAATAATCTTATAATGGTATAGGGAGAGGTTCCTGCTGCTGGTGTGAGGAACAGATTAGTGTTCTAAAATCATCTCACACTGCTATAGGGAGAGGTTCCTGCTGCTGCTGTGAGGAACAGGTTAATGTTCTAAATCTATCTCATACTGTTATAGGGAGAGGTTCCTGCTACTGGTGTGAGGGATATATTAGTGTTCTAAACTCATCTCATACTGCTATAGGGGGAGGTTCATTCCTGTTGCTGGTGTGAGGGACAGATTAGTGTTCTAAAATAATACAGGGAGTGTGGTCGTTGTCCTTACTTGGAGGGGGATATCGTCATACTCTACTCAAATCTTGTGATTATATAGGGAGTGTGGTCATCGTCCTTGGAGAGGGATATTGTCATACTCTATCTAAATCTTGTAATTGGACAAGGAGTGTCGTCGTCGTCCTTGGAGAGGGATATCGTCACACTCTACTAAAATCTTGTGATTAGACAAGGAGTGTGGTCGTCGTCCTTGGAGAGGGATATGGTAATATTCTAATAAAATCTTGTGATTAGACAGGGAGTGTGGTCGTTGTCCTTATTTGGAGGGGGATATCGTCATACTCTACTAAAATCTTGTGATTATATAAGGAGTGTGGTCA
>BLSH010334873.1:175610-185829 GCA_018402905.1 Glandirana rugosa
A
This sequence comes from Glandirana rugosa, assembly GCA_018402905.1. Classification (NCBI taxonomy): domain Eukaryota; kingdom Metazoa; phylum Chordata; class Amphibia; order Anura; family Ranidae; genus Glandirana; species Glandirana rugosa. The sequence goes on from BLSH010334873.1 coordinate 175,612, forward strand.
TATGTCGAGTCGTAGTGTCCTGTGTCATATGTCGAGTCGTAGTGTCCCGTGTCATATGTCGAGTCGTAGTGTCCTGTGTCATATGTCACTTTGTCCACCCCCGTCAAACGTCGGTCACTGTGTCCACCCCCGTTAATACGTCGGTCACTGTGTCCACCCCCGTGCTGTATACTGTGTCCTGTGATGCTGAGCTGTATACCCCTGACACAATATGTGGAATACAGGGGACGGAGTGGGTGGATTCTATAAGGGCGGGGCTTATTAAAAGTAGGAGGGGTCAAAGGGAAGGGCGGGGCCTGGCGCCCCCCCATCCAAAAACTTCACCAGCCGCCACTGTGTTATAGTGAGAGGATCCTACTGCTGTTTTAAGGACAGATTAGTGTTCTAAAATCATCTCATACTGCTATAGGCAGAGGTTCCTGCTGCTGGTGTGAGGGACAGATTAGTGTTCTAAAATCATCTCACAGTTCGATAGGGAGAGGTTCCTGCTGCTGCTGAAAGGGATAGATTAGTGTTCTAAAATCATCTCATACTGGTATAGGGATAGGTTCCTGCTGCTGTGTGAGGGACAGATTAGTGTTCTAAAATCATCTCATACTGCTATAGGGAGAGGTCCCTGCTGCTGTTGTGAGGGAAAGATTAGTGTTCTATTTTCATCTCATACTGGTATAGGGGGAGGTTCCTGCTGCTGCTGTGAGGGACAGATTAGTGTTCTAAAATCATCTCATACTGGTATAGGGAGAGGTTCCTGCTGCTGCTGTGAGGGACAGATTAGTGTTCTAAAATCATCTCATACTGCTATCAGCAGAGGTTCCTGATGCTGGTGTGAGGGACAGATTAGTGTTCTAATATCATCCTACACTTCTATAGGGAGAGGTTCCTGCTGCTGCTGAGAGGGATAGATTAGTGTTCTAAAATCATCTCATACTGCTATAGGCAGAGGTTCCTGCTGCTGGTGTGAGGGACAGATGAGTGTTCTAAAATCATCTCATACTGGTATAGGGAGAGTTTCCTGCTGCTGCTGTGAGGGACAGATTAGTTTTCTAAAATCATCTCATACTGCTATAGGTAGAGGTTCCTGCTGCTGCTGTGAGGGACAGATTAGTGTTCTCAAATCATCACATACTGCTATCAGCAGAGGTTCCTGATGCTGGTGTGAGGGACAGATTAGTGTTCTAATATCATCCTACACTTCTATAGGGAGAGGTTCCTGCTGCTGCTGAGAGGGATAGATTAGTGTTCTAAAATCATCTCATACTGCTATAGGCAGAGGTTCCTGCTGCTGGTGTGAGGGACAGATGAGTGTTCTAAAATCATCTCATACTGGTATAGGGAGAGTTTCCTGCTGCTGCTGTGAGGGACAGATTAGTTTTCTAAAATCATCTCATACTGCTATAGGTAGAGGTTCCTGCTGCTGCTGTGAGGGACAGATTAGTGTTCTAAAATCATCTCATACTGCTATAGGGAGAGGTTCCTGCTGCTGCTGTGAGGGAGAGATTAGTGTTCTAAAATCATCTCATACTGGTATATGGGGAGGTTCCTGCTGCTGCTGTGAGAGGCAGATTAATGTTCTAAAATCATCTCATACTGCTATTGGTAGAGGTTCCTGCTGCTGCTGTGAGGGACAGATTAGTGTGCTAAAATCATCTCATACTGCTATAGGGAGAGGTTCCTGCTGCTGCTGTGAGGGATAGATTAGTGTTCTAAAATCAACTCATACTGGTATAGGGGGAGGTTCCTGCTGCTGCCGTGAGGGACAGATCAATGTTCTAAAAGCATCTCATACTGGTATAGTGAGCGGTTCCTGCTGCTGCTCTGAGGGACAGATTAGTGTTCTAAAATCATATCATACTGGTATAGGGAGAGGTTCCTGCTGCTGCTGTGAGGGACAGATTAGTGTTCTAAAATCATGTCATACTGCTATAGGGAGCGGTTCCTGCTGCTGCTGTGAGGGATAGATTAGTGTTCTAAAATCAACTCATACTGGTATAGGGGGAGGTTCCTGCTGCTGCTGTGAGGGACAGATTAATGTTCTAAAATCATCTTATACTGGTATAGTAAGAGGCTCCTGCCACTGCTCTGAGGGACAGATTAGTGTTCTAAAAACATATCATACTGCTATAGGGAGAGGTTCCTGCTGCTGCTGTGAGGGACAGATTAGTGTGCTAAAATTATCTCATACTGCTATAGGGAGAGGTTCCTGCTGCTGCTGTGAGGGATAGATTAGTGTTCTAAAATCATCTCATACTGGTATAGTGAGAGGATCCTGCTGCTGTTTTAAGGACAGATTAGTGTTCTAAAATAATCTCATACTGCTATAGGCAGAGGTTCCTGCTGCTGGTGTGAGGGACAGATTAGTGTTCTAAAATCAACTCACACTTCTATAGGGAGAGGTTCCTTCTGCTGCTGAGAGGGATAGATTAGTGTTCTAAAATAATCTCATACTGCTATAGGCAGAGGTTCCTGCTGCTGGTGTGAGGGACAGATTAGTGTTCTAAAGTCATCTCACACTGCTATAGGGAGAGGATCCTTCTGCTGTTGTGAGGGACAGATTAATGTTCTAAAATCATCTCATACTGGTATAGGGAGAGGTTCCTGCTGATGGTGTGAGGGACAGATTAGTGTTCTAAAATCATCTCATACTGCTATAGGGAGAGGTTACTGCTGCTGCTGTGAGGGACAAATTAATGTTCTAAAATCATCTCATACTGGTATAGGGAGAGGTTCCTGGTGCTGCTGTGAGGGACAGATTAGTGTTCTAAAATCATCTGATACTGCTATAGGGGTGAGGTTCCTGCTGCTGTTGTGAGGGATATATTAGTGTTCTATATTCATCTCATACTGGTATAGGGAGAGGTTCCTGCTGCTACTGTGAGGGACAGATTAGTGTTCTGAAATCATCTCATACTGGTATAGGGGGAGGTTCCTACTGCTGCTGTGAGGGACAGATTAATGTTCTAAAATCATCTCATACTGCTATAGGTAGAGGTTCCTGCTGCTGCTGTGAGGGACAGATTAATGTTCTAAAATCATCTCATACTGGTATAGTGAGAGGTTCCTGCTGCTGCTGTGAGGGACAGATTAGTGTTCTAAAATCATATCATACTGGTACAGGGAGAGGTTCCTGCTGCTGCTGTGAGGGACAGATTAGTGTGCTAAAATCATCTCATACCGCTATAGGGAGAGGTTCCTGCTGCTGCTGTGAGGGATAGATTAGTGTTCTAAAATCATCTAATACTGGTATAGTGAGAGGATTCTGCTGCTGTTTTAAGGACAGATTAGTGTTCTAAAATCAGCTCATACTGCTATAGGCAGAGGTTCCTGCTGCTGGTGTGAGGGACAGATTAGTGTTCTAAAATCATCTCACACTTCTATTGGGAGAGGTTCCTGCTGCTGCTGAGAGAGATAGATTAGTGTTCTAAAATCATCTCATACTGGTATAGGCAGAGGATCCTGCTGCTGGTGTGAGGGACAGATTAGTTTTCTAAAATCATCTCATACTGCTATAGGTAGAGGTTCCTGCTGCTGCTGTGAGAGATAGATTAGTATTCTAAAATCATCTCATACTGCTATAGGCAGAGGTTCCTGCTACTGCTGTGAGGGACAGATTAGTGTTCTAAAATCATCTTACACTTCTATAGGGAGAGGTTCCTGCTGCTGCTGAGAGGGATAGATTAGTGTTCTAAAATCATCTCATACTGGTATAGGGAGAGGTTCCTGCTGATGCTGTGAGGGATAGATTAGTGTTCTAAAATCATCTTATACTGGTATAGGGAGAGGTTCCTGCTGATGGTGAGAGGGACAGATTAGTGTTCTAAAATCATCTCATACTGCTATAGGGAGAGGTTACTGCTGCTGCTGTGAGGGATAGATTAGTGTTCTAAAATTATCTCATACTGCTATAGGTAGAGGTTCCTGCTGCTGCTGTAAGGGATAGATTAGTGTTCTAAAATCATCTCATACTGCTATAGGGAGAAGTTCCTGCTGCTGGTGTGAGGGTCAGATTAGTGTTCTAAAATCATCTTACACTTCTATAGGGAGAGGTTCCTGCTGCTGCCGAGAGGGATAGATTAGTGTTCTAAAATCAAATCATACTGCTATAGGCAGAGGTTCTTGCTGCTGGTGTGAGGGACAGATTAGTGTTCTAAAATCATCTCACACTGCTATAGGGAGAGGTTCCTGCTGCTGCTGTGAGGGACAGATTAATGTTCTAAAATCATTTCATACTGGTATAGGGAGAGGTTCCTGCTGATGGTGTGAGGGGCAGATTAGTGTTCTAAAATCATCTCATACTGCTATAGGGAGAGGTTCCTGCTGCTGCTGTGAGGGATAGATTAGTGTTCTAAAATCATCTCATACTGGTATAGGGAGAGGTTCCTTCCTGTTTCAGGTGCGAGGGATAGATTAGCGTTCTAAAATCATCTCATACTGGTATAAGGACAGTTTCCTGCTTCTGGTGTGAGGGACAGATTAGTGTTCTAAAATCATATCATACTGGTATAGAGAGAGGTTCCTGCTGCTGCTGTGAGGGACGGATTAGTGTTCTAAAATCATCTCATACTGCTATAGGGAGATGTTCCTTCCTGTTGCAGGTCTGAGGGATAGATTAGCGTTCTAAAATCATCTCATACTGGTATAGGGAGAGGTTCCTGCTGCTGGTGTGGGGGACAGATTAATGTTCTAAAATCATATCATACTGGTATAGGGAGAGGTTCCTGCTGCTGCTGTGAGGGACAGATTAATGTTCTAAATTCATCTCATACTGGTATAGGGAGAGATTCCTGCTGCTGGTGTGAGGGACAGATTAGTGTTCTAAAATCATCTCATACTGCTATTGGGAGAGGTTCCTGCTGCTGGTGTGAGAGATAGACTAGCATTCTAAAATCATCTCGTACTGCTATAGGGAGAGGATCCTGTTGCTGGTGTGAGATATAGACTAGCATTCTAAAATCATCTCGTACTGCTATAGGGAGATGATCCTGTTGCTAGTGTTCGGGACAGATTAGTGGTCTAAAATCATCTCATACTGGTATTGGGAGTGGTTCCTGCTACTGCTGTGAGGGACACATTAATGTTCTAAAATCATTTCATTCTGGTATCGGGAGAGATTCCTGCTGCTGCTGTGAAGGACAGTTTAGTGTTCTAAAATCATCTCATACTATTATAGGGAGACGTTCCTGTTGCCGGTGGGAGGGACAGATTAGTGATCTAAAATCATCTCATACTGCTATAGGGAGAGGTTCCTGCTGCTGGGAGGGATAGATTAGTGTTCTAAAATCATCCCATACTGCTATAGGTATAGGTTCCTGCTGCTGGTGTGAAGGACAGATTAGTGTTCTAAAATCATCTCATACTGTTATAGGGAGAAGTTCCTGCTGCTGCTGTGAGGGACAGATTAATGTTCTAAAATCATCTCATAGGCCCTGATTTACTATACCTCCCAAATCTACTCCAGCAGTGCCTTAAAATAACTCCCAGTTAAAGGCAATTACAACTTCAGCTCTCACAGATTCGAGTAAAATAGCACACCTGCGAGCTCTATTTGCCTGTGAAGATGCCTCTCAGGTTTCATGTTGATGTTGTCTGGGATTGAACTTGCGTTTGTATGTCATTGCAAAAAAAAAAAAAAAAAAAAAAAAAAACCATTACCACCCCTTCTGTCTAATTGTAACAGCCTTAGCCCCAGGGCACATGTCTGAATAGAAAAAAAAAGTTTCTCATTTTTGTTTTCAGGAGCAGTGGTTTTAATAATGGTTAAAGTGAAAAAAAATATTCCTTTAACCACTTCAGCCCCAGAAGGGATTCACACTTTAGGACCTGAGCACTTTTTGCGATTTGGCACTGCGTTGCTTTAACTGACAATTGCGCGGTCGTACATTGTTGTACCCAACCAAAATTTGCGTCCTTTTTTACCCACAAAGAGAGCTTTCTTTTGGTGATATTTGATTTCCTCTGCGTCATTTGTGATTGCCGCTCTAAATAAAAAAAAGAGCGACAATTTTTCAAAATAACCAGTTTTTCTTCGTTTTTGCTAAAATACAAATCCAATTGTAAAAAAATAAAAATCTATTTACTTGTTTTTGGCCAATTTATATTCCTCCTCCTATCTTTGTTAAATAAAAAATTGCAATCTGCGTTTATTGTTTTGTTTGCGCAAAAGTTGCTGCGATTAGAGATGATGCAAATTAATTTCTGGAGATGTATTTTTTAAATTTTTTTACTAGTAATGGCGGCGATCTGCGATTTTTAGCGGCACTACAATATCGTGGCAGACATGTCGGACCATTTAGACATTTTTTTTGGACCATTGGCATTTATACAGTGATCAGTGCTATAAAAATGCACTGCTTACTGTAGAAATGCCATTGGCAGTGAAGGGGTTAACCTGGAGAGGGTTAACTGTGTTCCCTATGGGGAGTTCTAACTGTATGGGGGCTGGGCTGCCAGGGGGAGGGAAGTGATCACGGCTTCCATATACAGGAAGCCTGTGATCACCGCCCTTCCCCCTCTGTCAGAACGGAGATCCGTGTTTACTTACACCGACCTCCGTTCTTTCACTGCAGAGGGGTCATCGCGGGTAGCCAGCAGCGATCGAGTCTGCCCTACCCACTCCCTGCCCCCCCGTAACACAGTGAGTGCGCGAGCGTGCCTCCGGCAGCACGCGCGCGCTCACAATGCTAGTCATCGCCGCTGCCGACAGGTGAGATTGGTTTGCGATAACGAACCACTTTGCTGCCGTCACGTTGCAGCAGGCAGGCGGCATGTGCTTAAATATTGTGCTTGATGGGTCCCCTTAGTATGGATCTCTGTGATGTTTAGAACAGTGGCACCGCAAATATACATTTGTAAATGAAAAATTGTAATTTAAAATCAGTCGTGGCTGGAATGTATTGCTGGTTCCCTGCAATATACAGGGTGGGCCATTTATATGAATACACCTTAATAAAATGGGAATGGTTGGTGATATTAACTTCCTGTTTGTGGCACATTAGTATATGTGAGGGGGGAAACTTTTCAAGATGGGTGGTGACCATGGTGGCCATTTTGAATCCAACTTTTGTTTTTTCAATAGGAAGAGGGTCATGTGACACATCAAACTTATTGGGAATTTCACAAGACCTTGGGGGCCATTAAAACTGGATTGGTCATCGTGGGCCAGTTGAATGGCCCCCAAGGTCTCCCGATCTGACCCCCTTAGACTTTTATCTTTGGGGTCATCTGAAGGCAATTGTCTATGCTGTGAATATACGAGATGTGCAACACCTGAAACTACGGATACTGGAAGCCTGTGCTAGCATTTCTCCTGCGGTGTTGCGATCAGTGTGTGAAGAGTGGGAGAAGAGGGTTGCATTGACAATCCAACACAATGGGCAGCACATTTAACACATTTTATAAGTGGTCAGAAACTTGTAAATAACTCATGAAAGAATAAAGTTACGTTAAACCCAAGCACACCAGTTTTCCCTGTGAAATTCCCAATAAGTTTGATGTGTCACATGACCCTCTTCCTATTGAAAAAACAAAAGTTGGATTCAAAATGGCCGATTTCAAAATGGCCACCATGGTCACCACCATCTTGAAAAGTTTCCCCCCTCACATATACTAATGTGCCACAAACAGGAAGTTAATATCACCAACCATTCCCATTTTATTAAGGTGTATCCATATAAATGGCCCACCCAGTAGATAAAGATCACTGAAAAAGCATTGTGTTGGGGGTCCCACCCAGTCCATACCTGGCCCTTCGGGTCTGGTATGGATTTTAAGGGGAACCCCACACCAAATTGATAAAAAATGGTGTTGCCCCCCCCAAAATCCAAACCAGACCCTTATGCGAGCATGCAGCCCTGGCATGGCGGGGGGTTGTGGTCGAGTGAGTGTGCCCTCTCCGAACCTTATCAGGCCACATGCCCTCAACATGGGGAGGGTGCTTTGGGGTCTGGTTTGCATTGTGGGGGGACCCCAACGCCATTTTTCCCAAAATTTGGCATGGGGTTCCCCTTAAAATACATACCAGAGCTGAAGGGCCTGGTATGAACTTTGCGGGGACCCCTATCCAACATTTCTGTTTAATTTTGGCGTGGAGTTCCTCTTAAATCTATGCCATACCCTTATCCGAGCGTGCATGCGATGCATATAGTCTATACAGTGGTGTAGTGGTTAGCACTTTTGCCTGGGAGCAAATAGGTCACTGGTTCAAATCCCAACCACAACACTACCTGCCTGGAGTTTGCATGCTCTCCCTGTGTCTGTGTGGGATTTTTCCAGTTTCCTCCCAAAGACATGCAGGTAGGTACATTAGATCCTGTTTAAATTGGCCCTAATATATGAATGTGAGTTAGGGACCATAGATTTTAAGCTCCTTGAGGGTAGGGACTCATGTGAATGTACAATATATATGTAAAGCGACAGCACTAAATAAGTGCCTGAAATAAATAAATGCAGTGTAATATATGTACTGTACATATATATGCCCCTGCCTAACCTTTTGCTATCTCCGCAAATGTTTTCACTATATTCGGCCTCTGTGTAAGTGGCCTTATATAGTGTGGGCGTGGACTTAGACCCGCTGAGCAATGATTGGCCAAAGGCACCCTTCCTTTGGCCAATCAGAGCATGCTGTGATTGGCCAAAGCACACAGGTCATGTGCATTCTTTGGAAAATCAGCAGGCAGCATTCCCCCACAATTTCACTGCATTATGGGCCATTCAAATGTTCATGATTCGGCAACCCCCCCACTGTTCGATTCAAACATACTTTTGAGTCGAACCAGGGGACCATCCCTATTGGCCATGGATGTACATCGCGACACACTTTTTTTAACATAAAAGATGGGACAAAAAATGTCTCCATTTTTAAATACATTTTTACACTTTTTAGGTGAATGGGTATGATGTACCCAATACCCATTCACATAGGGGGCCAGGATCTGGTGCCCCCCTTGTTAACAGGGGGCTTCCACATTTCAATCAGCCCCCCAACCACCACGGTTGTCAGGAAGAGGCCCTTGTCCCCATCAACATAGGTACAAGAGGCTTTGAGGGGGGTGGGGAGACACAGAGTCCCCCCCACCCCATCATGTAAAAGGCACGTGGCCTGGTTTGTTCCAGGAGGGGGGCAGGCCCTCACTTGTCCCCCCCCCATCCTGACCTCCAGGCTGCATGCATAGAAAGGGTCTGGAGGTTGGGGGAATCCCCCAGCGTTTTGTAATAAAATTTGGAGTGGGCTTCCCCTTAAAATCCACCCCTGAGCCAAAGGGCTTGGTATGGATTGGGAGGACAATACATTATAGCCACAAGCAAGTTAAAATTACATTTTTGATCAATGTAGGGGAGGATGTGGGAGCTATATGTGGGAGGGGTGGGGTTCATTGAATTATTTGGCGTCACCACACAATTGCTTGCAGCCCATGTGCACACAGCACTTCCTGTTTCCAGCCACATTATACTTCCTGCTGATGTATATCTGTAATGACTATGCAAATATAAATAAGATGACTTCTCAATGCTGGTTCACACTAGTGTGATAAGGGAACCCTGCGAACCCGATGCGGGTTCCCACATCTCACGCAACTTAAATAGTTCCCACTGCCATGTGCAAACTGCTAGCTGTGTCAATAGAAAAATGAGATTCCCAAATCAGTTTGCAAATCGCACTGCAAACTGCAAATTCAGACAGGAATCAGATTGCATGGATGTGAACACCCATGTGATCTGATTCTGCTCCGTAACAAAACAAAACAAAACAAAAAAAAAAGTCCCGTGCAAATTTGGTCAGGATTAGAGATGAGCGAACTTCTAGAAGTCCGGGTTCTGCTGGTTCGGCCGAACTTCGGGACAAAGTCCGGGTTCGGGTCCAGACAGAACCCGAACTTTGTCCCGGACCCCGGAAGGAAAACGTCTGGAGATCCTGGAAGGTCCTGATAAAATGTCGGAAAAAACACGGATTTTCAGGCACAGGGGTAACTAAAGTTACCCCAAGCCCCAGGCCCTGTTTCAAGCCCAAGACAGACCTGGGCTTGGGCCTGAAACAGGGCTTCAAGCCGGCTTGGTCGTCTTGGGCCTGAAGATCTTCAAGCGAGTAGAGATTAGGACTGGTTTAAACGTGCCCTGAAAAAAAAAACAAAACAAAACAAAACAATGCCTCGTCTTAGTCTAGTGTACCCACAAGTGTAGGTACGTTAGACTAAGGACAGACTTAAACGTCAAACGTCACGC
>BLSH010334873.1:199451-214491 GCA_018402905.1 Glandirana rugosa
GCCGCCAATGCAGCTGTGCCACCGCCAGCACCTCAGAAGGCAGGGTTAGCATGGCCAAAATGTGGCAAAGCTTTGTCAGCAGCCCGCCACAACAAACAGCACCACCAGCTGATAGGCAAGGTCTTAGCAGGAGGCAGCATTTCAGCAACATGGTGGAACAGTATGTGTGCACACGCCTACACGTACTGACTGATGGGTCTGCCCCATTCAACTTCTGGGTCTCCAAATTGGGCACATGGCCTGAGCTTGCCCTTTATGCCTTGGAGGTACTGGCCTGCCCTGCAGCCAGTGTATTGTCTGAACGTGTGTTTAGCACGGCAGGGGGCGTTATCACAGACAAGCGCAGCCGCCTGTCCACAGCCAATGTGGATAAGCTAACGTTTATTAAAATGAACCAGGCATGGATCCCACAAGACTTGTCTGTACCTTGTGCAGAATAGACATTTAGACGGGCCTCACACAGCCATTGGTATACTTGTTTATTTTAATATGCCTCAATATTTTGGGGGCTACCCCAATTAGAAAAAAAAACAAAAAACCAACAAAAAGTGTTGGCTACCTCCTCCTCCTCCACCACCGCCACTTCCACCTACACTGCCACGGTCACGGCCTAGTCAACCTCTAGGCTTCTACTCCACATCCACCCCCCCTTCCCATTTTTATTTTTATTATTTGATTTTAATTTATTTTTCCCTATCCCCATTTTTTTGTAGGGCACTTGTCCTACTCTTACCCCCATTTTACTTCCTTTTGCAGCACTCTAGCACTTGCCAGGACTTTTTACAGCCATTTTTGTGCCGAAAAGTTCGGGTCCCCATTGACTTCAATGGGTTTCGCGGTCCGGGGTCAAGTTCGGGTAACGTTCGGTACCGAACCCGAACTTTTTTGCGAAGTTCGGCCGGACCCGCCGCACCCGAACATCCAGGTGTTCGCTCTACTCTAGTCATGATGTCAGATGCTGTGATTTTTTTGTAGTAAACATTGATCAGTAAGGAAGAGGTCTATGCGTGAATAGGAATTATGACAGGAAGAAAAGAAGAATAATCGCATTCCTCAGCGTGTTGACATCGCCATATATCGAAGAGTTGCAAATCCTTTAGTAATGGGTTTAAGCAGAGTTTCTTCCTCAGGAATGGATTGGACAAATCTAATTGTGGATCCGGAATGTTATTGAAGTCTCCACACCAGACGATTGCCCCTTGACAAATTTTTCACACTTTTCATTGTAGTTTCCTTAGTAAGTGAATCTGTTTTGTATTTGGTGCATATACGTTTACAATGGTGAAAATTGAGCTGTTTATTTTGCAGATAAAAATAAGATAACGCCCATTACCATCTGCAGTTTAAGAGATGAGCTGGAAGAAAATGGAGTTTTTGACTGCAAGTAGCACTCCTCTTTTTTTCTTCGGTGCACATGCGGTGAAGATATGTGGAACATTCTTGTGGGTGCATATAGGTTTGTGGTCTGCTTGGAAGTGTGTCTCTTGGGCACATAAAATGTCAGTGTGAGTCTATAGCTAGATTCCAGAGGGAGGATCTTTTGGCGGGATGGTTAAGGCCTTTAGTGTTGATAGAATTTTGATACCCACATTTTAGAAGGAGGTGGTAAAAGCTGAGTTAGTGAGATCAGTTGGCAGTTCGTCTATCCGAGTGGATAAAAGAGATTTGGCATGTGATAATAGATATTATATGGTTCTGGTCTTGTATGTGTTTTCAAATACACAAAGCGTTGGGGTTTCCCTGTGGAAGAGGGTTGAGCATTAGTGTTAAAGCTGACAGCAGCAATGACAATATTATCCAACGGAAGATGAGTTTACAAAGAAAAGTTGGCGCTGTTCAAGTGCAACAGCAAGGAGGCTTCTTACAGAACAGTGGATACCTTATACTGTAGGTACCAGAATGAAAATACTGGTCGGATAAGAGTTTGTTTAGCCGAGAGTTAGTGTTATCAGGGTAGGCATAGTTTTTTGATTACATCCCCTATTTGTGGTCAGCGCGGTCTGGCTTTATATGAATTGCGTTGAGGAGGTCTGGGATCCGTGGAGGTACATTTTGATGTGGAGGTTCTGGGATGATTCCCCTTGTGTGGAGGCATTGGAGGCCTTCCTGGGCAGAGGATATAGGATATTTTGAGCCTTGGTAAGTGACAATGCGTTTTGCTGGATTCACCCATTGGTATTGAATCTTGAGGTTTCGCAGAGCTTTGGTAACATTATTCATTTGCCTGCGTTTCAGCAGGGTGTGCTGTGAGAGATCAGCATATATTTGTAGGTGGAAGTATGGATCTGGTAGTTTTTCCATAGAACAAGCTTTTTGTATTAGTTGGTTTTTCACGTGGTAGAAGTGAATGCGCAAAATGGCATCTCTGGGAATAGTGTCTGGCAGATATGCCGGTTTAGGGAGTATGTGTACACAATCAATTATCAGTTCCCTATTTTTGAGCTCAGGAAGGAGTGTTTTAACCGCACATGCAGTGAAGATATGTGGAACATTCTTGTGGGTGCATATAGGTTTGTGGTCTGCTTGGAAGTGTGTCTCTTGGGCACATAAAATGTCAGTGTGAGGCTATAGCTAGATTCCAGAGGGAGGATCTTTTGGCGGGATGGTTAAGGCCTTTAGTGTTGATATGTCAGTTTAGGGAGTCTGTGTACACGATCGACTATCAGTTCCATATTTTTGAGCTCAGGAAGGAGTGTTTTAAATAAATTGCGGACATATGGGGAGAGGTCTTGATTCAGTATTTCCTCTGATATCCCCCTGATTTTGATCCATATTTGCTCAGAATTATGTTCTGCTTGAATATCAATTATATCATTGACCGTAGCATCAAAGGCCCACATCTGGGTTTCCATGTGTGCGACTCTATCCACCAATATTGTTACCTCATATTTGAACTGCTGCATGAAGGATAACATATCTGATTGTAAGGAGCTCCTTAAGGATAGTAACATATTCTTAAGGATTGTGTCCATCACTGGTTGATTTGTGGTGGGATATAATGCTATAGGGTCATTGTGTGCTGCGGAGGGCCCTGCTGATATGTCTGGCTGGCTCACTTCATGGATGGTGGATGCGGGAGAATCCATCCTCATCCTTGCCTTGGCTGGACTGCCAATAGTCGGGGTGCTTGGAGGAGAGTCATCAGTGTTCTTCCCCAGCTCCATTTAATCGGGTCCGTACGTGGTTGTTCCCAGCGGCTTTGAGTACATGGAGGCCACGCTGTTTGACAAAGCCGTGGCTTCGGTGCCATCTTGCCTCCTCCGGTCCACGGGCTGGTACATAAAGGTGGTGAGTTTCTGCGGGAGTCTATCTTCTTTTCTCTTGGTAGTCATGCCGTTGCTGCTTGCGGGGTCAGGATGGAGTTCTTTTCGGTGCTCAAAGATCGCGGATGGTGCTGTTATGTCGCTTGTGCCCATTCCCTATACACGGAGCTCAGAGCAGTGTGTCCATCTTGGGGTCTAGCCAGCCATGCCCCCATTTAGTGTAATATTTTGTAAACTCAAAGTACTTCTGGTGGAGAAACCGCCATCTCATCTGTTTCCATGATTTCGTGGATAACAGTGAGTGGTTTGTCATGTTGGGCCATCAATGCTAATAACTAGAGTTGAGCAGACACCTTGATGTTCGGGTTCATCGGGTTCGGCCGAACTTTGTGAAAAAGTTCAGGTTCGGTACCGAACTTGACCCAAACTTGACCCCGAACCCCATTGAAGTCAATGGTGACCAGAACTTTTGGGCACAAAAATGGCTGTAAAAAAGTCCTGGAAAGGGCCAGAGGGCTGCAAAAGGAAGCAATTTGGGGGTAAGAGTAGGACAAGCAAACAAATGTGGATAGAAAAATAACTTAAAATCAGATAAAAAAAAAAAAGGAGGAGGTGGATGTGGAGTAGGAGGTTGTGTAGACCATGACCGTGGTGGTGTAGGTGGAAGTGGCAGTGGAGGAGGTAGCCAACACTGTTTTAAGTTTGTTTTTTTTTTTTTCTAATTGGTGTAGCCCCCAAAATATTGAGACATGTTAAAACAAAACAAGTATACCAATGGCTGTGTGAGACCGGTCTAAATGTCTATTCTGCACAAGGTACAGACAAGTCTTGTGGGATCCATGCCTGGTTCATTTTAATAAACATTAGCTTGTCCAGGTTGGCTGTGAACAGGCGGCTGCGCTTGTCTGTGATAACGCCCCCTGCCGTGCTAAACACATGTTCAGACAATACACTGGCTGCAGGGCAGGCCAGCACCTCCAAGGCATAAAGGGCAAGCTCAGGCCATGTGCCCAATTTGGAGACCCAGAAGTTGAATGGGGCAGACCCATCAGTCAGTACATGTAGGCGTGTGCACACATACTGTTCCACCATGTTGCTGAAATGCTGCCTCCTGCTAAGACGTTGCCTATCAGCTGGTGGTGCTGTTTGTTGTGGCAGGCTGCTGACAAAGCTTTTCAACATTTCGGCCATGCTAACCCTGCCTTCTGAGGTGCTGGCGGTGCCACAGCTGCGTTGGCGACCTCTTCCTCCTCCTCCTCTGCCTTCGCCTTGTGCTTCCACTGAGCCCCCGGTGTCATTTGGGAATGCCCTCAGCAGCGCGTCTACCAGCATGCGCTGGTAGTCGCGCATCTTCCGATCATGCTCCAGTGAGGGAATTAAGGACGACACATTGTCCTTGTAACGGGGATCCAGCAGGGTGGTCACCCAGTAATCAGCACAAGTTAAAATGTGGACAACTCGGCTGTCGTTTAGCAGGCACTGCAGCATGTAGTCGCTCATTTGTGCCAGGCTGACCAGAGGTAAAGACAAGCTGTCCTCTGTGGGAGGTGTATCATCTGTGTCCTCCGTATCTCCCCAGCCACGCTTCAGTGATGCCCACAAGCTGCATTGGGTGCCACCCTGCTGTGAACATGGTTCCTCCTCCTCATCATCCTCATCTTCCTCATCCTCGAGAACTGTGCCTGGCTTGAAAATTTTTTACCTGGCCTATGCTGGTGCAGGAACCCACCCTCCGAGCCACTTGTGAATGACTGGCCTGATAACCGAGGAAATGGCCCCTCTTCCTCCTCCTCTTCCTGCTGTGCCACATCCTCTTCCATCGTCGCCTGAAGTGTTTTTTCAAGGAGACATAGAAGTGGGATAGTAACGATGAGAACAGCGTCATCTGCACTGGCCATGTTGGTGGAGTACTCGAAACACCACAATATGGTACACAGGTCTCGCATGGAGGCCCACTCGTTGGTGGTGAAGTGGTGCTGTTCCGCAGAGCGACTGACCCGTGCGTGCTGCAGCTGAAACTCCAATATTGCCTGCTGCTGCTCGTATAGTCTCTCCAGCATGTGCAAGGTGGGGTTCCACCTTGTGGGCAGGTCGCATAGGAGGCGGTAAGCGGGAAGGCCGTAGTTCCGCTGCGGCGCAGACAGGTGAGCAGCAGCAGGGTGAGAATGCCGAAAGCGCGCACACACGGCCCGCATTTTCTGCAGCAGCTCTGACATATCCGGGTAGTTTTTTTAGAAATTTCTGCACCACCAAATTCAGCACATGCGCCAGGCATGGGATGTGCGTCAAACCGGCTAGGCCCAGAGCTGCTACGAGATTGCGCACATTATCGCACACCGGGCTTGAGGCTCAGTGGCAACAACCACTCATCGGTCTGTTGTTCAATGCCCATCCACAGCTGCTGCGCAGTGTGGGGTTTATCCCCCAAACATATCAGTTTTAAAACAGCCTGCTGTCGTTTCCCCCTGGATGTGTTGAAGTTGGTGGTGAAGGTGTTACGCTGAGCGGATGAAGAGGTGGTAGAGGAGGAGGAAGCACAGTAGGAGGAGGAGGCAACAGGATGCAAAGAGAAATGCCCTGCAATCCTGGGTGGCGGAAGGACATGCACCAAACGGCTAGCCGCCTCAGGCCCACCCGCCACTACATTTACCCAGTGTGCAGTTAGCGAGATATAGCGTCCCTGCCCGTGCTTACTGGTCCACGTATCAGTGGTTATGTGGACCTTGCCACAGATGGCGTTGCGCAGTGCACACTTGATCTCGTCCCTGACTTGATTGTGCAGGGAAGGGATGGCTCGCCTGGAAAAGTAGTGGCGGCTGGGAACCACGTACTGTGGGACAGACACCGCCATCAAGTTTTTAAAACTGTCCGTGTCCACCAGACGGAATGACAACATTTCAAAGGCCAGGAATTTTGAAATGCTGGCATTCAGGACCAGGGATTGTGGGTGGGTAGGGGGGTACTTCCTCTTTTTCTCCAGTGTTTGGGAGATGGAGAGCTGTAAGCTTCCATGGGACCATGTGGAAATGCTTGGGGACGGTGGCGGACATGGTGGCATTGCTGTCACATCGTCTGTTTGTTGGGTGTAGGTGACACTGGCACTGTAGAAGTGGGGGAAGAGGCTGAGGCAGCAGCAGAAGAGGAAGCAGGAGGAGGCCGAGACCTTTCTTGGATATTGAGGTACTTATTCTACTGCAGTTCGTGCTTTGAATTTAGATGCCTGGTCATGCAGGTTGTGCTCAGGTTTAGAACATTTATGCCTCGCTTCAAGCTCTCATTGCACAGCATGCAAACCACTCGTGTCTTGGCGTCAGCACAACGTCTGAAGAACTGCCACGCCGGGAAACGCCTTTGAGCTGCCTTTGGTGTGCTAGGTCCCTGGGTGCAGTGGGTAGTAGCAGGCGTACTGTCTAGGGGACGCTCGATCCGCTTTTGCAACCTGCTTCCTCTTTTGCTGTGCTGGTGCCTCTGTGCGACCACCACCTCTTCCTCTAAACTGCACACATCACTCGCATGACCTTCATTCCATGTGGGGTCTAGGAACTCATCATCCTCCACATCATCTTCCACCCACCCTTCACCACTGCCCTCCTTGTCAGTCTGCACACTGTGGAAAGCCGCAGCAGTTGGCACCTGTGTTTCGTCATCATCAGAGACATGCTGCGCTGGTGTTTCCATGTTCTCATCTTGCAACAGAAGTGGTTGGGCATCGGTGCACTCAATGTCTCCCACTTCTGGGGCAGGGCTATGTGGATGGCCCACAGAAAGCACACCAGCAGAGTCATCAAAAAGCATAAGAGACTGCTGCATGATTTGGGGCTCAGACTGCTTGGCTGATTTACAAGGGGCTGAGGTGAAAGACAGGTGGCCATGGGGTTCAGGTGCCAACTCGGAGCTCTCATCAAGGGACCAGGAGACAATGTGAAGGAACTGGAGGCATTGTCAGCCACCCAATCTACTAGCGACTGTACTTGTTCTGGCCTCCAACCATTCATTGAGCGGCATTCGGGCCTACAATATAACGTTGAAGGTTCTGTCAGCTACTCGCACCTGAGGAAGGTGTTTCACTTGTGTGTGTAGCTGGCACAAATCGACCACGTCCTCTCCTTGCAACAGGAACTTCACCAACACCACCAGCAACAGCAGCACCAGCAGCACCAGGACCACGTCCCTTATTTGACGCTCTCCTCATTCTGTACGCAAATGTACTAAGTAGCACTATTTATTAATAATAAAAAAAGAATAATAAATTATTATTCTTTTTTTTTTAAAACAGCAACGTAGACGCAGTTTTTATTTTTGTGCAAGTAATGCACCGCTCACACCAGCAGCAGGAACCTCTCCCTATAGCAGTATGAGATGATTTTAGAACACTAATCTGTCCTTCACAGCAGCAGCAGGAACCTCTGCCTATAGCACTAGGAGATGATTTTAGAACAATAATCAGTCCCTCAGAGTAGCATCAGGAACCTCTCCCTATAGCAGTATGAGATGATTTTAGGACAGTAATCTGTCCCTCACAGCAGCAGCAGGAACCTCTCCCTATAGTACTATGAGATGATTTTAGAACAGTAATCTGTCCCTCACAGCAGCAGCAGGAACCTCTCCCTATAGCACTATGAGATGATTTTAGAAGAATAATCTGTCCCTCACAGCAGCAGCAGGAACCTCTCCTTATAACACTAGGAGATGATTTTAGAACAGTAATCTGTCCCTCACAACAGCAGCAGGAACCTCTCCTTATAGTACTATGAAATGATTTTACAACAATAATCTGTCCCTCACAGCAGCAGCAGGAACCTCTACCTATAGCACTATGAGATGATTTTAGAACAATTATCTGTCTCTCACAGCAGCAGCAGGAACCTCTCCCTATAGCAGTATGAGATGATTTTAGAACAGTAGTAATCTGTGCCTCACAGCAGCAGCAGGAACCTCTCCCTATAGCACTATGAGATGATTTTAGAACAATAATCTGTACCTCAGAGTAGCAGCAGAAACATCTCCCTATAGCACTAGGAGATGATTTTAGAACAATAATCTGTCCCTCACAGCAGCAGCAGGAACCTCTCCCTATAGCAATATGAGATGATTTTGGAACAGTAATCTGTCTCTCACAGAATCAGCAGGAACCTCTCCCTATAGCACTATGAGATGATTTTAGAACAGTAATCTGTCCCTCACAGCAGCAGCAGGAACCTCTCCCTATAGCACTAGGAGATGATTTTAGAACAATAATCTGTCCCTCACACTAGCAGCAGGAACCTCTCCCTATAGCACTATGAGATGATTTTAGAACAGTAATCTGTCCCTCTCACCAGCAGCAGGAACCTCTCCCTATAGCAGTATGAGATGATTTTAGAACAGAAATCTGTCCCTCACAGCAGCAGCAGGAAACTCTCCCTATAGCACTAGGAGATGATTTTATAGCAATAATCTGTCCCTCATAGCAGCAGCAGGAACCTCTCCCTATAGCACTAGGAGATGATTTTAGAACAATAATTTGTCCCTCACAGCAGCAGCAGGAACCTCTCCCTATAGCAGTAGGAGATGCTTTTAGAACAGTAATTTGTCCCTCACAGCAGCAGCAGGAACCTCTCCCTATAGCAGTAGGAGATGATTTTAGAACAATAATCTGTCCCTCACAGCAGCAGCAGGAATCTCTCCCTATAGCAGTAGATGATTTTAGAACAGTAATTTGTCCCTCACAACAGCAGCAGGAACCTCTCCCTATAGCAGTAGGAAATTATTTTAGAACAGTAATCTGTCCCTCACCGCAGCAGCAGGAACCTCTCCCTATAACACTAGGAGATGATTTTAGAACAGTAATCTGTCCCTCACAGCAGCAGCAGGAACCTCTCCTTATAGTACTATGAAATGATTTTACAACAATAATCTGTCCCTCACAGCAGCAGTAGGAACCTCTACCTATAGCACTATGAGATGATTTTAGAACAATAATCTGTCTCTCACAGCAGCAGCAGGAACCTCTCCCTATAGCACTAGTAGATGATTTTAGAACAATAATCTGCCCCTCACAGCAGCAGCAGGAACCTCTCCCTATAGCAGTATGAGATGATTTTAGAACAGTAGTAATCTGTGCCTCACAGCAGCAGCAGGAACCTCTCCCTATAGCACTATGAGACGATTTTAGAACAATAATCTGTCCCTCAGAGTAGCAGCAGAAACATCTCCCTATAGCACTAGGAGATGATTTTAGAAAAATAATCTGTCCCTCACGACAGCAGCAGGAACCTCTCCCTATAGCAGTATGAGATGATTTTAGAACAGTAATCTGTCTCTCACAGAATCAGCAGGCACCTCTCCCTATAGCACTATGAGATGATTTTAGAACAATAATCTGTCCCTCACAGCAGCAGCAGGAACCTCTCCCTATAGCACTAGGAGATGATTTTAGAACAATAATCTGTCCCTCACACTAGCAGCAGGAACCTCTCCCTATAGCACTATGAGATGATTTTAGAACAGTAATCTGTCCCTCACACCAGCAGCAGGAACCTCTCCCTATAGCAGTATGAGATGATTTTAGAATAGAAATCTGTCCCTCACAGCACCAGCAGGAAACTCTCCCTATAGCACTAGGAGATGATTTTATAGCAATAATCTGTCCCTCACAGCAGCAGCAGGAACCTCTTCCTATAGCACTAGGAGATAACTTTAGAACAGTAATCTGTCACTCACAGCAGCAGCAGGAACGTCTCCTTATAGCACTAGGAGATGATTTTAGAACAATAATTTGTCCCTCACAGCAGCAGCAGGAACCTCTCCCTATAGCACCAGAAGATGATTTTAGAACAATAATCTGTCCCTCACAGCAGCAGCAGGAACCTTTCCCTATAGGAGTAGGAGATGATTTTAGAACAATAATCTGTCCCTCACAGCAGCAGCAGGAATCTCTCCCTATAGCAGTGGATGATTTTAGAACAGTAATTTGTCCCTCACAGCAGCAGCAGGAACCTCTCCCTATAGCAGTAGGAGATGATTTTAGAACAGTAATCTGTCCCTCACCGCAGCAGCAGTAACCTCTCCCTATAGCACTAGGAGATGATTTTAGAACAATAATTTGTCCCTCACACCAGCAGCAGGAACATCTCCCTATAGCACTATGAGATGATTTTAGAACAATAATCTGTCCCTCACAGCAGCAGCAGGAACCTCTCCCTATAGCACTAGGAGATGATTTTAGAACAATAATCTGTCCCTCACAGCAGCAGCAGGAACCTCTCCCTATAGCACTAGGAGATAATTTTCGGGCGCTCTCTGTTCCCAGAGCCGATGAGCCCAGGACTGGGGTTCTCCTTGTAGTAAAGAAATCACAAGCCCCGCCTCTGTGGTTTCCAGTGAGAAGGGCTGTAAGCCAAAGCAGAATTTGCAGGAAGTGTGGAATGCTATCCCCTGCAAACTTGTCAGGAAGGGGAACCTTAGGCTCTGATGGCAAGGCCACAATGGTGCGAGCGGCTGCAGCTCCCATTCCCGGTGCAACTGAGACAGAGAGCTCACGCACTTGTTCCTGCAGCTGTGTATAACCTTCTTGCAGGTTCTTCACAGCCTTCATGAGCCCGGCCAAGTGAGCACACAGTTCTTCCATAGCATAGGGTGTTCCCTGTGCAGACTCAGACATGGCTGTCTATTACTGTCATGATCCTGGTGGTGGAGTCTGGCTTGTGCAGGGAAAAATCACTCTTGTGCACCTGATTCAGGGACCCCTGATAGAGCCAACGGGAGGTCTGGGAGTGCAGGATGGCACGAGGGCTGGATGATCACTGATGATGGTAGGAGATCTCAAGCAGTCGTGCAGGTAAAAGAGCGGTGGTACAGGCAGGGTCTGCAGGCAGAAGAATGGTCAAGCCCAAGCAAGTTCATAACTGGGCTGGCAGCTGAAGTACAGAAGGATCAGACAACCAGATGGTGGAGGATAGCCGGGGTTGGTGCAAGCAGAAATCAGCAGGTCAGGTCAAGCTGGGTCTAAACAGGAAACAGAAAGTATCACAGGAACAGGAAACAGGAACAGAGCTGGGCTCACAGGTACTCAGACGCTGTAGAGCAGACACCACCGGTTACAGTGATCAGGCAGCTTAAATAGTCCACTTGGCGCCAATGCGCACAGGCTTTCCAGGGACCACGTCAGCTTCCTTACGGGCCCCTTCCTACATTTCATACAACAAATGTATGCCCTCCCATCTGCTAAACAGGTCACTGCTGGTCAGCTAAGCAGCGGAAGATCCATCCAGCTGGTCAATTCCCTTTTGATTTTTTCAAAGAGGGGTGGGTAATTCAAGGAATACAGGGAAGCTGGCGTTTTCCCAATTTTAATTCGTAGATAAGAAATATTGGATTTAGCTATAAGGAAGGGCGAATCGTTTAGCCACTGGCTCACCTCTTCTGGAGCTGCCAACATATCTCTAATCTCTGGGACCAGGTGCTGCCCTATATCAAAGTCATTACCGCTCTACAGATACCAAAAGATCCACTATTACTGATATTTGGCTTCTGGGACCCTTCTGCTTCTCTTATTCCTGCCCAAGGAACACAGACTGTCCAAAGAGCCTGGATATTGCACACCTTATTGGCGGTAAGGAGAAACATCCTAAAAAATTGGATACCCCCATCCAAGACTTCAATTCTCCAAATCAAAAAGGATCTCTTAACTGTGTTATATAAAGAAAGACTATCAGTAAATCTCTCCTATACTTCTATCAGGAAGAAATTCCTCAAGAAATGGCAACCCTTTATATCCAAAACTTTATCTCCAGAGAAAGCAGATTATTTTCTGAAATGCCCACTCCATTACTATGACACGCTCATCTTCTTGGAAATTACTTCAACGCGTTTCGCCTTCCTGTAGGCGTCATCAACGGACATCATTTCTGGGTTCTTGTCAATATTATATACTCGAATGAGAGTGGCCTCCCTCAACAGAAGATGTTTTATTGGCTGAGCCAATTTAGGTGGTGTGAATAAATGGTACCAAGGCGTGTCCCTTTTGTAACCTATTACTAGAATTCCTGTTACCGGGGTGTCACTTCAGGTTGCAAATATATATAAAAAACATTATTCTACCCATAAACTTTTTAAAATACATGTGTGTCAGCTATAAACTGGCAAAAGTATATAAAAATATATATAAAAAAAAAAAACTAAAGTGAAAAAAGAGATAGAAAAAGGCCTTAAGATACTAGAAGAAAAAAGGAAATAGTAATCCGAGCAGCCGACAAGGGTGGAGGATTAGTTATTCTTAATAAGTCAGATTATTTAGCCGAACTTAATAGACTTGTTGGTGACAAAAATACATATGAGGAATTAAAAGGGAACACCACTAATAGAGTTGATCGAATCTCTGGAAGTTCGGGTTCTGCTGGTTCGGCCGAACTTCGGGACAAAGTCCGGGGTCGGGACCCGAACTTTGACACGGACCCCGAACCCCATTGAAATCAATGGGGACCCGAACTTTTAAGCACAAAAATGGCTGTAAGAAAGTCCTGGAAAGTCCTAGAGGTCTGCAAAAGGAAGGAAAATGGGAGTAAGGGTCGGACAAGTGCTCTACAAAGAAATGGGGATAGGGAAATAACTTAAAATAATTTTTAAAAAAAATCACATAAAAAATCAAAAATAGAGGTGGATGTGGGCTATGTTCAAACTGTGTGAGAAAAGTATAAATTAGCGGGGAGAAGCCATATCACTGTTCTAAGAACAGTGATATATCATAGTTTTCACACACAGTTTCCAGATGTTCTAAGAACGTAGAATGTAGAATGTACAATCATCTTCAAACTGTGTGAGAAAAGTATAAATTAGCCGGGAGTTCTTAGAACAGTGATATGGCTTCTCCCCGCTAATTTATAGTTTTCACACAGTTTGCAGATGTTCTAAGAACAGTGATATGGCTTCTCCCCGCTAATGTATACTTTTATCACACAGTTTTAAGATGATTGGAGATTCTACAATCATCTTAAAACTGTGTGAGAAAAGTAAACATTAGCCGGGAGAAGCCATATCACTGTTCTACAATCATCTTCAAACTGTGTGTGAAAACTATAAATTAGCAGGGAGAAGCCATATCACTGTTCTTAGAACAGTGATATGGCTTCTCCCGGCTAATTTATACTTTTCTCACACAGTTTGAAGATGATTGTACATTTTACAATCATCTTAAAACTGTGTGTGAAAAGTATATTAGCCGGGAGAAGCCATATCACTGTTCTTAGAACATCTGCAAACTGTGTGTGAAAACTATAAATTAGCGGGGAGAAGCCATATCACTGTTCTAAGAACTCCCGGCTAATTTATACTTTTCTCACACAGTTTGAAGATGATTGTACATTCTACATTCTAAGTTCTTAGAACATCTGGAAACTGTGTGTGAAAACTATGATATATCACTGTTCTTAGAACAGTGGTATGGCTTCTCTCCGCTAATTCATAGTTTTCACAGTTTGAAGATTATTGTAGAACTTTCCAGGACTTTTTTACAGCAATTTTCAAAATTTTTATTTTTTATTAAAATACCAGAACCCCGGACCCGAACCCGGACTTTTTTTTTGAAAAGTCCGGGTTCGGGTCCGGGTCCTGGACACCCAAAAGTTCGGTACAGACCCGAACTTTACAGTTCGGGTTTGCTCAACTCTACCCACTAATAAATACAAAAATAAACGTAAAAAGTTGATAAAGGAAGCACAGGAGAATGGAATATTAAAGAAAAAGAAGCCAAATATCTGATACCGGAAGCACCTAGAGTGCCAATAATATATCAATTACCGAAGATACACAAAAATATTAATAACCCACCGGGAAGACCCATAGTGAGTGGGGTGGACTCACTATTTTCTCAAATGGGTGAATATCTGGATTGTTTTCTTCAGCCCTTGGTACAAAAATGTTCAGCATATCTTAACCACTTCTCGTTGGGTGGACGTCATATGACGTCGCTACCTTTGAGAAGTGATATCTGAATGGTGCCTGCAGCTGCAGGCACCATTCAGATACCGGTTTTTAGAGCCGGCAATTCTGCACATGATAAAAGTGGTCTTAGCAGCGGATTCGCCGCAAGATCACTTTTATCAGCGGTGGGAGAGGTGCCACCCCCTCCCGCCGCTTTCTGGTCATCTCCGCTGCTTACCGGACCCGCCGGCGGAGATGATCCGATCTGTCCCCCCAGTGTCCGAGAGCCAAGTGAGCGGCTGAAGCAGCTCACTCGGCTCCATAGTACGACAGGGCGGAAATTACGTCAGAAGTCACCTCCGCCCAACGGTCTTAAAGGGCCCTTTTTTTTTTTTTGGTCTGTCATTTTTTTCAGATTTTTTTTTTTTGCATTTTAGTGTAAATATGAGATCTGAGGACTTTTTGGCCCCAGATCTCATATTTAACCGCTTAACAACCGCCCTATAGACAATTGACGTCTACAGGGCGGTTGCTTAATTCTGGAAGGACGTCTATTGACGTCCTCCCAGAATCGCGGTTCCCGCGCGCCCCCTGGGGCGCGCACACGGGAACATCCGTGACCGTCTTTTTTTTTTTTTCCCGGGAAATTCTGGCAACCCGCCTCCACTGAAGACTGCATTAAAGGCGGGACAGCATGATACCTCGGCTCACTCGACGAAGTCGGCGAGTGAACCGAGAGCCTGTGACCCCCCTGTCTAGCCTAGTAGAGGCGGCCGCCCAGGCCATTCGTCGCCTCTACTGGTCTTTCGCCGCCCTCCCCCACCGTGGAGAGGGTGGCGACTATTTTCACTAGAACGCCGCTTAGGCGACGATTCTGG
>BLSH010334873.1:229604-244087 GCA_018402905.1 Glandirana rugosa
GGGGACACTAGAAGTAGGGGGACATGGGGTGACGGTCGAAGGATGGGGTGACGGTCGAAGGATGGTGGAGTGGGGTACAGGGGGATAAAGATGACAGGGGGGGTGGCAGGAAGCTGACAGTGGGGTACAGGGGGATAAAGATGACAGGGGGTGGCAGGTAGCTGGCAGTGGGGTACAGGGGGATAAAGATGACAGGGGGGGTGGCAGGAAGCTAACAGTTGGGTACAGGGGGATAAAGATGACAGGGGGGTGGCAAGAAGCTGACAGTGGGGTACAGGGGGATAAAGATGACAGGGGGGGTGGCAGGAAGCTGACAGTGGGGTACAGGGGGATAAAGATGACAGGGGGTGGCAGGTAGCTGGCAGTGGGGTACAGGGGGATAAAGATGACAGGGGGGGTGGCAGGAAGCTAACAGTTGGGTACAGGGGGATAAAGATGACAGGGGGGTGGCAAGAAGCTGACAGTGGGGTACAGGGGGATAAAGATGACAGGGGGGGTGGCAGGAAGCTGACAGTGGGGTACAGGGGGATAAAAAGGAGGGGTGGTTGCAGGAAGCTGGCAGTGGGGTACAGGGGGATAAAGAGGAGGGGGGGTTGATGGGATGCCAGGCACAGGGAGATGATTAGGGGGACAATGGTGATGACAATAGGTGACATCATGTCATCAGCCAGGGCTGTGTGTGGGTTGACTGGCAACAGTGAATTCCGAGGAGGTGACGTCACAGAATGCTGTGTATGTCGGGCAGGACCGGCATTCTGTACCTTGAGGTTCTGGAAGACAGGCTCTGTGATAATCAGCGGGCGCCAGCTCTGACAGATCCTCATCCTCCATTACAGGCCGTCCATCCTGGAGAGAACTGCTTGGCCGCTGCAGAGCAGGCACTATTAGACCTCTGCACATATCAGCAGATGGAGCCCGGCAGAAGGGAGGAGCCGGGGGGAGGGGAGTACATGGAGCCACTGACGCTGGGATCTCGGGGCAGTGCAGTGATGAAGTGGCAAACAGATGCAGGTGTCTCTGGTGACACCGACTGGGGGACATTCCCTCCCACACACATGTCATGCAAATTAGGCGGCCGCGAGGCCCCTGGGAGTGCAAGGCCTTAGGCGACCTCCTAATTTGCCTAATTAGAAAGCCACCTCTGGCACCAAAGCCTGGTGATTCGGACATACCATTTGCAATTAGTAGCCACTTTTACCTTCACGACCTTGGTAGTGGTGAGCTCTAGTGTAGTGGTAGAGCACCATTTGTGCCTTGCTACAACCTTGATGCAGTTGCCACAACTCCAAGTGTATTAAGGGACCCGTGTTGGGTAACCAGTACCTTGGGGAAACCTAGATGGCCGTTTAAGTGGAACAAGTCCTGGAGATCAGGCAAGCTAAGTCTGTAACCAGACATTCCGGTGTCAGAGGTTCGGTGTTGTCACATGACCCCAGGGCTAATGTGCGAATGACTCATGGTACCCCAGCATTGGGATGCCTACTGTTTGGAGGGATCAAATGTCCTATGCCTCTAAAGATCTGGCCAATGGGGTACCTAACCAGACCCAGGTGGTGAAATACCTGGCTTCGTTTTCGATCCCGGTAGCAGGGCCTCTTATTTGAAACTCGGCACCCCTTGGGCTTTGAGACATTTTCTCTGTAGACTTTGTTCAGCTATGGTCGGTTGGAGCTTCCGGAGGTCACTCCTTCGAGGTGGGGTACTGTCAGGAAATGTTTTCACCTTCTGGTGGCACTGTTTCTCCCAGAAACAGTTCTGGTTTCCACCAGCGGGTGTCTTTCGGCAGTCAGGACCTGACATCATCCTCTGCAATCAGTCATCACCAGAGACTGATTGCAGGAAGTGTATTTAAACCCGGGGAATGCTGTGTTAATTTGCCTTGGTATTTTTATCCTTGTGCCCCTGACCTGCGATACTGTGTTCCTGTGTTCCTTGTGCTGGACTCCAACCCTGATCCTGCAGCCTGACTCCTTCTTTTCTGCCCAGTCCATCTCCTGATTCCCTTTTCCTGTCCTGCCTTGTTGCCAGCTCCCTCCTGCTTGATCTCCCATGTATGACCCTGGCTCTGGTAAGATTATGATTTGGATATCCCATGCTCTGTAAATATTGTATTTACAGTGGGGATCGAAAGTTTGGGCACCCCAGGTAAAAATTTGTATTAATGTGCATAAAGAAGCCAAGGAATGATGGAAAAATCTTCAAAAGGCATCAAATTACAGATTAGACATTCTTATAATATGTCAACAAAAGTTAGATTTTATTTCCATCATTTACACTTTCAAAATAACAGAAAACAAAAAATTGGCGTCTGCAAAAGTTTGGGCACCCTGCAGAGTTAATATCTTGTACTGCCCCCTTTGGCAAGTATCACAGCTTGTAAACGCTTTTTGTAGCCAGTCAAGAGTCTTTCAATTCTTGTTTGAGGTATCTTTGTCCATTCTTCCTTACAAAAGTCTTCCAGTTCTTTGAGATCTCTGGGCTGTCTGTCATGCACTGCTCTTTTAAGGTCTATCCATTGATTTTCAATTATGTTGAGGTCAGGAGATTGTGAAGGCCATGGCACAAACCTTCAGTTTACGCCTCTTGATGTAATCCCCTGTGGATTTCGAGGTGTGTTTAGGATCATTATCCATTTGTACAAGCCATCCTCTCTTTAACTTCAGCTCTTTCACAGATGGCATCAAGTTATCATCCAAAATTTGCTGAAATTTTATTAAATCCATTTTTCCTTCTACTCGTGAGATGTTCCCTGTGCCACTGGCTGCAATACAACCCCAAAGCATGATTGATCCATCCCCGTGCTTAACAGTTGGACAGAGGTCCTTTTCATTAAATTCTGTGCCCCTTCTCCAAATGTACCTTCGCTCATTCCGGCCAAAAAGTTCAATTTTAACCTCATTGGTCCACAGAACTTGTTTCCAAAATACATCAGGCTTGTCTATATGTTCATTTGCAAAGTTCAAACGCTGATTTTTGTGGTGAGGACATAGAAGAGGTTTTCTTCTGATGACTCTTCCATGAAGACCATATTTGAACAAGTATCTCTTTATTTTGGAACAGTGTACCACAACTCCAGTGCCTGCCAGATCTTTCTGGAGGGATCGTGCAGTCAAACGTGGGTTTTGAATTGTTTTTCTCACAATCCTGTGAGCTGTTCTGTCTGATATTTTTCTTGGTCTTCCAGATCTTGCTTTAACTTCCACTGTTCCTGATGACTGCCATTTCTTAATTACATTCCGAACAGAGGATATTGACATCTGAAAACGCTTTGCTATCTTCTTATAGCCTTCTCCAGCTTTGTGAGCGTCAACTATTTTCAGTTTCAGGTTTCTAGACAACTGCTTAGAAGATCCCATGGTGCTGATTGTAGGGGCAAGGTCAGATGAGTCTGGGCATTTAAAACCTTTGAGATTGACATCACCTGGTCTTCCCAGACGATGATTGAGAATAATCCATGACACTGGCAGGTCTCAGCCTTGCAAAGGGGGCAGTGCATGCTATAAATTCTGCAGGGTGCCCAAACTTTTGAAGACGCCATTTTTTTGTTTTCTGTAATTTTGAAAGTGTCAATGATGGAAATAAAATCTAACTTTTGTTGACATATTATAAGAATGTCTAATCTGTAATTTGATGCCTTTTTGAGATTTTTGCATCTTTCCTTTGCTTCTTTATGCACATTAATACAAATTTTTACCTGGGGTGCCCAAACTTTCGATCCCCACTGTAGTTTGTCATTTGTTTGTGTTCACTGGTTGTTTGTTCACTGGTTGGATTACACTATTTACCGTATTGGAGGTGCGTTATCTTTGTTATTTACTTATATTTTTAATAAATTATTATTATTTACATTTACCTGTGTTTGTGCGCTCTGTTGCAGTCCACACAATTCTGGTCACATGACACACAACCAGAGCTTCTTGGGCTGGAAAAATTGCTTGCCAAAAATATTTTTAATGCCTCATATATTGTACTTTCTCCGTTCACTGCCTGTCCCAATACTTGCATCTCAACTATCCATGCTACAAAGAACCATCAACTCCTACATATGGGACAGTAAACGTCTCAGAATAAAACTCTCCACTGTGTGTACAGCTACTTCTAAAGCTGGCTTAGCGTGCCAGATATTAAGCAATTATAAGGCTATCCTCCTAAGTCAAGCTAAATATTGGTGGTCTTCAGCAGACCGCCATTTATGGACTCAAATAGAAGAAACCGCCTTAGGGCATCATACCAAACACATACTGGCCTACTCTGCAGGGTGAGTATGAAACAGCCCAGAAAGAAAGAGACTTTTGGGGCTTCCGGTTCCTGCGCCTGATGAGGAAGGAGTAGTGAACGGTCAATCCAGCTTATAAAGCCATCCTCACACCGACACAGGTGCCCCTTCCGTACCTACACCCTTGCTATACGTCTGGGAACTCGTCGGCAATGGACAGGTACGTCCTCCACGGCGGATCCGCTGCATCTCCGATCCCTCGTTCAGACACAACGATCGTGGACACGATCATTGCCATTATGGCGCCGGCCCAGGCCGCGGAGATGGCTCCACCTCCAATCTGTCCACCTCCCAGCATAATGGTGTATGCAGAAGACCAATACAGTCGGCTAGCCCAGGGTGTGGCAGCCCTCCTCTCTCCAACCATAACAGCGACGGTCGAGAGGGCTATGGCTGCGGGCATAGCTCAGATTAGGAGGGAGCTGAGTGATCACACGCAGCGCATAGGAGAACTAGAGAACCACTTGTCAAATGTGGAAGATGAACTCCAGACCTCTCAGGCCAGCGAGCAGCAATTCCCCCACACGCAGCAATACCTCTTTGACAAGATCAATTGCACAGGAACAATCTTAGGATTGTGGGCCTCCCAGAATCTTACAACCCCAGTTCCGTGCATGATCTTTGCGAGTCTCTCATACCACAGATACTGGGCATCGCCAAATCTTGCACGGTGGAAATAGCACATCGCCTGGGCGCCCACTCGAATGACCGTCGATCCCCCCCGTCAAGTCATTGTGCATTATCTTAACTATACGGACAGACTGGCCATAATCAGGTCCTTTAGAAACGCGAAATACCTCCAATTGGACGGGCACAAGTTCTTAATATTTGCTGACTATTCGCAAGAAACTTCCCATCGGAGCAAAGTCTTCCAACCTGTCTGCGCGGCGCTGTACCAAAAAGGAATCAAATTTACGCTCTCCTATCCTGCCACTCTACGGTTCACCGACTTCTCCGGCATCTCTAAGGTGTTCACTCACCCTGAAGAGGCACCTAACTATATCCAAGCATATCTGCACATCCCTATGGATACTCAATCTCCAGCTTCTTCCACAGCCTCCTCTGGAAACCGAGATCTCCGTAGCCTGAGAAAGGATTCTCTGAAAAGAGCCCCTAATGCAAACAAGCCTGCCCAGGATAACCTGTCTTGAAGCAACCACCTCCGTGACCACTCTTAAACCTCTGATTTCTCTCCTATGATCCATTACCCCCCATAGCTTCGAGCGTCGACTGCAGGTATACGTGACCACACGCTTAAATTTGTTGGGACTAATGTAGTTAGAGGATTTGCCTCTGTTGTTTCGTGTTTCATGGTTGCAATGTAATGTTTAATGCACCGTTTCTTCTCCCTCTCTCTTTAGCACAGCCTTACCGGAGATTCTCCGAAGCCCACTGAAACACACTATGTGCGTCCACCTTTTGCACAGATGGGGCTGAAACTGCACTCGCTCAACTCACATCATCCTATCCTGCATTTGGTACCACCCGAACCATCTCCGGTAACGCTGTTCCTGTGTGAGTTGTCCTCATGAGGAAAAGAGTGAAGTCTACAGTTCTTTGTGTAAGTTTTTTTGTTATTGTTTTTGCTTACTATTTGTTTACACCATTATGGGAGCACAAAACTCCACTCCACACCTAACCCAAGCTAGCACTTCCGGCCTCATACCTTCTCTTCCTTGGTGCCTACTATCGTCACCCCCACCCCCTCCAATCCATTTCACTGTCCGGCACAACAAAGCACTTCGTACGCACCCATTCTGAAGGTCGTCTCTTGGAATAGTAAAGGGCTGCGGTCCCCCAACAAGCAAATGGCGGTCCTAGGCCACCTCCAACGCCTGAAGGCCGACATAGCCTTCCTCCAAGAGACACACCTTGCATCGACAGACTTTCCTCAGCTGAACAAACTGTGGATAGGCCAAGTTCTCGGCTCA
Source organism: Glandirana rugosa (assembly GCA_018402905.1). Classification (NCBI taxonomy): domain Eukaryota; kingdom Metazoa; phylum Chordata; class Amphibia; order Anura; family Ranidae; genus Glandirana; species Glandirana rugosa. The sequence continues at coordinate 235,812 of BLSH010334873.1, forward strand.
TCCACATCCAAAAACAAGGTGGGAGTGATCCTGCTCCTTCATAAAAAGGTCCACTGCGAGATATTATCTGAGGACAGGGATGAGGAGTGCAGAATCCTCATCCTTAGACTCAAAGTGAAAACCAAAGAGATAGTTTTCGCAAATGTGTATGCTCCCAATTCCCCCCACCAACAATTTTTTCTAGAAACTCGCAGCACACTTAGCCCCCTTTCTACACCTTCCAGTTATCTTAGGAGGAGACTTTAACGTGGTAATGGACCCCCAGGAGGACAGAGTAGCAGGTTTTCAGAAGCTTCATGCCGCCTCCCATGACCCCCCGGCCACCCCCTTACAACAATTTGCAGAGGCCCTTCAGCTTGTCGATATATGGAGACAAGCCAACCCCCTCGAAAAGCAATTTACCTTCTATCCCCAACCTCACCATAGCCTGTCCCAGATCGACAACTTTTTCTGTTCACCTTCCATTCTCCAGAATGTGACTGACCCTCAAATTCTGGACATAGCAATCTCCGTCCACTCCCCAATTTCCCTTACTGTAGTAGGTCTAAATGTCCCCAGATCGTTTAACTCTTGGCGATTTCCTGCAAATTTGGCCAATAACCAAGACCTGGGCTGACTACTCTGCCGCAAATGCTGCGCATGCCAGAGATCCAAATCTCTTCTGGGAGGTGGGCAAGGCTGTCCTGCATGGGCAGATTATTGCTTTCAGTGCCGCCTTCAAGAAGAAAATTGCCAAGCACTACAACACGGCTAGTAAGTCCCTACGTGAAGCCCAATCCCTTTTAAATCTCCAAAATACCCCTGAGAATAGACAGAGATGGAAAACTGCCAAAAGTCATTTTGATCACTGGGCCCTTGCACATGAACGGTATCAACAGGCACAACTGGACCTGCAATACCACAAATATGTCAACAAAGCCGGGAAACTGTCGTCTCGTTTGTGCAAAGGCAGGTTTACCCCTACCTACATCAACGCACTCAAACACCCTGACGGATCCTTGTCCACCACCCCCAAGGACATAAATAGCATATTAGAAACATTCTACACTAACCTGTATGGAGAGGACCCAATTGATGAACTTGCGGCAAAAGCTTTTCTAGATCGCCTTCACCTGCCTCAAATTACCCCTGCCCAACTAGACTCTCTAAACACCCCGATTTCACCAGCTGAGGTCAAACACGTGATCAATTCACTATCGTCCAACACAGCAGAATTCTACAAAAATAACATAGATGCTCTTACCCCATCCTTGATATCTCTTTATCAGCAAATACTCGAGGGAGGTCCATATCCCCCCTCAGGTTTTCAAGCTCACATTAAACTATTCCCTAAACAAGGTAAAGACCTGACCGACCCAGGGTCCTACTGGCCCATATCGCTACTTAACCTTGACACTTTGACACCAAAATCTAAAATCATGGCCAGAAGGCTTGCAACAATTATGCCCTCATTGATACATCCCGCACAAGCGGGCTTTACAATGGGTTGCTCCGCGACTTCCAATATCCGCAAAGTTCTTGCGGTGTTGGAATTCGCAAGGACCAACTCATCCAGTGATAACACCATAATATCATTAGATGCTGAAAAGGCGTTTGATAATGTCAGTTTTCGCTGGTTGAGCTTGGTCCTACATAAATTCAGCTTTGCAGGACCCTTCGTCCACCTCATTGATGCAATGTATGCCTCCTCTTACGCAAATGTCATCGCAGCAAGAATCAGCTCCAACAAAACCCTCCTACACAAAGGTACACTTCAGGGCTGCCCTCTGTCTCCTCTCTTATTTAATCTGGCCATTGAACCCCTCTCTAGGCATCTACTCGCCCACCCCAAACTTCACGGCATCAAAAATTGGCGACCAGGAAATCCGCTCGGCCCTGTTTACGGATGATGTACTAATCTTCTCCGCTAACCCCCAACTCGATATCCCACAAATACAGGAGATTTTCACTAAATTTTGGTCCTATGCAGGTCTCAAAATAAATTTCAACAAAAGCGCAGTTCTGCCCCTCTTCCACGCCAGGCCACCACAATGGGCAACCGATTCGGTATTCCATGTCACCAATTCGCACATAACGTACCTTGGCATAAAAATCAGGAAGTCCCCCTCTTCAATCTACAACCTAAACATCCCTCCCATTGTCGCACGAACTGTAGGGGAATTACTCACTACTGAGGAGAAGCCATCTATATAAGATGGTTAGTTTCCCCAAACTGCTCTACCCCCTTCAAACCATCCCTCTCTTAAAGTGCCACAAAGATATCCAGACAATTAACAAAGCCCTCTCCTCCTTCCTATGGCGGAAAAAAACATCCACGTATGGCCTTAGCCAAATTATTCCTTACAAACCATCTAGGAGGCTCCATCCTCCCCAACATACGCAGCTTCAACCTTGCGTGTCTCCTCAGAGTTGGTTTGGACTGGCTGTCGGGGTCTTCTAGGTACTCAATCATGATTTATAATCCCAGCTGGCCGCTCCGCACAACCTGGCTGCTATTCTCCACTGCAATCTGCGTGATTTGCCTCCTGCTTCGAAACACAACAAGCTAATCAGGGACACCAACCTGGCATAGAGGGAAATTAGAACCAGGCAACCAGGCAACTTTTTGACTCCTCTACGGGGAAAGTGCTTCCCTTTTCCCAGGTTCAAGCAGCATTCAATCTACCTAAAAGTCACTTTCTCTTCATCCAGCAAGCTGCAAGGTTTGCCACTAGTCTCTGCTCTAACAGAATGAAGCAATTTAAACCCTCCTTCATTGACAATCTGCTAAGGAGTAATACACTAAAAATCGGAGACATCTACAAACCGCTCTCCCTTAGCCTCTGGAAAGCAAGACCCCAAGACCCACCCACACCTTAGACAAGACTCTTTCCCAGGCAGGCGGGCATAGACTTTGCATTACAAGGTTACAACACTACACTGGCTTTCATAAAGAACAAATTCTGGAGAGAACAGCAGCTCAAAATCTTGCATCGGGCTTATATGCCCTATTCAACGATTATGACGACCACATCACCTCTTCAATGCACCTGGTGATCTGCCCATAAACCATCTCTAAAACACAGATTCTGGGATTGCCCTTCTATCTCCACCTTCTGGTCACAAGTGGAAAACCTTGCCAACCTTGTCTCCGGCTATGCCCCCTGTAAAGACCCGCTTCCGCTGCTCTTCGGATTCATGGATAACTCTACTCCGACACTGAACAATTGGAACAAACTCATCCTCAACAAGCATAAGCACTGGCTTACTTATTGCTTCATGGTGGCAAGAAGATTATTCTCCAACAATGGACCTCTAACTCCCCTTCCACCATAACCATGGTAAAGAGCCAGCTAATGGGTCTCTACCACAAAGAGCTACTGGACCTCTCACTGAATGGAGGCAGCCCCCGCAACTTCTACAAAACATGGACAGCCTTTACCACCAAAGTCTGCGACCCACAGGACTCCTATGTCCTTATCCCAGGACCTCCGGACAATGGGTGACCATGATCCACTACCCTTCTAACACCCATTTTCTTAAGTCCTATCACCAACACTCATTCTTCATCGGATCCCCCTTCCACTATTCACAACACTCACTCTTCATCAGATCCCCCTTCTACTATTCACAACGGGTGTGACGCCAAGGACTGGTTACCTGCTCTCCCCCTCTAGCCGCATATAAGTGTCGGCAACCAGGACCCCCCCCCCTACCTGAAGGGTACATTTTCCAATCTCCACGTAATTGGATTGTTTAACTACACCTCAGCCTTACCTCAACCAGAATGGGACCCTAGACTACCCCCTTCGAGGACGGTCTCCTTAAAAACTGCTTGCTGATGGTGCCTACAGCTCCCTTGTTACACCCAGCTGATTGCTGGTCCAACTCTTGACTGGATCTTCCCTAATGAACAGCTTAACTAAGTTGCCTACTAGCACACTTATTCATCAACATTTAGGTGCTATGTTTTGCTGCTCCTAGCTCTCTACTGTATTCGCTATTGTATTCTTTGCAATATCCATAGTGGCCCCCCCTTCCTCTTCCTCCCTCTGCTCTCCCCCCCCTCCTCGCCAGCCACCCCTCCCCTCCTTCCTTTTTGCTAAAAACCCATTTAGCATTTTTGTATATCACTTCTATATCTGTGTATTTGATATGTTCAAGTTAAATCCGCTGTACTTAACTAAATGCTTAATAAAACATGTTTTTTTTTTTAAAAAAAAGAAAGAGACTTTTAAATCCAGTACTATCAATAAGGAGTATCAAATAAAGAAACTAATTACATGTAATTACTTTCAATAGTTTTTATTGAAATAAGAAGCATAATTACAAGGATAGTAGACATTTCAGCAATGGTAAGAACATTGACAAAGGAATCAAATCTTTGGAACATAGTCAACAATATGGCTCCTTGAAACCCTCAAGACCCTCCATCCCGGATGAAACAACCCACCAGGTTGTTAGACCATCAGCTATCGGGGCGTGGCTAACTAAGCCACAATTACAATAAAGGAAGGAACGGATCTTAGTAAGAGTAGGGTTTGGTACCGGCACCCCGTCTGGGAACAAGCTGTGCCTAGGTAGTCAATCCCCTCACCTCTTCAGTAGTCTCTGAGATGAACTAACCAGAAATTAGTTAAATACTGAACATTTATTAAACCGGGTCCTGGTTGACCAATATTTTGTGGACCAATGGAGTCTTATGTTGGGTTCTTAAGGCTAATGGGATCCCAAGAAACTGGGGTCCTTGTCTAAAGAAAAGGAGGGAAAAAGAGAGTAGAGGAGAATGAAAGAACCTACCAGCCAAAACCCACTTACAATCTGTCAGATTAAGGGGGTGGTGCACCTGGAAGTAGCGAAACCCCTATGAAGTGCGCCCAAGGTTCCCAGATCGCTTCAAATTTTAAGGAGGAGTCTGAGAGTGTGCTACAGACTTTTTTCCTGCGTCGTTATCCATGAGATCTTTAGCTTAGCCGCCCTGAGGGAGACTTTAGGTTGCTTCCATGCCTTGGCTATTGTCATTTTAGTTCCTAGGAGAATGACATGGATCAGATTTTTGGTAACTTTAGGAATTTTGGGTAGATCGTCATTCAATAAAGCAACGCTCGGCATTCTGGGAATTTGTCGGCCTGCCACCGTGGAGATCATATTAAATATTTTCTTCCAGAAGGGTTTTATTCTGGGACATTCCCACCAAGTATGTATCATCGGAAACACTGGGGGTCCGCCGATGGAAACATGACGGCCAATCTGGAAGGGGTCAGGTACCATCTCGTTAGTACTTTAACACTAGCTTCCATGAGGGGTACACTAATCATCCTTTGGAATGATCTAAAGAATGCCGAGTGCCACTTATCGATGTCCCATTCCATATTAAGATCTTCTTCCCAAGCTCGCATATACCCCGTTTTACTTGAAGGAAGAATAAGTGATTGATATATGATGGAGATCCCTCCCCTTTGATCCATGGCCTGACCACACCAGCTTTCATATGACGTGACTGAGTTTGAGGTAAAATTGTCTTTCCAGACTTTTTGCAAAAAGTTGAAAATTTGCCTAAATCTGAACTGTTCTGAGTTTGGCATGTCTTGTTTTAGAGTCCAGTGGCTGATCGGAAGGGGACCCGAAGAGGAGAGGAAATGTCCTATCCGGTACAGTCCCTTGTCCAGCCACCAATGGAAGGCGAGAATGTCTCTGCCTGGGAGAAAGTCAGGGTTACTAAACAAATGGGATAGAGGTCTGCAACCCGAAACTAACCTTTCGGAGGTACGGAGTTTATCCCAAATTGCCAGCGATTGTGAGAGCACAGGAGATAGGCGTTCTTTGTTTGAGACCCAAAGGAGGTAATCTATGGTGTGATGAGGGACCGCTTGTCTTTCCACCTGGATCCAGTCCGGCTTTTCTGTTTTAAAATATACTGCCGAGAGTTGCGCTAATCTTGCTGCCTGAAAGTATACCCATAAATTAGGGGTGCCTAGTCCCCCTCTTTTCCTAGCGAGAAAGAGAATTTTCTTAGCTAGTCTGTGACCAGACTTACCCCAGATAAACTGAATGACTTTATTTTGGAAGAGTGTTAGGTGATCTTTTCTAATTGCTATCAGGAGGGACCTGAACAGATAGAGAAGCCTGGGGAGAAGGGTAATTTTTACTGAATGTATTCTACCCATCCACAAAAAAGCTCCCCACCACACCATGATTTTAAATCCCTCTCTAGCTTCTTATACATCGGTGGGTAGTTTCTTGAGTACATTTGGTCTATCTTGGCCGGGAGAGAAACACCCAAATATCTGATTTCACTGTCATTCCACGAAATCTGGAAAGAGCTCTTCAAGGTCGATTTCACTTCATCTGGGAGTGAATTATTTAGGGCATGAGATTTGGCAAAATTGACCTTTAGGCCAGAAAATTTTGAGAAATCCTCTAGAGTGGCACAGAGATTAGGGAGGGAGGTGATTGGGGATGTTAGGAATAGGAGGATGTCATCCGTGAAGAGGCCACATTTATGGACCTGGGACCCGCATTTGACTCCTTGGATGTCTAAATTGTGTCTAATAGCAATCGCTAAGGTTTCAATTGATATAGCGAAAATCAAGGGGGACAGGGGGCAGCCTTGCCTGGTACCCCTTGCAATGTCCACCTTGTCTGAGAGATACCCCTGTAACCGGATTTTAGCCGAGGGGGAAGAGTAAAGGGATTTAATTAAGTTGGAAAATTTTTCTCCAAAGCCCCACTTATCAAGGAGGGTGAAGATGTAGGGCCAAGTCACTGAATCAAAGGCTTTGTGTAAGTCTAGGGAGAGCAGCATCCCGTTTTGTTTAGGGCCCCCATCCCAATTATATTGTAGGAGCAAGATGAGGTCTATCGCTCGCCTGATTTGATCCGGTCCTTGTCTTCCAGGGATGAAACCTACCTGGTCTTTGTGTATGTACTGGTTTATGAAGTCGGCTAACCTTTTTGCTGAGGATTTTTGTCATAATTTTAATATCATTGTTAATGAGGGAAATGGGTCTATAGTTTCCAACTTCCTCCGGATTTTTGTCTGGTTTAGGTATGACTGTTATAAATGCCGTATTCAATTGGGGGTCAAGAGGGGTCCCAGATCTCAAGAAGTTAAAAAATTTGGCCAGGTAAGGGGTCAACGTTTCTTTAAATGTTTTGTAGTATAAATTCGGGAAGCCATCTGGGCCCGGTGCAGATCCCTTTTTTAGATTATCTATAGCCTCCCCAATCTCCTCCTCTGAAAAAGGTGCGTCCATCTGGTTTCTATGTTCCCGGGAGAGTTTGGGCAAAGGTAAGTTATCTAGGTAGTGGGCAATGTCTGGGGGCTGGAGGTTCAATTCAGAGTTGTATAATTTAGAGTAGTAGCCATGGAATGTCTCCAGAATCTTCTTGGGGTTCGCCGAGGTTTGGGAGGGGCTTATTTTTATTCTCGGGATGGTAAATGATCTGACTCTGGGGGAGAGTTTATGGGCCAGGAGTGTCCCAATTTTATCCCTATTAGAGTAGAACTTGGCGCTTGACCAGCGGAGATGCTTTTCTGCCTTGGTGGTGAGTGCTAGATTCAATTCCAACTTGGCTGCGTTTAAAAGGGAAAGCAATGATTCCGATGGGTTCTTTTTATGTGCCGCTTTAAGGGCTTTGAAGGACTCCTCCAGGTGTGCCACGGTGGCTAGTCTATCTTTTTTAATTTGGGAAGCAATTTGAATAATCTTCCCTCTAATGGTTGGTTTATGGGCCGCCCAGAGTGTTTCTGATGAGATATCAGGAGTGGCATTGCATTGGAAGTATTCCTTCAAAGCCTTCTCGATTTCAGCTACTCTAACCTGGTCGTTAAGCAGGGATTTGTTTAGTTTCCAGTTCGTTATGGCACGTCTGGTGGAGGGGTTAATGTAAGTTAAGACCACTATGGAATGGTCTGACCACACAGTGTCTAAGATTTGGGACTTCACGGAGTTCGGAATTTGACTAGTGGGGATCAAGATATGGTCGATTCTAGAGTAGGTATTATGGGGGCTTGAATAGTGAGTGTATTCTTGTTTATTTGGGTGTAACTCTCTCCAGATATCTATGAGGCTTGTGGATGAGTCTGGCTATTTTACAGCTGACCTTGGACGGCCGAAGGAATCTATCTGATGTGGGTCTAGATTTGTCGAGTATCTGATCGAATGCCATGTTGGAGTCCCCTCCCATTATTATTTCCCCTTCGAAGTGAGGGGAAAGGGTCTCAAACGGTGAGGACTATAGAGTAGTCTTTGTGAGACCCGCCGGGTATTTGGTTGGTAATCTCCCTTCTAATA
>BLSH010334873.1:245729-257787 GCA_018402905.1 Glandirana rugosa
GGTCAGGTCTTTCCAGGTGAATTTAACTGCAAATGGGAAGGCCCACCAATATCTTATGTCCTTTTGGTATAAGACTTGAAGTAGTGGTTTGAGGGACCTTCTCCTTTGAATTGTGGAAGGCGAGAGGTCGGCAAAAATTTGTATTGGATGGCCTCTACACTTCAGCTGAGTGTTGAGTCTCGCCGGTCGCATCATTTCCTCCTTCAATGAAAAGTAATGGGGCTTTACGATAATATCTCTTGGTAAACCGTCCTTCCTTGCGGGGCCAAGAGCTCTGTGGGCCCTGTCCAGCTCCAGTCGGTGAGGTGGGATGTTCTGAATCAAATCTTTGATGAATTCTTGTATAACTGTGTGGGTATCTGTTATTGACTCCGGGAGACCCCTGACCCTGAAATTGTACCTGCGGGATCTGTTCTCCAGGTCATCAATTCTCATAAGTGCTGTTTCCAATTGGTCCTGCAGTACCTGGATGTGGTCAGAATTTTGGTTTGTTCTCCCCACCGTTAAGTCCAGCTTATTTTCAATAGCTTCCATCCTTGCTCCCAAATTCTGGAAGTCGGCCCTGATGTCTCCTGTGATCTTGGCTGCAGTATTCTCTAGGCCTCTTTCCAGGAGTGTAGAGAACTTTAAAAAGAGGTCTTGGATCTGTAGGCCCGGATCTAGGGATGTGTGGCTAGGGGTAGTATTCTCCATGTGGCACGCGGGGCCTGGTCCAGGAGAGGGGAAGCCTTTGTCCTCCATAAACTGGCCCAGCAGCGATTCTGTGGATCCTGGAGAGGGAGGATTGATAATTGGGTTAGGTGATAGCAACTCCCCTGGATCGAGGGAGTATAATGCAGACTGGCCGGGGAGAGTACCTGCTTGTTATTGTGGAATGATTCTCCGCTCCCCTCCCGTGCTGAGTAGGCCGCGGCGGCCATCTTGGTACACCCTTCTCTCGCTTTCGGCTCAAATTGGGGCCTTAAATCCCTTCTGGCTCCCGATTCAGTCATCCGGGGGGTGTCAGTCCCCTCTTGGGCTGCCTGTCCTCCGGTCTGTTCGGCTCCTGCTCCTCTGTGGAAGGCTGGGTCGGTTCCGTTACACTGGGGTGGTGCGGAGCTCACGGATCACGCGTCTGTCCCGGAGCTCCCGCACATGCGCACTGAATTACATGTAATTATTGTTAATTATTTATAATAATTATAAACTTACGCACTTGAATATGTAGGGAGGACTACCAGACCTCTATACGTGAGAATAAGGGAACATATAAATAATATAAAGAAGGGTTCCCAAGGCATAGCCTGTAGCGACACTTCAAAGAAGTCCATCATAAAGACCCCTTAGGGCTCATATTTTATGGTATAGACAAAATAAAGGAGGACTGGAGAGGTGGCAACAAAAAGATTAAGGTTTCTCAAAATGAAACCCAATGGCTTTACCGGTTGGGCTCCTTGTTTCCAGCCGGATTAAACATCATATAACAACAACATATTGACCTTAACTGTTTTATATCTAATTTTTGAATCAAAATTTTGAAATTCAATTTTTAAAGTCTTATCCCCATCTCCAATCCATGATATACTTTTAGAAATAGGTACTATTATTTCTCCTAATGACACCTGAGTAATATATGCATTACCACAATATAGATAATTATACATACATGTAGATTTTTCAATATAGTCTTTTAATACATTTTTATGATCATTTTTTTCTAGTTTCACCTATCCACATATTTTTATTTTTATTTAAACACATTTATTTTCATATATTTTTTATATATTTTTTTATACATTTTTTTATAATTTTTGTTTTTTATATACTTGTATATTATTTATTTAAGATTTAGAGTTGCAGAGTTTCCTTTACTCTATAGATATTTGTGGGCATCTCTTCTGTATATGTGTTTAATAAGCTTAGAGATATACTCATAAAGGAGTGACACAATAACTTTACCAGGTAGCACCTGGCTTTGTATGGGATCAGTGCGGACTTCTCTATACCTGTGACAGGAATTTATATAAATCACCTGTAGTTCCCTCATCCACCATTGGGGGCTTGGTATGTATATATATATATATATATATATATATATACACACACACTACCTCATAAGAATATAACCCTGCTTGAATATAGACCACCCATTTTGTATTACTGTTGGCACCGTATATACCGCGCTAGCGGCAAATCACAGGTGTACTGAATCTGCCAGATTACTGTGTAAGGTATAAAAACATGAGGTGTACCAAGATGGCCACCGCTTCCAATGACGTCCTATGATGAAACGCTTTAGGCGGGGCTTGTGGTACGCCGCTACGTCACTTCCGGTTGCAGCTAAATCGCCTGTGGAACGCAAACGAGCCCAGGTGAAAGGAACCTGTTTTTCCCAGTTCATATGCTGACATTAAGCCTGGTGTCAGCCATTTTTAAATGTCTTAGCTGTTTTATTATCCTTTTTGGACCAAATAAACACACTTTTATACTGGATTACGCTATGTGTTTTTCCATCATCTTTTTACACATGCCATAACTCCTTGCTGAGGAGTGTACCATATCTGGATACCAGGATGCCACACGGGCTGTGTACATGCGGGTTACCCCTGTAGGGGTACTGGCTTCTGGTGTGTAAGGACGCATAAGAGGGAGCACGTGTGGATCCACTTTGATGCACAAGAAATTGAAGTTGTTCTACTAAGTCACTATTAAAGCTGTCACTTCAGCACTACAGTTTATAAAGACTTTTATATACGAACTGAACTTTGCAATTAAGAATTTTTATATTCGATTTTTTTTTCCCCAAGTATTTTTATTGAAATAATTCACAGGATACATAAAAAGAAAGGACGATGATGAACATTTTTTAGCATCATAGTACTAACATAGAAAACATAAAGACTAAAGAGTCGTTTATTACTTCACGTATATACTTTCAGCTTAATAGTTTGAAACGTTCTTAAACATTAACCCTGTCTTCTTATGTGTCGTTCCTCATAAGAGCGGGGTAGGTGGTTGGTAAGGGAGGCTAACAAAATACAAGGAAGGAGCTCCTCGCCACCCTGGGAGACCCACCCCAACGCCTCCAGACCACCCAGAAGTCCCAGTAGGGGTCATAGTGTCCTGGTAGGGGCGCATGGGTCGGCCCGGCCCAAGTGACTCCGAGTCCTCTCTTTGTCTCCCTTCGACCCGACCACAATCCCAATGAGGCTTTTAGTTATTTGTGTAGCTTCGCTACATTCATTGCCTAGGATTATAACACGAGTAGATGTCACCCAGATACAGCCTTAGTTCCAGGTATAACGGATCAACCTGCAGAAGAAATAAGTACGTACCTAGAGCATCCACAAGTTGACTCCTGCTTTACATTACCGTTTAGGTCCTTTTAGGTCCTGAAGACTATTAGGACTGAACCTTATTCTCTCCAAATATAGGAGTGTCAGCTTTATATGTGATTTACTATTGCAATTTCCATCTTCATAGACCTAATTGTGGTTCGGGGAATATTCAATGAGTCGCTCATTTCCACAGGTATCTGAAAGGTATGGGCTAACCATATGTAAATGAAGGGATAGTTCTGCTGGTCCTAAACCGGTATGTGTACCTCTCTGTAATACAAATTGCTTTCGTCAACAGTTTATATTCCTCAGAGGTTTTAAATTGGTGCCAGCATGCCCAGGTCATGCAAAATAAATGTGGTGTCTCGTGTGCTTGGTGGATAAGATCTTCTAGTTCTTCTATTTTATTAATTCTTCTAAACCACTCCTGGATGGTCGGTGGGTCTGGGGATCTCCAGTGAGTAGGGAGCTTCATTTTTGCAGCATTTGATAGGTGTAATGAGAGGGATCGCTTGTATCTCGAGTATCGAAATGAAGTGTGGTGAAGAAGCATTTGTTCTGGGGTAAAATCTATTTGGTGCATTGTAATCTGGGTGGTCAGGTGTTGTATCTCTGTCCAATATGCTATTATTTTGGGACATGTCCACCAAATATGGACGAAGGATCCCACCTCTTTGGAGCAACGCCAGCATGTGAGAGGGGTGTTTTGTACCATCTCAAGAATATTTAAAATCCATTTTCTTGGGCTGACATGTTAATGGATCCTTTGTGAATGTAGGAGAAGATGTCCTCCCAATTTACGGGGGTAAGGTCTATATTAAGATCTCTTTCCCATATTTTGACAGCCAGATTAAGTTTGGTTTTTATGTTCGAGAAGAGAAGGGCTTAAGTGTCCGAGATTTAGGCTGGATTCACACCATTGCGGTGCGAATTCCAGCCTCTCTGCTGCCGGGAAGGGACGGAGCCGCCGTTCGGCGGCTCCTGTCCGTTCCCACAGTGCAGAAGCTGCGGGGGGAGAGATGGGGGAGGAGCCGCGAGTAGGGGAAAATATCCCCGTTCAGTGCGGAGTGCATCTCCGTGTTAGATGCGCTCCCACTGGACTCAACGGGCTGGGAATTCGCACCGCATTGCACAAAAAACGTGTGCGTTTGTTGTGCAATGCGGAGTGCGAATGCACCGCACATATGTGAACTGGACACATTGAAAACAATGTGTTTTCAAGTGTCCTGCGAATTGGATGCGGTTTAAGCCGCATCCAATTCGCATAGGTGTGGACCCAGCCTAAGTGTCTTTGAGGGGAAGTGCGAGAGCAAATTTCTTCGAAACCCGTTAGTGGTCTAGCAAAGTTTGCACGTAGTTTGGGGTTGTTTAGGTAATGCGACAGTTGTCTAAATGTCCAAAAACGAATGGGGTTGTTAGGTGTTAACTCTAGTAGTTTTTCAAAAGACAGGAATTTCTGTTTCTGGAAGAAGAATTCAACTCGTAGGGCATGCGTAGGGTTAATTTCAGGTAATAGGTGCGTTTCTAAACCGGACGGGAAATCTGGATTATGTGAAATCGGAGTGAGGGGGCTAGGTACTGAAGATGTATCGTAAAGGCGGCAGCCTCTTCTAAAGGATTGTAAAGTGACCTGGAGGAGTGGATGTTGGGTATATTCCTTCAAGACAGGGTAGTTTTGTAGCCATGGTATGAGATGTAGTGGGCTTGAGGAAAAGGCCTGTTCAATTGCTACCCATGCTTTTGTGGAGGCATGAACGTTCCAGTCAACCACTCTAGTGAGCTGACATGCCATGTGATATTTTGGGAAGTCAGGAAACCCTATGCCTCCTTTTAATTTTGGAAGGGATAGTCTGTCCAGGCTAATTCTTGGGCGTTTGTTCGCCCATATAAAGTCTGAGCAGGCTTTCCTCAATGAGGCAAAAAAGGTTTTCGGGAGGGTGATGGGTACTGTTTGCATGAGGTAAAGAACCCTAGGAAGAATGTTCATTTTGACGACTGCAGCTCTACCGAACCACGAAAACAGTCCCGTCGACCAGGTTTTGAGGTCATGTTGGATCAATTGTAGGATTGGTAGGAAGTTTGTAGTGTATAGGTCAGTCAGGTGTGTCGGGAGTTGGATTCCTAGATATGTAATGGCTTTGGGTTCCCATATGAAGGGGTAGTTTTGTTTACATTGTTCTAGGGTAGAGTGTGTAAGGGAGATGTTAAGGGCTCTCGATTTCGCTAAATTGATTTGCAAGTTTGATATTTACTTAAAGCTGGATGATTCTTGTAGTAGATTCGGGAGCGTGATGTGTGGATCTGATAGAAACAATAAGATATTGTCTGCAAATGCTGCTAGTTTATGTGTCTGATCTCGTACTTGTATGCCTTTGATATTTGGGTTATCTTTAATGCTACGCAGGAAGGGCTCCAGTGTCAAGACAAATATTAATGGAGAAAGGGGACAACCCTGTCTAGTACCATTTGCTATGGAGAAGGCGTCCGATAAGTGGCCGTTGATCCGGACTCTTGCTGTCGGATTGGAATAAAGTGCCAGGATAAAGTTCATCATGTGTTTGCCGATCCCTACGGCTTTTAGGACTTCCGACATGTAGTCCCAGGCCACTATATTGAACACCTTCTCCGCATCTAGGGACAAAAATAAGTCTCTTTGTTTATTGGTAGTGATCCAGTGATGTATATTGATAGCCTTCAGGGTATTGTCTCTAGCTTCCCTGCCAGAGACAAACCCTACTTGGTCAAGAGAGATTGACTGGGGGAGGAAAGGGAGAAAGTGATTGGCTAGAATCTTTGCAAACAGTTTCAGATCCACATTTAGCAAAGAAATTGGGCGATAGTTGGGGACCCTAGTCGGGTCCTTACCCGGTTTGGGTATTACTGAGATATGTGCTGTCAAGAGGTCTCGCGGAGGTAGGGCACCCTGTCCTAGACCGTTGAAGGCTAACAAGAAATGCTCACTAAGTGCATCAAAAAACGCTTTATAGTATCTGGCCGTTAGGCCGTCTGGACCAGGGGATTTGCCAGGTTTGGATTGTTTCAAGGCCATCTTTAGCTCTGTGAGAGAGAGGGGTTTTTCTAAGTCTTGTGCGTCTGCTTTCGACAGAGAGGGGGCACTATTTTTATTCAGGAACTCTGTGATTACTTGTAGTCTCGGTGGATGGTCCAATTGGGGGGGCGATGGGTTCAGGTTGTATAGTTCTTTATAGTATGTAACAAACTGGTGAGCTATGTCTGGGATAGCGGATACGGATTCTCCTTTTGCATCTGAGATCGTATGAATGTTCGTATTGGCTCTTTTAGCTGCTACTGTACGGGCTAATAATTTGTCTGCCTTGTTTCCGAATTCATAGAATGTTTTCTGAGATAGGATAAAGTTTTTCCTCGTCCTTTTGGTCAATTCGTCTACAACATCTGATCTAGTTTTGATCAACTCTTGAAGGGTTGCCTCTGCTAGGGATTTTTTGTGTGCTTTTTCCAAAGAGTGTATCTGTGTGAGTAGTTTATTTATGCGGCCAAATCAAATTTTTTTGCGCTCTGCAGAAATAGCGAGGAGTTCTCTAATTACACATTTATGTGCCTCCCAGATTGAGAGGTATGGTGTATCTGAAGTTCCATTCTCTTGAAAGAAATGCTGCAGACACGTTTTAATTCGCAGAACAACCATAGGATCAGACAATATACTGGGGTCTAGACGCCTTTGTATAGAGTTGGGAATGTCGATCGTCAGGGTGATCGGGTGATGACCTGATAGGTACATAGGTTCGATGGATGTATGCTTCACCAAGGGTAAATCTCTTAGAGAAATGTAAAGGGCATCAATTCTAGAGTATCTATTGTGGGGTATCCAGAAGAACGTGAAGTCCTTAGTGTGGGGATGGAGTGTGCGCCACGTATCATGCAGCGTAAGCTCCTGGAGTATATTTTTAATAGAACGTGGGGCACTGTAGGGAATGTGTGAGGAGCCCGATGAGGTGTCAAGGAGTGGATTAATGGGGAGGTTGAAATCTCCTCCAAATATCAATATCCCTTCTTGGAATTCTATGAGATTGTTCATTAAGGATCGAAAGAATGGAACTTGCGCTGTATTTGGCGCGTAGATATTTGCTAACGTCAAGGGTTTTCCTGATAGTGTCCCTTTAATGAAAAGGAAGCGACCTTTTGGGTCCGTTTTGATTTGGTCTACTTGGATGGGGCAAATTTTTGCCAGAAGGATTTAGTGGCTGGGTTAGGTGCGTGAAAGGCCTTGGGATATCTATAGTTGTGCATGTCAGCCCTATTTTTATGCATATAGGTTAGCGTTTGAGTTCTTTTCTCTGGTAGATTCAGTCCTTTTGCATTTAAAGAGATGATTTTTAGTGTGGTCATGTTAACGATGTTAGTGGGTGAGAAGTATGAGGATTCGTGGCTTAACGTAATAGGCGTGTGTCGCAAAGGGGTGGGTCTAGGTTGGGTCTTAGTAGCACCCAGGATATGTATGTACGAGTGTAGTGAAAGTGCTGGAGATTAAATCGTGTAATACAATTTAATCCTGGTGGTAAATTCTCCCCCTACTCTAGGGGGGAGTCCAACAAGGGTCAGTGGTACAAATAATGGAACAGGTTGTTTTGGAGTCAAATTGTGTATGCAAAAAGTACTCACTGTTGGGGGGTTGATCCGACGACAAAGAGGAACTATGTAGATAAGGAAATTAGAACATCGTACACTAAAATGAGAAACACAAGTTACTGAAAGGTAACAAACACTAGGAAGAAACTATTTTAATACCGTATGGAGTGGGGTTACCAGAGGGGGTCTTGGGGTAGATAAAACTGATACTTGTAGAGACCAAAGAATGTTAATATAGAACTTCGGGGTGGTGATGGCTTAAGGACAATGGGGGACGAGTCTTAGTTCATGACCAGATTAGGTTCTGTCCATATAAGGTGGGTGGTAAACAATAAGAAAAACTACGTAGGAGGGGGGGCGTGGCTGGCGCGCGAGGCTGATGGCTGCATGAGCTCAGAGCTCCCGGTCCCAGAGGCAGAGCAGCGATGATTCCCAGTGGCACGACAGTTCTCAAAGCCCGCACATCAAGCGATTCCAGCTCCGGAGAACTCAGGGAAAAGAGTGGCATGTCCCGAAAAAGGCAAGGCGACTGTAAGCCTAAAAAACTAACGGCCTATTTCCTCCAGCCTGAGAGCCGCCAAGATGGCGCTGGCTGGCAGGGACACGCCGCACGCTCCAGTCACTACTCGGAGCTGGCGGACGAAAACGAAGGCACAGATTCATCGCTCCCTCAAGATGTCCCTCTCCCTTCCAGCCCTCCTTGCTCAAGTCCTGCAAAGGCAAGAATGAGACTGGACACAGACGATCCGATATATGGGGTGAGTGATTCAACGCCATTGTCCCAACAACATGAGACACTCACTTCCCCTATAGCAAGTTTCCCAACTACAAATCAGCCTGTACTTGACACACAAATGAAAGATATACTTCTAACATTGCATAAATCCCTCCACAAAGAATTCCATGCTATAGCACATGGCTTCACTAAGGAAATATCCTTAATAGGAGAAAGAGTCAATCAGGTTGAACAGGCTATATCTGACATAGCGACAACAGTGAATGACATCATAGACCAGCATGACGAAGGAGAAGACAGGAAGTGGATAAGGGCCAAATTAGCGGATCTCGAGGACCGCTCGAGACACAACAACATTAAACTAAGGGGGGTCCCCGAAAATATAGCCCAACAAGAACTATCCAAATACGCAGAGGATTTATTCCTATCCCTGTTACCAGGACTTTCCCCGATCCAACATACTATTGACAGAATTCATATACTCCCGAAACCATCCTTCCTGTCAGCCGACATACCGAGAGATGTTCTATTGCGAGTCCACTTTTACCCTACAAAAGAACAAATTATTCAAAAAGCCCGCATGACTGGGAAACTCCCTGACCCATATGGAAACATCCAAATATTTGCTGACCTATCCAAATACATCCTAGACCGACGCAGGCAACTTAACACGATCACCAAATCCCTTCGGAACAATAACATCCGCTACAAATGGAAACACCCATCCATGTTGAACATCGAGCATAATGGAGAATCCTATGCAGTCTCCTCACTAGAGAAGGGTATCTCCCTACTGAAATCCTGGGGAATAATCCCAGAGCCATCAACACTTCAAGAATCTGGACCCAAACCCAAACGTACACCCCCACAATGGAGTTCTTCAAACTCAAGTAATAGAACCAAGAATAGATCCAGATAAAACTTCCACCAACACAGAACTGGGAAACCTCACAGCCCTCTGGACACCACCCTCATTGTGCTTCCTCAGTTGCTGACCTGTTTCCCCCCCTATACAAAGTTTGCAGCTATACCACACCTTCAAAGCTGCACTGTTTCACCTATGTTGAACATGTTATGTTTTTTTCCTTGTTTCCCCTTCTTCTTTTTTCGCATCCCCCTCGACAATTCTCAACCTGCAATGAACAAGACGCAACCGCTTCAAGAAGATGATCCCTACGAGTAAAATGGACCACGATGCCACTATCCATTTGACGCCGCCAACTCATCACTCAACAGGACATGTAAGTCCCATAAGCACATCTCCTCACCAACACCTACGCCCCTTAAAATCCTCTCCATAAATGTGAAGGGACTTAACCACCCCACTAAAAGAAGATCCCTCTGGAGAACTTCCTTACAGTCACATAGTGACATAATTTGTGCACAAGAAACACATCTCCTGGACAAGGACACACACCTCTGCCGCAATCCAAACTATCCTTCTATTTACTGGGCATCTAATCAAGACGCCAAAAAGAGAGGTGTGCTGATAGCGTTCCACAAAAAGATCAACTTGAACCTTCAAAAGCAAGTGCCTGACCCACTGGGCAGATACTTGATTTTGACAGGCACAGTGAACTCCTCCTCCTGCACCATAGTTTGTCTATATGCTCCCAACCCCTGCCAAATCCGGTTTCTAAACCGATTGATGAAGATAGTAAACAGCATCAAAAAAGGAGCATTAATAATATGTGGGGACTTCAACATAGCCCCTGATTACTCCATGGACACTACACATATATCCTCTAGATTATCTTCTCCAATGTTACAATTTATGCGAAGCCAGGGTTTGCACGATATATGGAGATGCCTCCACACGTCAGAATGAGATTATACGTTCCATTCACACCCTCACAAGTCATACTCTAGAATCGATTATTTTCTAGTGGACAAATGGTCCTTACAAAAAATCCCAACAGCAGATATAGACAACATCACGTGGTCAGATCACGCCCCAGTAAGAATTAAACTACTACTAAACACCCCCTTAAACCCACACAGGCTGTGGAGAGCGAACTCATACATTGTGCAAAATCCTCCCTATTCTGACCTTATCTCTGATCAGCTTAAGGAATTCTTTAAAATAAATACAGGAACGGTTCCCAAACCAACCACACTATGGTTGGCTCACAAGGTATTTATTAGAGGTGTGCTAATACAGCAAAATGCCAGAGCTAATAGAAGGAGGACGCAGCGTATAGAAGACACCACAAGAGAAATATCAGAATTAGACCTCCAAAACAAATTACACCCCTCTCACGACCTCAATCTTCAACTCCTGAACAAACGTCAAGAACTGAGTCATATCCTTTTATAAACACATGAAAGAGCCTATCGCAAATTAAAAGCCAACTCATATGCGACCTCTAACAAAGCAGGGAAACGTATGGCCAGCATTATCAAAGGACAGAAAACTAAAAATCATATACCATACCTAATACACCCTTCCACCAAACAAAAAATAATCAACCCCCAAGAAATCGCTAATGCATTCAGTGCATACTATAGCTCCCTATACAACATCCAAGATGATAAAGAGACACCTCAACCAAATCAGAAAGATATCACCCACTTCCTCTCCCGAATCAAACTCCCATCAATTAGCTCAGAACAACTGAACGCCCTCAATTCCCCTTTCTCCACACAAGAAATCGCACAAGCAATTACTTCACTACCTTCCAACAAAGCTCCAGGCCCTGATGGCCTACCTAGTGAATACTATAAAAAGCTCCAACAAATACTCAACCCACACCTCTGTGATGTCTTCAACCATGCTGCCTCCACCTCCACGTTTCCACCCGAAATGTTATCAGCAGTGATTGTAACAATCCCCAAACCTGGTAAAACCCCTGACTCTCCACAAAACTTCAGACCCATCTCCCTATTAAATGTAGATCTTAAAATATACGCTAAACTAATCGCCCAACGCATATCCAACCTATTGCCACAACTAATCGACAAAGACCAAACAGGGTTCATAAAGGGGAGACAAGCGACAGATGCCACCAGGAGACTATTGAATCTGATCCATGAAGCCAACGCAAAAAGAACGCCTTCTCTGCTTCTAACCCTAGATGCAGAAAAGGCATTTGACAGAGTACACTGGGGCTACATGAAAGAGGTGCTGTTGAAATTTGGATTTAAAGATAGGATACTATCGGCTACAGTGGAGGCTCGTCCATTGGGGCTCATGGGGCAGCGCCCCACCACCAGTTTGCAGTAAAAAGAAAAAAAAATCAGTTTGCAGAAAAAAAAAATCACCAGTTTGCAGGGAAAAAACACCTCTCAGTCCCCAAAATGGTCCAAACCCCTAACAATGTTAGTGACGACTATTGTAAAGCCCACCTTTGCACCTCCACCTCCGTCGTACCAACTTCTGTAGTGTCTCCACACCCAA
>BLSH010334873.1:259622-285590 GCA_018402905.1 Glandirana rugosa
CTTGTTCAAGTGAAAATTGGAGAACGAATGACCCGTGAATTTGGGGGAGGACGGGCCGGGTTAAAAGTTAAGAGTCGCGATGCAACAGCGCTGAGAATTGAAAATTGGGCCGGGCAGGAGGGGGTTTAAGTGCCCAGTAAGCAAGAGGTTAAAAGTGAACTTGTTCAAAGCCCTTGGGGGACTCCTTCCTTCTTTTTTCTTCTTTTTTTTTGAAAAAAACATTATTTTTGGATGTCCACATTTGTCAAAATATATACATTTAAACAAAAAAAAAAAATCACTGAGTGTGTTTTGTATAACAGAGTGAAGGGAAACCGTAGCAGTCTGTTGCAGTATATGATGTCTCATGTGTCATTGTGTGTATGTGTATGTATATGTATATATATATATATATATATATATATATATATATATATTCCAAAAAAGAAGGTTGGAACATAGTGGGTGGGGCTTCTGAGAAGTGGGAGGGGTCAAAAAGAAGGGCGGGGTCTGTCGCCCCACCATCTTAATACGTCACCAGCCGCCACTGATCGGCTATAATGGCACTATACACTTCACCATCGGCTAAAGTGTACGTAGGAGAAATGCTCTCCTGTTCATTCTCAATTACCAATGGCACTCGACAAGGGTGCCCCCTCTCCCCCCTGATTTTTAATTTATCTATCGAACCCCTGGCCGAGCTTATAAGACAATCCCCCCTAATATCTGGACTGCAGATAGGCAGCTACACACATAAAATAAACCTCTTTGCAGATGATATTATTTTGATCCTCACGAACCCCTTAACATCCCTACCTGCAGTATATAACTTACTACTCGAATATGGTAAAGTATCCCTCTACAAGGCCAACGCATCTAAATCGCACTTACTAGATCTAGGACTAGATGCAGTAGCTAGAAATACAATCAGCCTACAATTCCCTTTCCAGTGGGCAGACGTAGGATTAACCTACTTTGGAATAACCCTCACCAAGTCTCCCGCCATGCTATTTAGAGAAAACCACGGAATATATAAGGATAGATTTAACCACGCCCTTAATGAATTAAGTAAGCACAACTTTTCCTGGCTAGGTAGGCTAGCTGGGTTTAAAATGAACATTCTTCCCCAACTGCTATATATATTCCGAACTTTACTCATACCCATTCCCAAAAACTTCCTGACCTCACTGCAAGCCTCTTTCCACAAATAAATATGGGTGGGTAAAAAACCCAACACCAACCACAGCTTATACAAACACAAACTAGCCGGAGGTTCAGGACTAGTAAACATAATTGACTATTATTGGGCCAGTATACTGTCCCAAGCCAGAGAATGGTTTCGCCAAAAACCAGAAACGAGATGGGGAGATATAGAGGCACAATACACCCCTAATCATAATTTACAAAACTGGCTCTGCAGCATTCTCCCCAAAACCAAACTAAGTAAGACCCTACCACTGACAAGGATAGCCACAATAAAGGCTTGGCATATTCTAACCAACTACAAATGGGAAAACACACCACTGTCCGAAATCAATCTCGGACTAGACGCTATCAGAGAACTGGCTCCCTCCCTCCACCTCCCCAATCGAACAGAGAAAGACCACTCATTACTCCATCAACTATATGATAACGGGAAAATAAAACCCTTCCCAACCCTTAAGTCAGATCTAAACCTAGGAGAAAACTCTCACTTCACCTATCTACAACTAACCCACTGTTTGACAAACAACCCCCAACTCACAGCGAAGATACCCTCAACGATATACAAATTCCTGTCACAAGACCCTAATGGTGCGAAAGGAATATCTCGAATCTACAACACACTCCAGGAGAAACTCTATTTCGAACAAACCCTGTCATATACACAATGGGGACAAGATTTGGGC
Source organism: Glandirana rugosa (assembly GCA_018402905.1). Taxonomy (NCBI): domain Eukaryota; kingdom Metazoa; phylum Chordata; class Amphibia; order Anura; family Ranidae; genus Glandirana; species Glandirana rugosa. The sequence goes on from BLSH010334873.1 coordinate 261,491, forward strand.
GGACCTATAGACTCAGAGTAATGGGAAAAGGCAATCAATCAAATACTCATATAAAGCCACCAGATGCACAACACTATGGGAAACCACCCAAAACATATTTCAAAGAAGATATATGACCCCTTATAAAATGGCTAAATTTAATAGTTCACCCATGCGGGAAAATTGGATCCATAACACACATCCTCTGGGAATGTCCCAAACTTTCAACATACTGGAATGAAACCGCTGATCTGCTTACCCAAATCACAAAGACAAAAATCACTCTATCACTCAAACTAGCAATATTAAATCTAAGCATAGAGGACCTCCCCCCACATATTAGACTAATCACCTCACACATATTATTAGTGGCACGGCACAATATCATTAAAAGTTGGAAGAACCCCGAACCACCATCTGCCTAATCAATAATATCATCTGTAAACTCCCATTATCAGTTCGAAAAAATGTTATCAACAATCAACCACACAAACAACAAGATGCATCCCACATGGACACTCTGGTCATCATGGTTCAACAAAATTTTAGATGACAAAGTTACAATTTGAATTCCCCAAGATTACATGCAAACCCTCATTACTTTACTAGCTATTCAACCTACCCTACTTCCCCATCCTACCTCCTCCCCTCCCCCCTCTTCCCCCACTCCACCCCCTCAAAAATATTCTAGATCTTTACTTAGTATCAAGTTGGGTATCTGCTGTTAAATGCATAGACATCGTTTGGATTATGACACAAGCATCCCAGGAAAATGGAGAAACTACCCTGCCGGGGGCTCCTCCTGGGTGGCACAGTCTGTTCCCAAAGGGGTGCTCTCGGGAGAGACCCCCATAAGGGTACTAGGCATATACTAAGATGGACCTCCTATTGTTTACTGGTTTTGCTATCTTACATGCATGTTTTTAACCTTCCAATACATTATCACACAATGTACCTCTTCAATGCAATACCCCTGATAATGAAAATGGCACATGTTCTAGAACCTCTCTGTACTTATTCTAAACTACCAATAAAAATAATTTTGAAAAAAAAAAACTATGTAGGAAATACTTAACCAACACTCGGCATTGTCCAAGAGTGTTAATAGTCCCTTCTAGCTCTCCTGGTGCGAGGGGCTTTGGTGGGGCTAATAAGGTTATGTTGACCAGAACCAGGAGTGTGCGTGCGTTGATCCGAAGGTGAACGACGTCTGTGGTTCCCTTGCTCTTGTGAATCCATGGGGGTATGCTTGCAGCGGGTATTATTCATGCGAAATTCTGCGTACCATTCTGGTGCCTCGACTGGTGGGATGTTCAAGATTTCGAAGAAGGAAGGCAGGTCCTCTGGTACTCTAAGGAGAGCACGTCTGCCTTGATTGGAGGCTGATAGAGCAAATGGGAATTTCCAGTGATATTGTATTTGTCTCTCTTGTAGGGTTGAAAGCAATGGACGTAGTCCAACGAGATGTTGGAGCGTTATATTGGAGAGATCTTGAAATAGGTGAATTTCAGTTTCCTGTAAATGAAGACGTGTTTTGTTTCGGGCTTTACGCAGGATATGTTCCTTCAGTTTGAAGTCGATAATATGGCAGATTATGTCCCTGGGTGGGTCAGAATCATTACCTTTCGGACGCAAGGCTCTATGAATTCTCTCCATGTGGATAGGCGTGCTGGGAGGTCTGTCAAGCAGGTCATTGAAGATGCCCATTACTGTGGCTTGAAGTTGGTCGGCATCTATTGTCTCAGGGAGACTGAGTCTCAGGGAGTCTCAAGTTGTGTCTTCTGCCACGGTTATTGAGGTCTTCTAAATGGCGGCTGAGTTCTCTGAGTTGTAAGGTGTGTATGTCTACCCATTGGGCAGTTCGGCGGACAACTGTTGAATGTTGTGTTGTCACTTTTTCCACCTCGTGTAGTCTGCCCGCGATGGTTTGGATATCGAGTCTTAGCTCAGATATTGCAGCTGTCAGTGTCTCCTTAATATCTGCAGCTACTGATCGTAGGTCATTTAGACTTGATTGTTGCTGGGGTGACAGAACAATGTCACTGTTACTGGGTGGTGGTTGAGGACAGGATCCCTTGGTTGTAGCCAGCTGTGATGATGGCAGAGTGTTCTGGGTTGATATCATATTGTTCCTCTGTGTCTGAAACATAGCCGGGATGCTTTGGCTCAGTCCTCCATTGGGCTCACGGGGGGAGCGAGATCTCGAGGTTGAGGAAGGACGTGAGGCCGTACCCATCTTGTATGGTAGTTATATCTTGTGGCGTCTCTTTAAAACACAATAGCAGACCCCCTCCGTATAGGCCCCTGTTTTAGGCAGCCATCTCGATACTCAGAGAAGGGGGGGGGGAAATATGGTGGCGTCTACAAAATATTAAAATCGCGGCTTCTTAGTAAGGACTCATAAAAATATAAGTGTTCTGTAGAATTGCAACAGATTTCTGCTGCGGTTATTGTGAAAAAAAAATAAAAAAAATGTTTTCCTTTTTCCCCTTTAATTGTCAAGTTATTGATTTGTATATGGATCAGGTCACGCTTCCTCCCGCAATGGTCTTATATCAGAGTCTGAAAGTGAAAACGTGTACCAAGGTAATTGCTATTAGTGCAGACCTTGTGGCTAGGAGCAGCAAGATGGCCGCTGTACTTGGTGGGCCAATATGGCCGCCACTAGTAGGTCTCTGAGTTCCGGTTTGAAAGGAGTACAGCAGTGTGGGGGGGGGGGGGGGCTGTGTTGAACCAGAATCAAAACCCCCCTCAGGACAATTTCTGCTGTACTGGAGCGGCTGGGAGTCCCAAGATGGCGGCCACGCTAGGCCGCAACTGAAGCCGTGGGCTAAATTTTGTCTCCGGTCCGGCGATATCTCCCCAGAGATCCGAACACTGGGGAGAATCCTCAGGAACGTTCCCTCGGTGCCTGTCAGGGTGGGTGCCTTGTGGCTTGGATGGATGGCTTGCCAGGAAGGTGGTTGAGAGCCGGGAGGTCTGTGTGGACTTGAGGCCTAGTACAGCCGCGGGAGCGGGCTTCTCCGCCGCTCAATTTTCGGCTTGTGATGCAGGAGGGTGTGTGGTGAGGGGAATCAGGTGGAATATGCCTCTCACCAATATCTCTAGGGCTCAGATTGCGATGGATTAGAGTGGATGTCTACGAAGCTCACAGCAAACGTGTCCGCTCTCGTTACCCGTCAGGCCACGACCCCCCCATATTCGATTTTTTTAGATGTCTCTATATATCTTTATTATTTATTCATTTTTTACTTATTATTTTTTCACTGTGTATACATGCTAAACCCTTTTGGATATAATGATTTTTTTTTACAAATGAATCTTTTGCACTTTGGATTTGATATTTGTAGCTCCACAGGATTGAGTGCAACGCCAACATATTTGAAACAACAAGGCTTTTATTTCTTATAAATTATAGTCTGGCTTCCAGCAGCACACAGGAATGAAACATGCCTTGTCTTCAGCACAAGGTAAATATAAAAGTAAAAGAAACATACAGTTTGTTGAAGGGTCTTCAACCCAGGACTTTGCACAATCCTTGTTAGCTCTTTTAGCAGCTCTCCAAACACATGCAGCTCTCCAAACACAGGTGTCTCCTCACGTCTCCTCCTCACCAACAGCTAACACCATTTCCTCTCTTTAAGAGCTGCTTCCTGGAGACTCTTATCCCCATGTGTGCTGGAGTCCTCGTAGTCAGGGGTGGAGGCCCCATCCCACCCGAAGATCACTTCAGGGCCTCCGAAATTCTGGGTCCCTACTACCTCTCTTTCAACGTAGGGAGAACTGCGAGTCAGTCCTCTCTGTCATATTGCTATCCCGGAATTTCTCACCCATCTCGGGTGACCCCTTGAGTACTTACACCCTTCCCTTAAAGGGACCACAAACCAAATATTGGTGCTATATAGCACCCGTCCAGGACCCAACCTTGGCGTCCTGTACAATATATATATATACAGTATCTCACAAAAGTGAGTACACCCCTCACATTTTTATACATTTTTTTTATATCTTTTCATGTGACAACACTGAAGAAATGACACTTTGCTACAATGTAAAGTAGTGAGTGTACAGCTTGTATAACAGTGAATTTATTGTCCCCTCAAAATAACTCAGCACACAGCCAGTAATGTCTAAACCGCTGGCAACAAAAGCGAGTACACCTCTAAGTGAAAATGTCCAAATTGAGCCCAAAGTGTCAATATTTTGTATGGCCACCATTATTTGCCAGCACTGCCTTAACCATCTTGGGCATGGAGTTCACCAGAGCTTCACAGGTTGCCACTGGAGTTCTCGTCCACTCCTCCATGACAACATCACAGAGCTGGTGGATGTTAGAGACCTTGCGCTCTTCTACCTTCTGTTTGAGGATGCCCCACAGATTCTCAATAGGGTTTAGGTCTGAAGACATGCTTGGCCAGTCCATCACCTTTACCCTCAGCTTCTTTAGCAAGGCAGTGGTCATCTTGGAGGTGTGTTTGGGGTCGTTATCATATTGGAATACTGACCTGCGGCCCAGTCTCTGGAGGCAGGGGATCATGCTCTGCTTCAATATGTCATATGTTGGCATTCATGGTTCCCTCAATGAACTGTAGCTCCCCAGTTCCGGCAGCACTCATGCAGCCCCAGACCATGACACTCCCACCACCATGCTTAACTGTAGGCAAGACACACTTGTCTTTAAACTCCTCACCTGGTTTCCGCCACACATGCTTGACACATCTGAACCAAATACATGTATCTTGGTCTCATCAGACCATAGGACAAGGTACCAGTAATCCATATCCTTAGTCTGCTTGTCTTCAGCAAACTGTTTGCGGACTTTCGTGTGCATCATCTTTAGAAGAGGCTTCCTTTTAAGACAACAGCCATGCAGACCAATTTGTGTGCGGCGTATGGTGTGAGCACTGACAGGCTCACCTCATGGCAAAGAACTCTCTGAGGATCTGAAAAAAAGAATTGTTGCTCTACATAAAGATGGCTTGGGCTTTAAGAAGATTGCCAAGACCCTGAAACTGAGCTGCAGCACGGTGGCCAAGACCATACAGTGGTTTAACAGGACAGGTTCCACTCAGAACAGGCCTCGCCATGGTCAACCAAAGGAGTTGAGTAGACATGCTCAGCGTCATATCCAGAGGTTGTCTTTGGGAAATAGATGTATGAGTGCTTCCAGCGTGGCTGCAGAGGTTGAAGGGGTGGGGGGCCAGCCTGTCAGTGCTCAGACCATACGCCGCACACTGCATCAAATTAGTCTGCATGGCTGTCGTCCCAGAAGAAAGCCTCTTCTAAAGACAATGCACAAGAAAGCCTGCAAATAGCTTGCTGAAGACAAGCAGAATGAGGACATGGATTACTGGAACCATGTCCTGTGGTCTGATGACCCAAGATAAACTTATTTGGTTCAAATGGTGTCAAGCGTGTGTGGCGGCAACCAGGTAAGGAGTATAAAGACAAGTGTGTCTTGCCTACAGTCAAGTATGGTGGTGGGAGTGTCATTGTCTGAAGCTGCATGAGTGCTGCTGGCACTGGAGAGCTACAGTTCAATGACGGAACCTTGAATGCCAAGATGTACTGTGACATACTGAAGCAAAGCATGATCCCCTCCCTTCAGAGACTGGGCCGCAGGGCAGTATTCCAACATGATAACGACCCCAAACACATCTCCAGGACGACCACTGCCTCGCTAAAGAAGCTGAGAGTAAAGGTGATGGACTGGCTAAGCATGTCTCCAGACCTAAACCCTATTAAATATCTGTGGGGCATCCTCAAAGGGACGGTGGAGGAGTGCAAGGTCTCTAACATTCACCAGCTCTGTGATGTCATCATGGAGGAGTGGAAGAGGACTCCATTGGCAACCTGTGAAGCTCTGGTGAACTCCATGCCCAAGAGAGTTAAGGCACTGCTGGAAAATAGTGTTGGCTACACAAAATATTGACACTTTGGGCCCAATTTGTACATTTTCACTTAGGGGTGTACTCACTTTTGTTGCCAGTGGTTTAGACACTAATGGCTGTGTGTTGAGTTATTTTGAGGGGACAGCAAATTTACACTGTTATACAAGCTGTACACTCACTACTTTACATTGTAGAAAAGTGTCATTTCTTCAGTGTTGTCACATGGAAAGATAGAATAAAATATTTACAAAAATGTGAGGGGTGTACTCACTTTTGTGAGATACTGTATACATATATATATATATATAATCTCTTTGCATTATTGAGCACTTAGCACTTCTATGAAATGTTATTTAAAATGATATTTACAGTGCTAATTATTTGAATCATTCAGTTTGCATTGAATCTTTTGCATATACACAATCACCCAACACTGGCTTACACAGACAGCGCCAATTTCCTCACCACCTGGTCTTAACTATTCACACTCCACCTAGTGGGGGTTTCAGAGGAGGCACCAGTCTTAATCACTTTCAGTAGTGATATACTAATACTCATATAAATCCAAAGCACGGAAAATGAATAGCTTTTATCTCAGTAGTCATCGTTTCAATAGCCCAGAGGTTAATTTGGGATGAAATACTGTTTTTGGCACAGATTCTAGTTCTTTACTAGAGTTGAGCGAACACCTGGACGTTTGGGTATGGAGGGTCCGAACGAACTTTGGAAAAAAGTCCGGGTTTGTCACCGAACGTTGCCCGAACGTTATCCCGGACCCCGAACCCCGAACCCCATTGAAGTCAACGGGGACCCGAATTTTTAGGCACAAAAATGGCTGTAACAAAGTCCTGGCAAGTGCTAGAGGGCTGCAAAAGGAAGTAAAATGGAGGTAAGAGTAGGGCAAGTGCCCTACAAAAAAATGGAGATAGGGAAAATAAATTAAAATCAAATAAACTAGGAGATGATTTTTGAACAATAATGTGTCACTTACAGCTGCAGCTAAAACCTCTCCCTTTAGAACTAGGATATGATTTTTGAACAATAATCCGTCCCTCTAAGCAGAAGCCGCTACCTAGTGCAGTCAGATCGCTTAAAGCAGCAGTATGTGAAATGTCAAATTACTCCCACAATCTGGTCGTTTTGTACGATCCCACAATCTGATCGCTGCGTACAATCGTAACGATCGTTGTGCTAGGCAGGGTTTGATCTGCAATGTGTCATTCAAAGCAGCAGTATGTGAAATCTCAAATAACTCCAACAATCTGATCGTTGTGCACGATCGTAGCGATCGTTGTGTTATGCAGAGTTTGATCTGCAATCTGCAATCTGTCACTCAAAGCAGCAGTATGTGAAATCTCAAATTTCTGAAATCTGTCCCTCAGAGCAACAGCAGTAGTAATCTCAGGATGCAGGATCAGATGTTAAAATGTCTGCAATCTCTCCCTCACAAAAACGCTGGCAGCTTCCTCTCCCTACACTAACCCAAGAGCATGTGACATGCAGCACTGTGACTCCAGCTTATAAAGAGGCTGGGTCACATGATGCACTGGCCAATCACAGCCATGCCATTAGTAGGCATGGCTGTGATGTCTTCTAAGGGCAAACCAGTGAAACGCTTGTTGATTGGCTGCCCTTCAGCTATTCAACATGCGTGATCAACTACCAGAACCCAGAACCCGAACCCAAACTTTTTTTGAAATGTCCTTGTTTGGGTCCGGGTACCGGACACCCGAAAGTTCGGTATGGACCCGAACGTTACAGTCCGGGTTCGCTCAACACTATTCTTTGCCATTATTTTTTAAGTATCCTGTTGCACCTTCTGCTGGGGCTTCCAGATCCATGTCCACGGCAGTTGTTTCAAAGATGGGAGATCCTCTGATGCTGACTGGTGGACTGACAAGCACCGTTGCATTTTCCCATGCTGTTCCGGTTGGTAGTTGTGATGTTCCCACGCATTCCTCCAGGTGAGAGCACAGATGTTCAGCATGTAAGTTCAGGCATGAGTGCTTGCACTGCGGTGGTAACCACTCCACTGTGCAATGTTTTTGGAAGCCAAAACCAAAAGAGGTAGGGTGTTGACCCTGGAAAAGGGGAAGAATCCAGTGATCATCTCCAGACTCCAGTGCATGTGCAGGCCTGTGGACCACAGCTAAAGAAATAGGTAGAGAGGCACTGCAAAAATCTCCATCCCGCCAACTCCACCGTATACATGGGTAGGATAAATGGGGTTGAGTCAGGGGCAGAGCCAATTGGGCGGCAAAATGAGTTTCCTCTAGGGTGTCAAAAATCCTTGCACCAGCCATTTTGTATCAAACAGCACACTCACTGACTTTTTTTTAACCTATACAGATTTAAAAAAAAAAAGGAAGGCACTGCCAACCACAGAATGGTGCACTGTAATAGCGAGCTTACAGGGCAGATACAAAGGACACTGTCTTGTGGAAGGCAGCACTCTCACAGATTTTTTGTTAACCTGACATACTGGACAAGAGAAATGGTACTGTACAGAGTGCATACATACAGAATAAGAACAGATACTGAGAATTACACAAAGCATACAGGACAAGAGAAGTGGTACTGTGCAGAGTCCACAAATACAGAATAAGAACAGATACTGAGAATTACACCCAGCATACAGGACTTTACCCAGCACACAAACCCCTACTGTCTAGCGTGCACACATGCTTAAAGCACAACTCCGGGCAAAATTGTTATTTTTTCCATGCAGTGGGGCTGTGCCCACACTGCATGGGTTAACTGCTTGTTTTGTCTAGGGGTGAACACAGAGCTTATACTCACACGATCCTTTGATCTACCAGGAAATGGCACTCCTCCATGTCAGCAGTGGACTGTTCCTGCTGTCCTTTAATCCCGAACCGGTCTATGGGCATGATGAGTTCAGGAACAGTCCATTGCACAAGATCACTAGACTGTGTGGGACTGGTCTTGCGCTGGGAGGATCAGAGGATTAGGTGAGTATATCTCCATTCGCCAATCCTCTAGGCAAAAAGGAGCAGTTATCCTATGCACTACAAGGAGCCAATGGAAATAGTGGTGGGTGGGACAGGTGCCGGCTGCTCCTGCTCTGCTACGTGTGTAGTGCTGCCTTGTAATCAGCCCGAGACCGACAGCCCTACAGTGAAACTTAACAGCGTGAGTGGCGTGTGCCACCGCTGACGGTCAGAAATCAACTGCATAGTCTGATGTCCCTGCTCTGCTGCCAGTCGCACATGGCACCAGCGACAAGCACCACAGCAGGGACATTGTGCAGTTTATTGTTGGCAGGATACTCGGGGGGGGGGGGGGTTTGAATTAGACTTGTGCACAATGGAAATTTTGTTTCGTTTCGATTCATAAAATAGATCATTTCGTTCTGTTATATTCATTATGTTACGTTAATTTGTTTTCGGATAATTTGTTATTTCCGTAGAGTGCCGATATTCATTACCGAATCGATTCCTTTTGTATGTATATCGATTTGATTCGATATACAGTATCTCACAAAAGTGAGTACACCCTCACTTTTTTGTAAATATTTTATTATATCTTTTCATGTGACAACACTGAAAAAAATGACACTTTGCTACAATGTAAAGTAGTGAGTGTACAGCTTGTATAACAATGTAAATTTGATGTCCCCTCAAAATAACTCAACACACAGCCATTAATGTCTAAACCGCAGGCAACAAAACTAAGTACACCCTTAGGTGAAAATGTCCAAAGTGGGCCCAAAGTGTCAATATTTTGTGTGGCCGCCATTATTTTCCAGCACTGCCTTAACCCTCTTGGGCATGGAGTTCACCAGAGCTTTAAAGGTTTCCACTGGAGGCCTCTTCCTCCCCTCCATGACGACATCACGGAGCTGGTGGGTGTTAGAGACCTTGCATTCCTCCACTTTCCATTTGAGGATGCCCCACAGATGCTCAATAGGGTTTAGGTCTGGGGACATGCTTGGCCAGTAAATCAACTTTACCCTCAGCTTCTTTAGCAAGGTAGTGGTCGCCTTGGTGGTGTGTTTGGGGTCATTATCATGTTGGAATACTGCCCTGCGGCCCAGTCTCCAAAGGGAGGGGATCATGCTCTGCTTCAGTATATCACAGTACATGTTGGCATTCATGGTTCCCTCAATGAACTGTAGCCTCCCAGTGCCGGCAGCACTCATGCAGCCCCAAACCATGGCACTCCCACCACCATGCTTGATTGTAGGCAAGATACACTTGTCTTTGTACACCTCATCTGGTTGCTGCCACATACGCTTGACACCATCTGAACCAAAATTTTTATCTTGGCCTCATCATACCCCAGGACATGGTTCGAGTAATCCATGTCCTTAGTCTGCTTGTCTTAAGCAAACCGTTTGCGGGCTTTCTTGTGCATTATCATTAGAATAGTCTTCCTTCTGGCATTACAGCCATGCAGACCAATTTGATGCAGTGTGCGGCGTATAGTGTGAGCATTGACAGGCTGACCCCTCACCCCGTAAACCTCTGCAGCAATGCTGGCAGCAGTCATATGTCTATTTCCCAAAGACAACCTGAAGCTGAGCATGTGCACTCAACTACTTTGGTCAACCATGGAGAGGCCTGTTCTGAGAGGAACATGTCCTGTTAAACCACTATATGGTCTTAGCAACCGTGCTGCAGCTCAGTTTAAGGGTCTTGGCAATCTTCTTATAGCCTAGGCCATCTTTATGTAGAACAATTCTTTTTTTCAGATCCTCAGAGAGTTCTTTGCCATGAAGTGCCATGTTGAACTTCCAGTGACCAATATGAGATAGTGAGAAATTTAACACACCTGCTCCCCATTCATATTTGAGACCTTGTAACGTTAACGGGTCACATGACACCTGGACCGGGGACTTTTCTGTTAGGGAAGGAACAAGTAGTGGAGTGGACCTCTTCAGAAGTGATGGGGCACATGAGGAAATCCCTTTCCCCATCCGACAACCACCCCAGAGCTAATGGGTCTAACAAATATGTAAGGCATGAGGCTAGAAGGTCAGGGGCAAGATGGAGGTATATAACTGGCAGTAGTAATCAAAAAATTCCCCCAAAGTCCCCTCAATAGATGAGACCACCAAGCCGCCAGCACAGCATATTCCTGAGATGAAGGTGACAGGTCTGTCATGCTGAGAAATCATTGCCAAAAACCAACCATTCTTATCTTGTTCAAAAAAGATCTGCCTGCTATTATGCATGTCCAGCCTGGTGACTTCTGACATGTGTAAGTGTAGGTCCCTCCGAGCTGACATTAGGGAATCAAAATCTGCAGGTGTGTGTGAGGTGGTGAAAATGGTAGCACTGCTGTCCACCTCATGTCAGGGACATAGATAAGAAGGGGTCAGGGGTGTTCAAACTAGACATGTGCAATACGTTTCGCAACTAATCAAAATTCGGCCGAATTTTGCATCTTTCGGACATTTGGATGTATCCGAATGTCTGAAGAAAAAAAATAATGAATTTCAACGACTATGAAAGAAATTATAGCGAAAATAACGAATGAATTTGATATGATTCATTCGTCTAATAGGTCTATGGAAACTAAAGGTCAACTCAGAGTAAATCTTACAGTCCAATCAGCTGATTAATTTTGTGCTGGGGGTTAGATTACTGGCATTTATGTATTATATCTTTTTATGTGACAACACTGAAGAAATGGCACTTTGCTACGACGTAAATTAGTGAGTGTAAAGTATAAATTTGCTGTCCCCTCAAAATAACTCAACACACAGCCATTAATGTCTAAACTACTGGCAACAAAAGTGAGTACACCCCTAAGTGAAAATCTCCAAATTGGGCCCAATTAGCCATTTTCCCTCCCCAGTGTCATTTGCCTCATTAGTGTTACAAGGTCTCGGGTGTGAATGAGGAGCAGGCATGTTAAATTTGGTGTTATAGCTCTCACTCTCTCATACTGGTCGCTGAAAGTTCAACCATGGCACCTCATGGCGGCAAAACTCTTTGAAGATCTGAAAAAAAGAATTGTTGCTCTACATAAAGATGGCCTAGGCTATAAGAAGATTGCCAAGACCCTGAATCTGAGCTGCAGCACGGTAGCCAAGACCATACAGCGGTTTAACAGGGCAGGTTCCACTCAGAACAGACCTCGCCATGGTCATACCAATGTAGGGAGAGGCTGCTGCTGCTGGTGTGAGGGACAGATTAGCTTTAGAAAATCTGTTAAAAACAGTGATTTATTGGTGGGTGGGTGGGTGCTAGAGGAGATTTTTGTTTGCTAGAGTACATTTTGTTTGCTAAGCAAAGTGCCTTATATAAAACCTAAGCAATTTTTCTGTTTGTTAGGTGGGCGTTTGCAGCCATTTCTGCAAGTGCAGTGCACTTGCAACTGCTTGTGTGTCAGGGACATTACTTTAATTGTGTTGTGTTAGTTCAGTTGGCAACATTTTGGCATATTTAAATACTGCTTTTACATTGCTGGTTTAAAAAAAAAATATTCAAATACTACATTTGCGGCCAGCGGTTCATTTCTTGCACAAAAATAAAAAGTGTGTCTACACTGCTGGTTTAAAAAAAAAAATATTCTAAATACTACATTTGCGGCCAGCGGTGCATTTCTTGCACAAAAATAAAAAGTGCGTCTACATTGCTGGTTTAAAAAGAAAGAATAATAATGTATTATTCTTTTTTATTATTATTATTAATAAATAGTGCTACATAGTACATTTGCACCTTGCTGTGCATTTCTTGCACAAAAATAAAAAGTGCTTCTACAGTGCTGGTTTAAAAAAAAAAAATATTCCAAATATGACATTTGCGGTCAGCGGTGCATTTCTTGCACAAAAATAAAAAGTGCTTCCACATTGCTGGTTTTAAAAAGAAAGAATAATAATGTATTATTCTTTTTTATTATTATTATTATTATTAATAAATAGTGCTACATAGTACATTTGCACCTTGCTGTGCATTTCTTGCACAAAAATAAAAAGTGCTTCTACATTGCTGGGTTAAAAAAAAAAAATATTCCAAAGACTACATTTGCAGCCAGCGGTGCATTTCTTGCACAAAAATAAAAAGTGCGTCTACATTGCTGGTTTTTAAAAAAAAGAATAAAAATGTATTATTCTTTTTTTTTATCATTAATAAATAGCGCTACATAGTACATTTGCACCTTGCTGTGCATTTCTTGCACAAAAATAAAAAGTGCTTCTACATTGCTGGGTTAAAAAAAAAAAAATATTCCAAAGACTACATTTGCGGCCAGCGGTGCATTTCTTGCACAAAAATAAAAAGTGCGTCTACATTGCTGGTTTTAAAAAAAAAAGAATAAAAATGTATTATTCTTTTTTTTTTATTATTAATACATAGCGCTACATAGTACATTTGCACCTTGCTGTGCATTTCTTGCACAAAATTACACATTGCCGGTTTAAAAAATAATATAAATTTGTGCTAAATTGTACATTTGCGGCCAGAATGAGGAGATCGTCAAATAAGGGACGTGGTCGTGGTGCTGCTGGTGTTGGTGGTGTTGGTGAAGCTCCTGTTGCAAGGAGAGGACGTGGTTGATCTGTGCCAGCTACACGCACAAGTAAAACACCTTCCTCAGGTGCGAGTAGCCGACAGAACCTTCAACGTTATATGGTAGGCCTGAATGACGCTCAACGAATGGTGAGGCCAGAACAAGTACAGGCAATAGTAGATTGGGTGGCTGGCAATGCCTCCAGTTCCTTCACATTGTCTCCCACCTGGTCCCTTGCTGAAAGCTCAGAGTTGGCACCTGAACCCCATGACCATCTGTCTTTCACATCAGCCAAGCAGTCTGAGCCCCAAGTCATGCAGCAGTCTCTTATGCTTTTTGATTACTCTGCTGGTGTGCTTTCACTGGGCCATCCACATAGCCTTGCACCAGATGTGGAAGACATTGAGTGCACTGATGCACAACCACTTCTGTTTCAGGATGAGGACATGGAAACACCACCGCAGCCAGTGGCGGCTGGTGTATGAGGGGCGCTTGGGCGCCAACTGCCCGCCGGCTAAAAAAAAAAAAAAAAAAAAGTCAGCCCAGCCCCCCTGCAGTCGGCGCCGCCACCTGACAGCCAAATAGTGATTATAAGCTATGTGGGTGCACTGAACAGCCGCACAAGCATAGCTTGATTGGCTGCACTGAGCCTCCGGCTCAGTGTGATTGGATACGGTGGCCAGGGGCGGGTCACTGTGACTCCCGCTCCACAGAGACCCTGACTCCCCGGTGACTGCCCGACCATGAGGGACAGCCGCTTTCAGCATGCCGAACTCTGCAAAAATCCTGCCTGCTGTCTGCCTATTGGATGAGGTAAGTGCGGGATTAATCCCGACCTCGGGGGGGATGGGGGGTTGTCTCTGCAATGTACCCCACCTGTGTCTGTACCCCACCTGTGTCACTGGCTGCAAACTGCCCCACCTGTGTCACTGGCTGCAACTGGTTGCAAACTGCCCCCAACCGTGTCACTGGCTGCAAACTGCCCCAGCTGTGACACTGGCTGCAAACTGCCCCCAACCATGTCACTGGCTGAAAACTGCCCCCACCTGTGTCACTGGCTGCAAACTGCCCCACCTGTGTCACTGGCTACAAACTGCCCCCACCTGTGTCACTGGCTGCAAACTGCCCCCACCTGTGTCACTGGCTGCATAACTGCCCCACCTGTGTCACTGGCTGCAAACTGTCCCACCTGTGTCACTGGCTGCAAACTGCCCCCAACCGTGTCACTGAATGAAAACTGCCCCACCTGTGTCACTGGCTGCAAACTGCCCCCAACCGTGTCACTGGCTGCAAACTGCCACCACCTGTGTCACTGGCTGCAAACTGCCTCACCTGTGTCACTGGCTGCAAACTGCCCCCACCTGTGTCACTGGCTGCAAACTGCCCCCACCTGTGTCACTGGCTGCAAACTGCCTCACCTGTGTCACTGGCTGCAAACTGCCCCCAACTGTGTCACTGGCTGCAAACTGCCCACCTGTGTCACTGGCTGAAAACTGCCCCACCTGTGTCACTGGCTGTAAACTGCCCCCAACCGTGTCACTGGCTGCATAACTGCCCCCACCTATGTCACTGGCTACAAATTGCCCCACCTGTGTCACTGGCTGCAAACTGCCCCACCTGTGTCACTGGCTGCAAACTGCCCCACCTGTGTCACTGGCTAAAAACTGCCCCACCTGTGTCACTGGCTGCAAACTGCCCCACCTGTGTCACTGGCTGCAAACTGCCCCATCTGTGTCACTGGCTAAAAACTGCCCCCAACTGTGTCACTGGCTGCAAACTGCCCCCAACTGTGTCACTGGCTGCAAACTGCCCCACCTGTGTCACTGGCTGCAAACTGCCCCACCTGTGTCACTGGCTGCAAACTGCCCAAACCTGTGTCACTGGCTGCAAACTGTCCCAACTGTGTCACTTGCTGCAAACTGCCCCAACTGTGTCACTTGCTGCAAACTGCCCCAACTGTGTCACTTGCTGCATAACTGCCCCCACCTGTGTCACTGGCTGCATAACTGCCCCCACCTGTGTTATTGGCTGCATAAGTGCCCCCACCTGTGTTATTGACTGCATAAGGGCCCCCACCTGTGATACTGGCTGCAATTTACACCCACCTGTGGTATTGGCTGCAATTTACCCCACCTGCGATACTGAGCTGCATACTGTGCCCTGTGATGCTGGGGCTGTATACTGTGTCCTGTGATACTGAACTGTATACTGTGTCCCGTGATGCTGAGCTGTATACTGTGTCCTGTGATGCTGAGCTGTATACTGTGTCCTGTGATGCTGAGCTGTATACTCTGTCCTATGATGCTGGGGCTGTATACTGTGTCCTGTGATGCTGGTGCTGTAAACTATGTCCTGTGATGCTGGGGCTGCACACTGTGCCCTGTGATGCTGAGCTGTATACTGTGCCCTGTGATGCTGAGCTGTATATTGTGTCCTGTGATGTTGAGCTGTATACTGTGCCCTGTGAGGCTGAGCTGTATACTGTGACCTGTGATGCTGAGCTGTATACTGTGTCCTGTGATGCTGAGCTGTATACTGTGTCCTGTGATGCTGAGCTGTATACTGTGTCCTGTGATGCTGGGGCTGTATGCTGTGTCCTGTGATGCTGAGCTGTATACTGTGTCCTGTGATGCTGAGCTGTATACTGTGTCCTGTGAAGGTCATGCGAGTGACGTGTGCATTTTGGAGAAAGAAGTGGTGGTCGCACAGAGGCACCAGCACAGCAAAAGAGGAAGCAGGTTGCAAAAGCGGAGCAACCTTCCCCTAGACAGTACGCCTGCTACTACCCACCACACCCAGGGACCTTGCACACCAAAGGCAGCTGAAAGGAGTTCCCTGGCATGGAAGTTCTTCAGACAATGTGCTGATGACAAGACACGAGTGGTTTGCACGCTGTGAAATCAGAGCCTGAAGCGAGGCATAGCAGTGAAGTGGAATAAGCACCTCAAAATCCAAGAAAGGTCTCGGGCTCCTCCTGCTTCCTCTTCTGCTGCTGCCTCGGCCTCTTCCTCCACCTTTACAGTGCCAGTGTCACCTGCCACCCAGCAAACAGATGATGTGACAGCAACGCCACCGTCCCCAAGCATTTCCACACCATGGTCCCATGGAAGCTTACAGCTGTCCATCTCCCAAAAACTGGAGAGAAAGAGGAAGTACCCCCCCACCCACTCGCGATCCCTGGCCCTGAATGCCAGCATTTCAAAATTCCTGGCCTTTGAAATGCTCTCATTCCATCTGGTGGACACAGACAGTTTTAACCACTTGCCGACCGCCGACCGCAGTCTGACGGCGACAGAGTGGCTCATTATAGCAAACCGCCGTCATATGACGGCGGCTGCGATAACTAGTGCTGTGAGTGCGCGTGCACTGCCGGAGGCGCACTTGTTGTGTCCGGCGGGCCAGGGAGCGGGTAGGGTGGACTCGATCGCCGCTGGCTACCCGCGATGGCCCCCCCGCAGTGAGAGAACAGAGGTCTGTGTAAGTAAACACGGATCTCCGTTCTCATAGAGGGGGAAGGGCGGTGATCACAGGCTTCCTCTATATGGAAGCCGTGATCACCCCCTTCCCCCAGCCAGGGCAGCCCACACACAGTTAGAACACGCAAAAAGTACTCTGGTCCTAAAGTGGGAAATCCTTCGGGGGAAGAAGTGATTAAAAACCTGTTGGCGGTGGCTGTCCCACAGTACGTGGTTCCCAGCCGCCATGACTTTTCCAGGTGAGCCATCCCTTCCCTGCACAAACAAGTCGGGGACGAGATCAAGTGTGCACTGCGCAACACCATCTGTGGCAAGGGCCACATAACTACTGATACGTGGACCAGTAAGCACGGGCAGGGGCGCTATATCTCGCTAACTGCACACTGGGCAAATGTAGTGGCGGGTGGGCCTGAGGCGGATAGCAGTTTGGCGCATGTCCTTCCGCCATCGAGGATTGCAGGGCATTTCTCTTTGCCTCTTGTTGCCTCCTCCTCCTACTCCGCTTCCTCCTCCTCTACCACCTCCTCATCCAGTCAGCGTAACACCTTCACCACCAACTTCAGCACATCCAGGGGGAAACGACAGCAGGCTGTTTTAAAACTGATATGTTTGGGGGATAAACCCCACACTGCGCAGGAGCTGTGGACGGGCATTGAACAACAGACTGATGAGTGGTTGTTGCCACTGAGCCTCAAGCCTTGCCTGGTGGTGTGCAATAATGGGCGAAATCTCGTAGCAGCTCTGGGCCTAGCCGGTTTGACGCACATCCCTTGCCTGGTGCATGTGCTGAATTTGGTGGTGCAGAAATTTCTAAAAAACTACCCGGATATGTCAGAGCTGCTGCAGAAAGTGTGGGCCGTCTGTGTGCGCTTTCGGCGTTCTCACCCTGCTGCTCGTCTGTCTGCGCTGCAGAACTTCTGCCTTCTCTCTCACCGCCTCCTATGCGACGTGCCCACAAGGTGGAACTCCAGTCGCCCTGCGGAACAGCACCACTTCACCACCAATGAGTGGGCCTCCATGCGAGACCTGTGTACCATATTGCGCTGTTTCGAGTACTCCACCAACATAGCCAGTGCTGATGACGCTGTTGTCAGCGTTACTATCCCACTTCTATGTCTTCTTGAAAAAACACTTCGGGCGATGATGGAAGAGGATGTGGCACAGGAGGAAGAGGGGTCATTTCCACGGTTATCAGGCCAGTCATTCACAAGTGGCTCGGAGGGTGGGTTCCTGCACCAGCATAGGCCAGGTAAAAAATTTTCAAGCCAGGCACAGTTCTGGAGGATGAAGAGGACGAGGAGGAGGAGGAGGAACTGTGTTCACAGCAGGGGGGGCACCCAACGCAGCTTGTGGGCATCACTGGAGTGTGGCTGGGGGGGATATGGAGGACACAGATGATACACCTCCCACAGAGAACAGTTTGTCTTTGCCTCTGTGCAGCCTGGCACACATGATCGACTACATGCTGCAGTACCTGCGCAACGACAGCCAAGTTGCCCACATTGTAACTTGTGCTGATTATTGGGTGGCCTGCTGGATCCCTATTACCAGGACAACGTGCTGTCCTTAATTCCCTCACTGGAGCGTGATCGGAAGATGTGCGACTACATGCGCACGCTGGTTGACGCGCTGCTGGGGGCATTCCCAAATGACACCGGGGGCTCAGTGGAAGCACAAGGGGAAGGCAGAGGAGGAGGAAAAGGTCTCCAGCACAGCTGTGGCACCACCAGCACCTCAGAAGACAGGGTTAGCATGGCTGAAATGTGGAAAAGCTTTGTCAACAACACGCCACAACAAACAGCACCACCAGCTGATAGGCAACGTCTTAGCAGGAGGCAGCATTTCAGCAACATGGTGGAACAGTATGTGTGCACACGCCTACACGTACTGACTGATGGGTCTGCCCCATTCAACTTCTGGATCTCCAAATTGGGCACATGGCCTGAGCTTGCCCTTTATACCGTGGAGGTGCCCTGCAGCCAGTGTATTGTCTTAACGTGTGTTTAGCACGGCAGAGGGTGTTATCACAGACAAGCGAAGCCGCCTGTCCACAGCCAACATGGGCAAGCTAACGTTTATTAAAATGAACCAGGCATGGATCCCACAAGACTTGTCTGTGCCTGTACCTTGTGCAGAATAGACATTTATACATGCCTCACACAGCCATTGGTATACTTAAGGGAACATATTTTTTTTTTTAAATATGTCTCAATATTTTGAGGGCTACCCCAATTAGAAAAAAAAAACAAACAAACAAAAAAACAGTGTTGGCTACCTCCTCCTTCTCCACCGCCACTTCCACCTACACCGCCACGGTCACCGCCTCCTCAACCTCCTACTCCACATCCACCTCCTCCTCCTCCATTTTTTTTTTATGTGATTTTAAGTTATTTCCCTATCCACATTTGTTTGCAGGGCACTTGTCCTACTCTTACCCCCATTTTGCTTCCTTTTGCAGCCCTCTAGCCCTATCCAGGACTATTTTAGAGCCATTTTAGTGCCCAAAAGTTCGGGTCACCATTGACTTCAATGGGGTTCAGGGTTCGGGGTCAAGTTCGGGTAAAGTTCGGGGCCAAACTCAAACTTTTTCGCGAAGTTCGGCCGAACCCGCCGAACCCGAACATCCCAGTGTCCTCTCAACTCTAATCTTCACTGATCATACAGCACTTACAGAGTGCTAAACGACTGAATCCCAGACAGGCCAGGTGGAGTCTGTTCTTTTCCCGTTTCAATTTTACGATCACGTATAAACCTTGTTCCCGCAACAGTCAGGCAGATGCACTCTCTAGGTCGTTTGACACGCTGGATTAGGAGCCCACCCCTGAACCTGAGCCGATCATTCCGACCAGGTGTATTCTTGCCCATTCCACCACTCTGTAGTCTAAAATTCCTCCTGGCAAGACGTTTGTCCCCATTGAACTAAGACCTAAGATCCTTCATTGGGGACATGATTAGAGTTGATTGAACCTCTGGAAGTTCGGGTTCTGCAGGTTCGGCCGAACTTCGGGAAAAAGTCCGGGTTCGGGACCGAACTTGACCCGAACTTTATCCCAGACCCCGAACCCTATTGAAATCAATGGGGACCGGAAGTTTTAGGCACAAAAATGGCTGTAACAAAGTCCTGGCAAGTCCTAGAGGTCTGCAAAAGGAAGAAAAATGGGGGTAAGATTGAGACAAGTGCCCTACAAAGAAATGGGGATAGGGAAATAACTTAAAATAATTTTTAAGCTAAAATCACATAAAAAAATAAAAAATGGAGGTGGATGTGGAGTTGGCGGTTGAGGAGGCGGTGGAAGTGGCGGTGGAAGAGGAGGAGGTAGCCAACACTGTTTTTTTTATTTTTGTGCAAGAAATGCACCGCTGGCCGCAAATGTAGTTTTTGGATTTTTTTTTTTTTTAAACCAGCAATGTAGACATTTTTTTTATTTTTGTGCAAGAAATGCACCGCTGGCCGCAAATGTAGTTTTTAGATTTTTTTTTTTCTTTTAAACCAGCAATGTAGACATTTTTTTTATTTTTGTGCAAGAAATGTACCACTGGCCGCAAATGTCGTTTTTAGGGGGGACGTGGCCTGGCCGCTGCTGAAGATGGCTGCTTGAGATCCCTGCTCGGTTCCTCCACCAGCCTTTCATATCAGCTGTACACCCTCCAGAATGGAGTATCTTCGAGCGGACACCCAGCAGAGCATGACCCGCAAGAAAAACTTCTCCCAGGGAACCAGACGCCTGCTAGATTTTTACATGAAGCCCACACAGCAGGGGACCCAAGATGACACTGGCCGAGACTGCGGAAGTACAGAGCGTTTGTTCGGCAGACGAGAACAAGGAAGCTCAGAACGTTCGTGCGAACGTTCGTGCGAACGTTCGTGCGACCCGACTGCACGTTCCCCTGATCTAAACGCACGTTCTCTCGATCTGACCGCAAATCCACTTGATTCGATAATCGTGGACACGGCCAGCTCAGAGTCTATGGAACTCACTACAATGCAGGAACAAGAGTTCAATGCCTCACCCGGAGACAGAGGTAAGCGGTTGGCTGACACCCTCTCTCACCCCCCAGACAAACAACCACTGATTAAATGGCAACATGGGGAGGGGGCACACAGCTCCAAAGTTGACGCTGCCCCTGCACAGGCATTAGCAGCCTACCCCACAACAGACGGTCCTATCTCAGAAAACACCATGAAAGCCATGCTTCTTTCCCTACAAGCTGATTTACATAGAGAGTTAAAAACTCCCAATAAATCAACTACAGGATAGAGTCAACTCTGCAGAAGAACATATAGAGCATATTGAGCAGCACTTAACAAAATCCACCAAAGCACATAATACAATGGTGGACATTCAAGATGAACAAGCAGAAGCATTGCAAACACTTCGCTTAAAAGTCGCAGACCTAGAAGATAGGTCGCGACGGAACAACATCAAAATACGGGGTGTACCGGAATCGCTGGACAACCCTGGAATCATACCCTACCTACACCAGTTATTCCGCAAACTGATACCAGAGCTTCACACCAGAGACATTTTGATCAATAGGGCTCACAGGATTCACAAACCCCAACATCTGCCAGCAAGTGTCCCCAGAGACATTTTAGCAAGAGTGCACTTCTTTCATGTGAAAGATGATATCATGAGAGCTGCAAGAGCGCTTCGTACTCTGCCAGAATCCTTTGAGAAAATAATGCTCTATAACGACATCTCAGCAGCTACATCGCAAGCAAGGAAATCCTTTGCAGCAATTACCTCAGTTCTAACCGAGCGTAAAATCCCCTATAAGCGGGGTTTCCCGATGAAGTTATTGGTGACCTGCCGGAACCAGCATACCACCATCCTGACCCCAAAGAAGGGATTAAGCTACTACACAACTGGGGCCTGCTCACACAGACCCCCCCGTGGCCCCCACTGTGAAACCTTCAGCCAGAATCTCCAACACTTGGGAAACCTGAGGGAATATTTCGAACTGAAAGGTCTGCAAACGGCACCCGTCTCCATGATGGGTGCACACCTTAAGCTGGACTTTAGTATCATTCTGTCTTCTTGGCAGTGGAGGAATGAGGGGCCCCTTGCTCTTCTTTCCACGCCCCACTAATCCTGTGTGCTAGGCACACTCCAAGTTATATTGGTTCCACGCACAGGTAGCTATAAGTTGGTAAACTGTTACTCTTTCATCACTGATTTACCTGGTTAGTGTGTTTTCTTTTCTTTTTTTTTGTTTCTTAAGACTGACAACTGCTGTTTTTGTGCATAGCAACAATATAAAAGGCTAGATTAACCTGACACGTTGATTGCATTCCCTAGATTGAAAGGGACGTGACTGCACAGGCCTGGACTCCTATAAAACGGAGGTTCTCTGACCTGCTCACCCACATCCCACCTCCCCTGAATAGGGACAGCCCTGTTTTGTATAGGAAGATTACTCCAGTGGCTTCTACTTCTCGTATCTACTGTATAACAGTCCATCTCAGTGCCAGTACAGCTCTCAAGAGGTAAAAAAAAAAAATGGCAATCTCGATCCTTTCACTAAACGTAAAGGGCCTAAATAGCCCCTTCAAGAGATCCTTATTATGGAGAGAAGCCATCGCACAAAAGGCTGACATTCTCTGTGTCCAGGAGACACATTTTTTAGCCGACCATCATCCCCCTTGCTCACATAAATCCTTCCCCCATGTCTTCCAAGCAGCAACAGATAAAAAGGCTAGGGGGGTCATGATCGCAATTAGATCGACAATAGCCTTCGCCTTATGGAGCATTGAGGTAGATCCCGCAGGCAGATTCCTGATTTTATCGGCCACGTTCAATAACCAACCCTTAGTCATAGTAAATATCTATGCCCCAAATACCAACCAAAAAAACTTTTATAAAAAACTGCTACAAAAGCTCCAGATCTATCCCAAAGACCAGATCATCCTCTGTGGTGACTTTAATGACATTGTACACCCCCAATTAGACATCTCCAATACTAGGAGGAAAAAATCAACCGCTCTAGCCTTATTTGTCTCGCTAGAGGACTGGTACGACCCCTGGAGATGCCAACACGGCACTGAGAGGGACTACTCCTTTTATTCCAACACCCAAAAATCCTATTCGAGGATCAACCTGTTCCTAACCTCCAAGGTCTTACTCCAGAAAGTCACCAAGTCTGAAATAGGACTTATAAAATGGTCAGATCTCGCACCAATTTCTATAACCCTAGCATTATCCGCCATGACAACTAGATGCACTAGGTGGCATCTAAACCCTAATATACTACTGGCCAAGGAGGTGAGGGAACGGGTCAGATCCGAGCTCTCCAGCTTTTTTTCCACTAACAAAGATTCTGTTGCTAAGCATTCGACTATATGGAATGCCCACAAATCAGTTCTGAGGGGAATACTACTGAAATACGGGGCCCAGGAAAAGAGGAAAAGGACACAGAGCATCGATTCACTGCTAACACAAATCAGAACACTAGAAACAGTAAATAAACAATCACCCTCCCAATCTCTCTCTGATGAGCTTAGCAAATTAAGAACCAATCTCAGTTCATACTTACGGGAAAATTATGACTATTATTTGAGACGACTACGACTCACCTGGTATTCACAAGGCAATAAAGGTGGGAAATTTTTAGCCCAACAACACAAGCGTAGGGAGGCCCAACATAAAATACCTTTTCTTTTTGACGAACAAGGACACAAGCTGATTAACCCAAAAGAAATAGCCGACAGTTTTAGCGCCTTCTATTCAAAACTTTACAACTGACGCAATCCCCAAACCAGCCACACCCCACCCAACAAGAAGTTAAGAACTTTTTACACGAGCTGTGGACCAAGATGGATGCTTAATCCCTCAGCTCCATCCAGCCTGGGAACAAGCGCAGTATTAACGGCTGTTTTAACAGCCAAATCTACTTTCACCCTGCGCCAGACAGCGTCCCACTTTCATCTAAACCGACAATTTTGTCGGCAATTATGACGCGAACAAGGGTCCGACCTACCTCGACTCCCTAATTCGTAGGTAGAACCAGGTGTCGAGCACATTTTTCAAGAATTGAAGAACAACCCACCCCACACCGACCAAACCCCTAACGCAGTCAACATTTCAAAACTTATCTTCCGCGATTTTGACAGCCGATAAAGAAAACCCAATTAGTCGAACACAGGAACAAGCAGTTTTTCTTTTCCATAAAATACAACCCGGAGGGATGCGAACACAACAACCCGATTTTTAAAGGGTGGAAATAACGGAACACTTATGGTCCACTCAGCATCAGCAGAGTTTATTATCAGTATTA
>BLSH010334873.1:298720-311461 GCA_018402905.1 Glandirana rugosa
ATGTTCTAAAATCCATTGTGACAGTAAAAGTCATATCGACGGGAGGGCTTGGTCCTCTTACCCGCACCCCTGGTCAAAAAATTCAGACAAACATAGCACCTATCCTCACCGGACTTTAATTGCAGTTTTTACAACAGATCACTCCCACACTCAGCTTGAGGATCCATGACCTCACAACTAACAAAGGTTCACTTCCTCGTCAACCGTGCGCAGTCGAGATGGCGACGCCCTCCTACACATCTAAAACATACAAATTGGCGGCCTATGCAGATGACCTGCTTTTCTTTTTAACGAAACCACACCTCTCTATCCCGAACCTAGTACATGCATTTGACATATTCGGCCACGTTTCTAATATGAAAATCAATTACAGTAAATCCGAAGCCCTAAACATTAACCTTCCTCCCGCAGCGGTAGAGCTGACGCGTGCCAACTGCTCCTTCACTTGGAAACAATCAACACTCCAGTACCTAGGAGTTCGACTCACACCCTCACTAGACAACATTTTTGACGTTAATTTCAGGCCACTCCTATCCACGATACAAACAGACTTAAAAAACTGGTCCCCACGCCCATTCTCCTGGTTCGGGAGGGCAGCTATACTGAAAATGACAGTGTTACCTAAAATCTTGTATCACTTCCACACCCTGCCCATAAAGTTACCCAATTCCTTTTTCAAACAGTTGAATTCGATTATACGTAAGTTCCTGTGGGCAGATTGTAGACCTAGAATAAAACTCCAAACTCTTACTAAACCTAAAGCTAATGGGGGAATTAATCTTCCCAATTTCAGGCGCTACCATCAAGCGACGCATCTCGCTAGAATACTAGACAGGCACTGCCATGGCCACAATAAGGACTGGGTCAATCTGGAGCAAGCTATGGTGTCTACCCCTCTGAAGTTCCTACCATGGATGCCCCCTGAAGCACTGCCACAGTCTCTCAGACAAAACTCATTATTGGGTGCAACCCTTGAAATATTTAATGGAATAACCAAAGTCGGGTCCATATCCTCCACCCCAGGTCCCCTGACCCCCATTACGCCTAACTCTGCATTCTCCCCGGGATTGATGATCCACCTGCAGAGCCCTCTACTGGCCGGCCAATGCATACAAGGCGATAAAATAATCCCATTTGAGGTACTCGCTGATAAACTGGAGCCCTTCCACACCCTCTCGTTCTGGACATACCGCCAGATTCACAGTTACCTTTTCTGCCTAGATAAGACGAACCTATACAGACCACCGACTCCCTTTGAGACCACGTGCTTGGCGGGTACTCCGGTCACAAAGACCACATCCCTAGCCTACACATGGCTGCAAGAGACGGATCCCTCAGGTCCTATTCCCTCCCAAACAAAATGGGAAACTGCCCTACAGGTAGGATTCTCCGAAGAGCAATGGCAGAAAGCAAATATCTTTGCACACAAATGCTCTATAAGTACCAGACTCCAAGAAATGTCCTACAAGCTGCTTACACACTGGTACATGACCCCGTCCAGACTACGTAAGTGGTACCCCGCAGCATCTGATCGCTGCTGGAGATGTAAGAAAATCAAAGGTACGCTCCTACATATCTGGTGGGAGTACGAGCTCATAGCCCCTTTCTGGGAGACGGTTCGGACCCTAATTACACAAATAACCGAAACACGGATCACACTAGACCGAGCCTGCTGTTTACTACACATAACAGATAGCCCTGTGAGGAGATACAAAAACTCACTTACTAGACACATGCTCAATGCGGCCAAATCACTGATCCCCAGACACTGGAAATCCACCCGACCACCGTCGACTGCAGAATGGCTCCAAGAAATCGAGAACTTGTATCAGATGGAGGAATCCGTGGCTATGGCCAGGGACTCCTCAGACAGGTTTCATAAAATGTGGAAGCCCTGGGTACTTTTCAAATATTCTGATCGTTTTTCAAGCATTTCATAAACCTACAACCCCAACTTAAACCCGACATGACCGGACGGAGGTCCCTAAAGCCATGCTTGTGGATTGACTAATATTGTCACTTACGATGGGACGAAGTATTGCAGTATACTTGCAACTGGCCAACTGACGCATTGGCATGACACCATAACACTATTAGGTCAAAGCCCAGTTAGGGTTGTTTTTAACCAGCCCTATGGGGCAATAAGTGACAGGATCCTGACCTGACTCATTAGGTCTAACATTACCTAATTGCACTGCGGCTCTTGTGGAAAGTAATCCTGAGCTGGATTAGGTGAGCTGTACCTTGGGTCTGGGGGGGCCCGGGGGGCCGCCCCCTCCCCCCCCCAAGGAGACACCAAGATCCCATTTGGGGGTGTTCTGGGGGGGGGGGGTGGTGGCTCCCAGGGTTCTGCAGAACAAGGTGAAATACGGAGATGTACTATTACCATGCCTCTTTTTTTTTTTTTTTTTTCTTCTCTTCCCCTTTCATAAACTGCTATTTGTTTTACATGCTCTATTTGATTCGACTGCATCTTGCCTGTACTTAAGATGGTCTGTGTGACGGACCTTATTGTCATGTTTCTTCATTCATTCATGTCATTTGTGACTGCATATTCTCTGTAAGCTGTATTACATTGAATAAAACAATTGTTAAAAAAAACACTTTTTACACTCTATTAATCTCCCAAAGATCTCCCCGTCACAGCTGGAAACACTGTCAACTCCGTTCTCTAGCGAGGAAGTCCAAGGGGTTATTAGAAACCTCCCCTCACACAAAGCCCCAGGCCCAGATGGCTTTATTAATGAATATTACAAATTATACGCAGACCAATTAAGACCTCACTTAACACAGTTGTTCAATGAATTTTTAGCAACCGGAAAAATTCCCTCAGAAAACTTAGAAGCTGTAATAGCTACGATCCACAAGGCAGGCAAACCCACCCATGACCCAGCTAACTACCGCCCAATCTCGTTGCTTAATTCGGACCTCAAACTCTATACAAAACTATTGGCCAACCATTTAGCCAACTATATTCCAAGCCTTATACACCCAGACCAGGTGGGGTTTATACCCTTCCGACAGGCATCGGATGGTACCAGAAGGTTTGTGGACCTGATTCACTGGGCTGAACAGAACCGAACGCCTTCTCTACTGATCTCACTCGATGCAGAGAAGGCGTTTGATAGGGTAAACTGTCTCTACTTAAAATAGGTCTTACAAAAGTTCGGTATGCAGGGACAATTTCAACAAGCAATTCTAGGCCTTTACTCCTCCCCTAGTGCAAGAGTTCTCACATCAGGTGTGATCTCGACCTCCTTTGCGACCACCAACGGGACAAGGCAGGGCTGCCCCCGTTGGTTTTTGCATTAGCAATTGAGCCTCTAGCACAAGCGATCAGATCACACGCAGACATATCTGGCCTGACTGTTGGACAATCCTCCCATAAGATACCCCGAGGATATAATTATCTGGCTCCCAGACCCCCTGAACTCACTCCCACATCTTTACGATCTGTTATATCAATTCAGTCAAATATCATTATATAAACTGAACAACTCCAAATCAGCCAGGATAGGTATATTGCTCACACCTCAAATGAAAAATGCTATTACTGCATCTGCTCCTTTTTCCTGGGCCCCCAACTCATCACTGACCTACTTAGGCATTCAATTGATGTCCCCTTCTAATAGCCTCCTCAGAACTAACATTATCTCTTTGGAACAGAAATTGCTGGCAACAATTAAATCCCTCTCAACAGATGGGACCTCTTGGGCAGGGCGAATAGCCCTGACTAAGATGTTCCTACTACCGCATGTGTTATACACCTTTAGGACTCTACCACTACCTCTACTGAAGTCTGACATCAAAAGACTACAAACAATTCTCAACACCTTTATCTGGGCAGCGCGTAAACCCTGATTCAAGTCTTCCCTGCTCTGTGTTCCTAAAACTCACGCCGGCCTAGGCGTGCCGGATCTACAAACATACTACAAAGCTACCTTACTCGATCAGATAAAGAAGCTCTGGACTATGGACTCACACTCTCCATGGACTCCACCTTGAACACCATGTTTTAGGATAAAATCCTTCCTGGTCCCTAGCATCAATTTGCCTGGGACAAATCCCAAACGTTCAGTACTTCCAACTCTTAATGAAGCCTTCACTGTATGGAGGTCAACACTACAATCTGCAACAGGCATAAACCCCCAGGTGCTATATCAACTACCAGTCACAGCTTTGGCAGTTTTCTCTCCAGACCTACCTATATACAGGTGGCACCAAAAAGGTATCAACAAAATTGGAGACCTATTCCTCAAGAATCAACTGGTATCTTTCCAATATCTGAAAGACCGCTTTAACGTTAGTAATGCGGACTTCTATTTATATCTTAGGATTCGCCATATCATTAACAAAACACCAACCTCTACCAGCACGGTCTCGAAAGACATCCCGGAATTATTTAACCGCAAAGAAAGCAGAGCTAAGGGAATATCCTGTTTCTACAACATTCTCCAAAAACATAAACAGGAAAAATGCCCCCCAACCTTCCACCACTGGGAAACCTCATTACAAATTAAAATCTCTCCTCTATTGTTGTACAGAGCAGTAGAGGCCCCTATGAGATTCTCAAAAAACATATCTCACTGGGAAACCCTGATGAAAATCTTACACCGATGGTACTATACCCCAATGAAACTGTCCCGGATCTCTACAACCCACTCCTCCAAATGCTAGAGAAACTGCAATATGGATGGCAACCTCCTTCCCATTTGGTTGGAATGCCCACACATACAATTATTTTGGACAAATGTAGAAGCCTAAATACTGGACTTAACTGAAATTCAGAAACAGCTGACCCCCCAGATGGCGCTTTTTGGACTCGAGATTGCCCAGTGGCCTCCCAAATTCCACCCCACAATTACTCATGTACTAATAGAGGCCCGTTTATCTATCGCTCGCCACTGGAAAAAAGCTGATGCCCCTAAATTGAGGGAAGTGGTCACCATTCTTAATGACAACGCGCTCATGGAATACCTATTTGCCAAAGCACAAATGTCCGCTGACAAATTTTATACACAATGGCAACCATGGCTGTCTAATCATAGAGCCTCCTTTAAACCCCTAAGTAGGACACATACCGTATAAGCGTTGGCACTCATGAACCCCCCATAAACCCATCTATAAACGAACCTCCTTGCAGAAACCGAAAGGCGCTGTCTGGGCCAAATCTGAAAACCCCCACGGGGATTGCTATATGAAGCATAAGTGAACATGTTATCGAACACTCATATCCTGGATCCCATACTATACTCCTCCCCCCTCTCCTTCTTCCCCCTAACAACACTTATTCCCTACATTACTCACCTGATAACCTGATTAATTCTCGCAGCACAAAAGATCAGTATTCTCAGTTGTCTACTGTTGGTAACGATGTACCTTTGCGGAATATTTGTAACAAAGTTAAACCAAATGATATGTTTAAGTACTTCTGTAATTGCTAAAATCTACAATAAAAACTTTATACCGAAAAAAAAAGTATTTTTTAGAATATTTTTTTTTTTTTTAAACCAGCAATGTAGACATTTTTTTTATTTTTGTGCAAGAAATGCACCGCTGGCCACAAATGTAGTTTTTAGAATTTTTTTTTTTTTTCAAACCAGCAATGTAGACATTTTTTTTTATTTTTGTGCAAGAAATGCACCGCTGGCCGCAAATGTAGTTTTTAGAATTTTTTTTTTTAAACCAGCAATGTAGATACACTTTTTAATTTTGTGCAAGAAACAATAATCTGTCCCTTTAAGCAACAGCAGGAACCTCTCCCTATAGAACTAGGAGATGATTTTAGAACAATAATCTGTCCCTCTAAGCAACAGCTGGAAGAACCTTTCCCTATAGAACTTGGAGATGATTTTAAAACAATAATCTGTCCCTTAAAGCAACAGCTGGAACCTTTCCCTATAGAACTTGGAGATGATTTTAGAACAATATTCTGTCCCTTAAAGCAACAGCTGGAACCTTTCCCTATAGAACTTGGAAATGATTTTAGAACAATATTCTGTCCCTTAAAGCAACAGCTGGAACCTTTCCCTATAGAACTTGGAAATGATATTAGAACAATAATCTGTCCCTTAAAGCAACAGCTGGGACCTTTCCCCATAGAGCTTAGAAATGATTTTAGAACAATATTCTGTCCCTCTAAGCAGTAGACTCTACCTAGTCCAGTCAAATTGTTCTGTGCAGCAGGATGAGGTCTGCAATCTGTCCCTCAAAGCAGCAGTACTAGTAATCTCTACCTAGTCCACAATCAGATCGTTCAGTAATGCAGGATGAGATGTTACAGGCAGTCCCCGAGTTACGAACATCCGAGTTACGAACGACTCCTACTTACGAACAGGGGTGGTGTGACATAACTACCGGCCGCTCAAGCTCCACACTGGTCCCAGGTACGGCCAAGCAGCGCCAGACACATCCCACAGTGCTGCATAGCATAGCCACAAGAGCCCCATATAGCACAACTGCACACATAGCAGTGCCCGGAACATCCCACATCACTGCACAAGTTGAAGTTACACTTACAAATGTACAGTTCCGACTTACAAACAAATTTGATTTAAGAACGAACCTATAGTCCATAACCCGTTCGTAACTCGGGGACTGCCCGTATATAATATCTGCAATCTGTTCCTCACAGAGCCAGCAGCATCCTCTCCCTAAACTAGCCTGAGAGCATATGACATGCAGCACGGTGACTCCAGCCCCATATAGAGGCTGGGTCACATGATGCACTGGCCAATCACAGCCATGCCATTAGTAGGCATGGCTGTGATGGCATCTAAGGGCAAACCAGTGAAACATTTGTTGATTGGCTGCCCTTGGCAGCTATTCAACACGTGGAATCAAATACCAGAACCCCCAACTCGAGCCCAAACTTTTTTGACATGTCCGGGTTCGGGTCCGGGTCCCGGAAACCCCAAAGTTCGGTACGGATGATTCTAAGTTGTCGGGTCATGCTGAGTTTATCCGATCCCTTCAACTTATCAGTCGCCACTACTGGTGGCCTACTCTCTGTTCGGATGTCAAAGGCTACGTGAAGACGTGCCATGTTTGTGCCCAGTTTAAGTCCTCCACACAAGCTCCTGCCAGTCTGCTCATGCCCTTGCCCATTCCGAAGGAGTCCTGGACTCACATTGCTATGGATTTCATCACCGATCTTCTGCCGTCTGAAAATAACTCAGTCATTTGGGTGGTAATTGATCGGTTCTCCAAGATGGCTCATTTTGTTCTCCTTCCTGGTCTCCCTTCTGCTTCAGCTTTGGCCCCCATCTTTGTTCAAGAAATCCTCCACCTCCATGGGGTTCCTTCCCATATTGTTTCAGACAGGTCAATTCACATCCGGCTTCTGAAGATCTTTTTGCAAGTCCCTCAATGTCTTGGATTGTTATTCTTCTTACCACCCTGAATCCAATGGACAGACTGAGAGGGTTAATCAGGAGTTAGAGGTCTTCCTTTGCAACTAAGTCTCTGCTCATCATGATGACTGGTCTTCTCTACTCCCGTGGGCAGACTTTTCCCACAATAATCATGTTAACGCCAGTTCTCAGAAGACCCCCTTTTTGACAGTTTATGGAAGACACCCTCAGCTTCCTCTTCCTATGACCTGTTCTCCAGATATTCCAGCTTTGACTACTGTTCAGAAATCATTCAATACCATTTGGGGTGAGGTTCATGATTCCCTCCGGGCAGCGGCTGAAAAGTTTAAGGGTTTTGTCGACCGTCGCAGGCGTAAACCGCCTTCTCTACAGATTGGAGACAAGGTCTGGCTTTCCACCAGGAACATCAGACTCCGGGTTCCTTCTTTAAATTCGCACCAAGGTTCATTGGTCCGTATTCTATCATTTTACAAGGTTAACCCAGTTTGCTTTAGACTTCAGATCCCCAAAAGCCTCAGAATATCTAACTTCTTCCATGAAGCCCTTATGCCTCAATAAGTTCTCTCGTCCTTTCCCTACCATGGTTCCGGTCTCTGAGGATAATCAGGAGTATGAGGTTAGACAAATTCTGGATTCTCACCTCTGTAAAGGCATCCTTCAGTACCTCGTGCATCGGAGAGGGTTTGGTCCTGAGGAGAGGTCGTGGATTCCTGCATCTGAGGTATTTGAGCCTCATCTTGTGAAGTTTCATTTGAGGTTTCCCTCCAAGCCTGGACCCAAGTGGGGGAGGGGAGGCCTCGTAAGAGGAGGGGGTACTGTCATGAAACCACAGTAAACATTCTGTCATGTAACCACAGAAAACTTTCATGTCTTATCTATTGCCTACCTTGCTGCATGTGTCCAGTTAAAGGCCGGGCCTCCCTTACCTGTGTGCTTTTGTAGGCCCTCCTTAGCTGGGCTCCATCCCAGGCCCTAATTGGGAACAGGATATAACACCTGGCAGTGCAAGCCTGCATTGCTGATCAACGTTTGTCCATGTTTGGCTTTGTGTGTGGTTGTTCCCATCGTTTACTCTGAGTCTTATTCTGTGTACCGATCTTTGGCTTGTCTGACTATCCCTGCCTGCCTGATACCCTGATCTTCGGCTTGTTCTCTGTTTCTCCTGTCTGCTTGTGGCCCTTACTCTTTGCTATTAACCTCTGACTATTCATTGTTGTTCCTGTGCTGCTGCTTCCTCTCTTCCACTTGTAGCCAGCCGAGTGTGAGCTAGGGGACCCCGGGAGGCCGCGACCTGGAACCAGTTGTAGCCAAATTCATCCTCACCACGAGAGGCTCTGGTGAACACCCACTGGCTCTTAGACTCCACGCCCTGGGGAAACCAATACACTAGCTCCTTGTATGTCAGTGTCTGTGCTCCAGGGGGCCCTCTTCCCGTATCAGCTGGAACTCATTAGCAGCAGTCAGCTATAGGTCCACAACCTTAGTGGTGCGCTTCACAACCCTCGGTGCGATTAGCACTCCATCGATGCGCACCTGTCACCTGACCCCAGGCGTCGTGACAGTTATACCAATCAGGGCTTGAGCAGTAGATAATTGAGGGAAGATAAAGTTTGGTGAGAGTGGTATACATTTGTTGATGCAATATAGTGTAGAGATCCACTGCCCTCTGCTGTCAGCTGCTAGTCTCACACTGTAATGTATTGTAGCCATGGCCCTGACCTCTGAAGAGCTGATGGTGCACTTCAAGGTAAGGGGAGCTGACATCCATCCTCACAGTGTGGGTTACTAAGCATAGTGGGTGCAGATTGTAGAATTAAATTGGGTGCCAGACACTTTGATGATGCAGAACAAAGGAGATTTATTTTTTCTCTTCAAGAACTGCGGAGAGCGTTAGGGCGAGGACATCCTTTAATCAGGTGCAAAAGCACTTAGTAGACTCCGAGACTGTCTGAACAAGATTCTAGATGTAGCTATAAAGGCCCACAGGCTCTCCAGCTGAACTTCGCATGACTAGGACTATTCTGTTATGCTATAAACTTGTAATTTGGATTTCCACTCAAATTGATGCACATACAATACTTGGTATGCCCATTGTACAGATCTAGCTTCTGTCTCACAGCCTCCTGCTGTAGCTCCATAAGTCTTACACTCACAATCTCTTAACAAAACTCCTTGGGCTCCCACTGCCACTGGGCCCCATATACTCCACACTGTAAATCACTGTTTTTCCCGAGTGTCCTCCATGCCAACCTGCTGGGTTCCCTCCTCGGCTCTTCAGCCCAACTGCTGGGTTCTCTCTCTCTTTCAAGCGTCATCCCTTCTCTCTCTGGGTTCCTAGCTTGACTTCTGCTGAGGTTTTCCCACTTTTCCACTGGTCCCGACATGTGAAAAAGGCTGCTTTGGTACTCCCTCTCAGAATCTGAACTCTGGCCTCCGATAACAGGAGTGTTGTCTCTTGAGGGCGACAGTTACCCCTTTTACCTCTGGCATTGGTTCAAGCTTTGCCTCTGGTGATAGGAATAGTTGTCCTCCACTAGCAACTCTGTCCCTTCACCTCCGACAAAGAGGGGTCTGCCGGCTGGTAGGACCCCCTACAACTCGGTCAGACTTCCGAAATTAAGCCCTGATCTCTGCTACCTTCTACAGCTGCCCATCCTGGATAGGCCTCAAACTGCCTAGCAACCAGGAACTCCCGGATAGGCCTCATGCTTCTGGCCTAGCAGCCTGGAACTTTTAACACATGTCCACCCAGACAGCCATGTCCAGGTGGCACAGAACAATGATCACCTGACTCTTCCCAAGTATATAGGCTTTCCTAGCAAGCTATGGGGCCCAAGAAACCCCCTGCCCTTTGGCTGGAGTAACCCAACATTTGTATTCCAAGTTCATGCACATCTTATCTGTCCAATTCCATCAGCAACAGTGCCACCCAATGGCAGAGGAGAGAGATGCACCAAACCCAGAGTTAGGAACAAAATCAGGAGATCCCCTAACAATTTGGCCAGGCCATGTACCACCCAGCAAACTAAATGTAACAGCACCCCCTTTGTAAACCAGGGTGCTACAGTATAATTATGTATGTCACTTCCTGACTCAGGGGTTATTGAGAAAAGATCCTGGAAAGAGGAAGTGGAGAGACAGAAGGTATCAGCCACATGTCCTGTTCATGCTAATAATGCCAGTTCAGAAGGGACAATTATGCAAGTATTTCTAGTTGGTTACTAGCCTCTCGGCATCCACATGTACCCAAAACAGTGTTTCTAAAGAAAGTGTTTTGGGCCAAGGGCTTCAAATGGGTTTCATGCACTTTTATTCTTATATCAATAAAAAAGCATAAAACTTGTCTTGGCATAATGGCAAGTATTTTATAGGTTCAAGAAAGAGCTGGATTAATCTCAAAACATTGTCATTATGCTTAGACAAGTTTTTTTGATACCTGAATAAAGGGGCTATTATTTGCTAAAATAATGTTAAATGACAATTTCTCACCAATTTCAAGTTGCTATTTTAGATCTCATAACAGTTCCACAACCAAAGCCCGGTGTCCTTTTTTCCCTTTCCCCAGACAACTTTCTTTTTCAACACAGGCCCAAGAAAAGGGGTTTATGTCTTTATAATGTCTTTATAATGTTGCAGAGATTTGAGCCTGATGCTGACTATTAGGCCCCCATTCTCACCTGAGCAATTTTCTGCTTAAAACGTGTAGCTCTAAAACATTCAACAAGCCAAATCCCATTCATTTCAATGGCCCCTGTTCACATCTGAGCCTTTTGTTGCCTGAAACAAAATGCCTGAAGCGTAGGAAAGTACATGGGCTTCTTTCTGGAAGATTAAAAGCATTTTTGACCTCGAAGACCTCAATAGAAATACCTGACTTGAGCGTTTGGGCATTTTCTGCTCAGATAACAGCTCTCCACTCCCCAATTGCCTCTCCCTCTCTCCCCCCCCCCCCCCCCGTGCTTTCTATTGGCTAAACAAAAACACCTGAAGCTGTAAAACGCTTGTAATACACTTCTAAAAATGCTCTTAATAAGCTGCAGAAGAAGTTTAACAAATACGCATAAAAAATGCCAATAAATCAATATGCTCAGGTGTGAATGGAGCTTTACAACAAAGGTTTACTTGGGACATATATAGCAGTAAAATAAAACTGAAACAGATCACAATATGAAAGACAGTTTATATGCTATTTTTTGTTTGTCATGGCAAGCTGAATTGAATGTTGTTGTTTTTTTGTACTATTGTTTGAATTTCACAATCTTTGGTCATAGTAAAGGTTATTATTTTCTGGACTGACGCATATAACCACATTTGTATTAAGGGCCTGTCTGGAAATTTAAAGGATAATCCTGGAATAATTTGTCTGTATATTCAGTACTAGGGATTATATTCTACCTAAAATCCATTTATCCCTTGCTGCAAAGTACTTACAGTAACACATGGTAAGCAATTATAAATCATCTTTAACTGACTATAGAAAAATGTAATCTACGTGGTTGCTGTGGATTACGATGCATTGCACATTATCATTGCTTCTTGCATTATCTTACTAAATCTAATATGAACAAAAAGCCTTATCAAAGCTGAACTCCAGAAAAATAGCTAAATGCAGCAATTGAAATAAATGTATTCAAACCAGTGTTGCCAACCTACCAGTTTGAAATTTACTGACATGACACCCAAAATTTACTGGCACAGCCACTTTTTTTTCCCTATAAAAGTTCTATTAGAAATAACAGGTTACATAAGTGGTACAGAGTAACGAAATTTCACCGTTGTTTAATATAGAATCATGTATCGGGCGATTAGACACATTGGGGGTCATTTACTATAGCGCTCCCGCAAAATAGCGGCAAAATTGCCGCAAAATAGAGGTAAAATTACGGTATTCACAATAGCGCTGGGCAGTAAATAACGGCCAAAATGGAATTCACTAAAGCTCCCAGCTCACAGATAACGGCCAACTCCTTACTCCAGCCCAGACCTGGAGTTGTAACACTTATGGCATTAAAATGGAGATAAAACGCCGTTAAAACGGCGATAAAACGCCCTCGCGATATCATTTACTGGGGGTTACACAGATTAGCGGGCTATGTACTAAGATATAATTTGTTGCCACTTTAAAGCAATGAGACATGGTGAATACATTGGACAATAAAGATTATCTTGAAAATATCCCTTTTTTTTCACCGACACGGTCATTTAAAACCCACAGTACAGTCATTTAAAGTTTGACCATCCAACCGTTGTGACCAAACTTATGTAAATAAAGTTAACGACGTAAATCGATAAAAAGACCTCAAGTCGAAACTATTCCGAAAAACAAGTATAATCTAAATCATTCTATTACGTTCTTCGTTACTATTAC
>BLSH010334873.1:319192-337737 GCA_018402905.1 Glandirana rugosa
AAAAAGTTTTATTGGTCAAAAAGAAGCAAAAACGATTTTATGTTTAGGTTAACATTTTTTTATTAAATAAACAGATTTTTATTTTTTTACAATTGGATTTGTATTTTAGCAAAAACGAAGAAAAACTGGTTATTTTGAAAAATTGATGCTCTTATTTTTATTTAGAGCGGCGATCACAAATGACGCAGAGGAGATCAAATATCACCAAAAGAAAGCGCTATTTGTGGGTAAAAAAGGACGCAAATTTTGGTTGGGTACAACGTCGCACTACCACGCAATTGTCAGTTAAAGCAACGCAGTGCCAAATCGCAAAAAGTGCTCAGGTCCTAAAGCGTGAATTCCTTCTGGGGCTGAAGTGGTTAAAGGAATATATATTTTTTCACTTTAACCATTATTAAAACCACTGCTCCTGAAAAAAAAAAATTAGAAACTTTTTTTTTCTATTCAGACATGTGCCCTGGGGCTAAGGCTGTTACAATTAGAGAGAGGGGTGGAAATGTTTTTTTTTTTTTTTATGGCAATGAACTTGCATACAATCGCAAGTACAATCGCAAGTTCAATCCCAGCCAACATCAACACATAACCTGAGAGGCATCTTCACAGGCAAATAGAGCTCGCATGTGTGCTATTTTACTCGAGTGGGTGAGAGCTGAAGTTGTAATTGCCTTTAACTGGGAGTTATTTAGTTATTTTAAGGCACTGCTGGAGTAGATTTGGGAGGTATAGTAAATCAGGGCCATTGTGTACAGATAATAACAAAACAAAGTAACGTAGTGACACCATTGCTGTGTGAAGCCAAGTACAATTCTATAAAAAAAGAAAGGGGTGGTAAATCTACAGGTTGATTAGTAGGGCAACATATAAATACCTCAGTATCTAGATGGCTCGCGGTCACATGGGCTCACATTTGTAGGACGTCAGCGGTTCGCGTAGGTCAGACTGCAATCCGTGCGCATTAAGGGTGTTAGAATTATTCTCTGAATAGGTGTCTGGTTGAAAGACGTTAGTGTAAGGTTGGGGTGGGCATGTGGTCTTTTCGGCCTCTCTCCAATCTGCGGGGGGGAGAGTACTTTAAAGTGACCTCGTGTTCGGTGGCCCGAATTGAGGGTGAGTAGGTGCGACTCGTTAAACCGGAAAGGGTAGGGTGGGGGGGTAGGTTAGGGGGGTATGGGGGAAAAAAGGGGGGTCAGGTCGGGAGGGGGAGGAGAAGGGAAATCCTGGGGACGGGGGTGGGCCTTACCCACCTTTCCCATCTCCACGACAGCCTAGGTTGGGTCAAGAGGATAAGAGTCTTAACTAGAGGGTCATTAGAGTCGTGCTGTGACAGCTATTCCATAGTGGGTCTTCTCTTTTAGGCATAGGTGGGTGAGTCCCTGACTTTTTCCCCTGTTTGGGGTCGGGGGTCTCTCCCTCCACGGATTTGGTGGGACAGAGGAAAGTAATAGGGCGTGTCTGTGTCCGAAGGCACAGCCACATTTTTACTGGCGTTTTTTACTGGAGTTTTAAGTGCAAATTTCAGTATTTATGCTACAAATAAGTACAATATGCAATTAAAAATGTGATTTGAGGTAGATATTAAGGCAAAAAACATATTTCTTATTTTATTTTTGAAATAGCAAGTAGCTCAGGGATAGGACTGAGGAGGGCAGGGAAGTAGAATGGGCAGCACACACACATGAAACTGACTTGCACAGTGACACTGACAGCAGTGTGCAGCAGCACAGATGATGATGGCACCTCACCGACACCCGACACCGACACCCCTCATGAGTCACAGTTATACTGCAGTCTCTCTCCACGCTAGGTGGTCCCTCCAGTCCAAACAGCACTGACAGTCCCACTCCTGGGTTGCCTTGCTCTCGTCCTGCAAATCTGCACACGGGGCTCTGGCCATTTCGCTCGCCTCCCTTGCACCATGACATCGCACGACACACGCTCAGGCACCGCTTCCACCAGGCCTGTCCTCGCCGGCACCACCTGACCACATGGTAGCAGGCACTTGGATGGTCTTGGCTAGCGCCAGACCCAGACTTTGCATACGCAGTTCTGAGCATAGCGTCACAGCCACATTTTTACTGGCAACCTTTTTCTCTTACTGGCATTTATTGGCAGGAAAAAAGTGCCCATTTTTTACTGGCTGCTAGTAAAAATACTGACGGCTGGCAACACTGATTCAAACTTTTTTTGCCAAACAATTTACTATTCTGTTCAGCCAGTCATATTTCAGATGTCAAGCAATTGTACTGCAAGTTTGAAAATGACTTGCTAAGCTATTGTTAGTCTTGCAAGGCTTCACAAGTTTGTTGCACAATTGCAACAAGTCTGCATTGCACGACTCCAGATCAACTTTCTTTGCAAACATTCTGCAAATCTTCTGCAAGTTCTGGTTCTGTTATCTTGTGCAATAGTCATCCCACCACAAAGGTCACTGTGGCTGAATTTTCATGCTGTAGACTTGCAGAGCTCTTGCTGTAGACTCACCACTGCAACTTTGCTCTTGCTCGAGACTTGCCACACAAATTTGCTACAAATTAGAAAAGCGTCAACTAGCACTTGTGCTTCAAGCGCTTTTGCAAGTGAACAACTTGCCAGTAAAAATGTGCAGCAAGTTAACAGACTTACAATTCAACACTGCCACAAATTTGTGGCATGTTATCCTTGCTATCTGGGATGATTCACCCATCTTAGGCACAGCCAGATCTATGACGTTTCAAGTACGTAAACCAAATATTCCCCTGCGCTCACCTTTCGAGTAAGTGCATGGAGAGATTGCACGAAGCACTGTTTGCATTTGTTATTTTGTTTGTAGATCTGGCCAGGGGGCCCTACCCTGTAATTTCTCTGAACTTGCTCCTTACAGTTGAAGGAAAAAAGACCTGGTCTTTGATATGTCCCATGCGTACGTCTGTCCCATGTTGGATAAATGCCCCTCTGAGGACTGATTTTAGAGTTGCCCATTGAAATAGGAGAGAAGTGCTATCTTCTGAATGGTCAGCTAGAAAATGAATGATGAGGTCAACCACAAACCTGTGACAAAGATAGCTTTCTAGAAGGTTGTCATTAGAATGTCATGTCCATTCAGAACATGGTGTGTTGTGAATCTCCAGAATAAGCATGCGATAAATGTGATGATTGGTTAAGAAATAGTCAATATGACTGGTGGGAGGCTGGGTAGAAGGTTGAGGTGTAGTTTGCATTTTTGGGACACGTAGAATCCACCAGATGCCTGATTTTGGCTGGGGAAATGAAGATTAGCAGTTGTGTAGGTTTTGTTCCAGAGGTACAATTGATCTCTTCAGGGTCTACTTTTTGATCTTCCAGGTGAATGAGTACATTTTAGCAAATTGGAGCTGAAATGGGTTTCTTGAAAGAGGATTATACCCACCTTTGACTTATCAATAGAGTATACGATTGTCAGGATTCAGCAGCTGGGAGACCAGAAATATGTATGTAGCTGCACACAAAAAACTAGGACCAAACAATGACTATATCTCTAAAGTGAGATTTATTCACAGTAAAACAAAGACAATCACACACCAGTACACCTGAACAAACCCCAATGACAAAATACCTAATAAACAAAGACTTAACAAGTTTCTATATACAAAATATATAGCAAAATGAGGAACAAGGGTAACAGGGAATTCCAGGGATCCAAGGAAGGGGGGAATCAAGACTGGGTACAGGAACCAGGAGCAGGAGTAAACAGCAAGGTACCGGATGCAACATAGCTCAGGAGCAGAATACACAGGAATAAGGATCTGGCAGCAAGGATGGCATTCAAAACAGTGATGCAAGGTGTGTTAGTAGGAGCAGCCTTATATAGCCACCTAGCAGCTGAAACCAGGTTGATAGTTGAGAGTTAATCACTGAAGCATGTTGGCTTCTGGGGGACACCTGCTGGTGGACAATGGAACTGCAGAAATCAGCACAGAGCACCACAGTGCCACCAGCAGGCAAACTCAGTCCTAGCAGCTCACCCCCTTAAAGAGCAGACTCCGTACACTGCATTGTGCCCCACCACTGGGGTCTGGAGGCTGGCTGAGTACCCTGCTGCTGGGGTCCAAAAACTAGCTGGGTTCCCTGCTGGTCAGATCCCTAAGGAGATGCAAGCCCCGAAAGAGTACCATTCTTTAAAGCAGCATACGTCCCAATGCTGGGACACTGAAAGCAACCTAAAAGCGTAACAACAGAGTCCTTGGTCCATGCAGGTGCCCTGATGCCAGGGTGTCCCATCACAACTGGACCTTCTCCCTCTCTGTTGCTAGAGACTGCTTCACATTTTACCAACTATTAAGATCTACTCAGGGCATAGGTTAACACAACACAGAGATAACACCTGAGTCAGGACAAGGTTCATTTGGAACTCTGCCCATTCCAAAAGGTCCTCTACTACTGGGGCTATAATAGCAGACACAGCTCTCATGCTCAGAGTGGATATCTGGACCTCCTGGCCTTGGCACAACAGGATCAGCTGGCTGCGAAAAGAACTCAGGACAGGCAACAGTAGGGATCTTAACCCACACAGACAACCCATTAAAGTCACATAACAATGGAACTTCAGAAGCCTCAGACACATCAGCAGGTGGGAGCTTAACCCAGTATACAGAGTTTGACTTAACAGCAATCATTAAATCGGCATAGTCTGGCTGAACAGTGGCACGGGAACCAGGACAGGGCTGCGGCCTGGGAATCAGCATAGTTCGGTTGGGCTGTGGCCTGGTGTTGGGGAAATCTTAATATTACCCCGTTGTAATGATAGTACGGTATTCAGCTCTCTTTGTATAAGGAAATCCATATGAGCTAGATATCAACCAGTGATTTAGAAGGAGGCTGTTTGACTGTCGATGGTCAAAAGTGCCAGTCTTAGACTTCCTCGTTTATTTTATAGTTGCAAAACAGGGGTTTACTGTGGGTTATACGAAACCAGCCAATCAACCTCCAAGGCAGTCACATGACATAAGCTCAACACAAAATAACAACCAATGACACACTTTCAAAAGATACAATAGAAAGGGCGTGTATGTTTGTGAACGAGCGAAGGCAGTGTGCATGAGTTCTCGCCGAAAGGTACGCGAAGATGCGCGCAACCCAGTTAACAATGAAACACACGAGGAGCCGAAAACCGCAGCAAACCCCATACAATGAATAACACACGTGGTGTATTCCGCACTAAAGACCAGTGTGTTAACTCATGGATGTTGTTTCTCTAATTCACGTGCATGCTTTTGCCGCCCATTACCATTAGCGTGAATCCTATTAAAATATGATTCTTTGGACCATATTTAATAGTGATTATACTACTGTTCCATTAGAGGTTAAATTATGCACAAAGGAATATATCTGCGGGTTTCTGTCACGTGGATCAAACCTGACAGAAAGCTAACAAACCATTCTCCTTACATAAAAGGCGATACTGATTCCACACCACAAGCACACTCCCGCCAAGCGGATTAACCTGCACATAATACAGGGGCCCTCCCGGTTGACGGTTATTAACCTGTGCAGCAGAACGCACATTGTACCTCAAAGATCCGGACCTGCATTCGCTCCAGCGTTAACAGCTCAGAGCGCCTGCCAGCCAGGATGATCAAGCGTAGTGTGCAGTTACCAATTAACCACTTACCAACCGGGGCCCTTTTTTACATTTGTTGGTTACAAGTTAAAAACAGTTTTTTTTGCTAGAAAATTACTTAGAACTCCCAAACATTATATCTTTTTTTTCCAAACACCCTAGAGAATAAAATGGCGATAGTTGCAATACTTTTTGTCACACGGTATTTGGGCAGCGGTCTTGCAAGCCCGATTTTTTTGGAAAAATTTAAATTTTTTGAGTTAAAAAATAAGACAACAGTAAAGTTAGCCCAATTTTTTCGTATATTGTGAAAGAGGATGTTACGCCGAGTAAATAGATACCATACATGTTACGGTTGAAAATTGCGCGTACTCGCGGAATGGCGACAAAGTCCGGTACGTAAAAATCTCCATAGGTGACGCTTTAAACATTTTTAACAGTAACCAGGTTAGAGGTGTAGAGGGGATATTTTGCTAGAATTATTGTTCACACTCTGGCCATCGCGGCGATACCTCACATGTGTGGTTTGAACACCGTTTTACGTATGCGTTTTCTTTGCTGCGCGAGCTCGCGGGGACGGTGGCGCTTTAATTTTTTTTTCATTTTTATTTATTTATTTATTTTTAACACTGTTCCTTTAAAAAAAAAAAAACACCCCTTGTGATAGTAATATATGGTGACAGGTACTCTTTATGGAGGGCTAGGGGGTCTAAAAGACCCCCCATCCCTCTTTTACACTTCACAGTATTCAGATCGCCAAAAACAGCGATTCTGAATACTGTAATTTTTTAAAAACTGGTGCCGTTAGCCGCCAAGTAAACGGGAAGTGAAGTTATGATGTCGTTTTCTGGAATTTGCCGAAGGAGACCCGATCGGAGCCGATTCCAGCTTCTATCAGGTCTCCTCTGAGCCGGCGGACGAGCCGGATCGTAGCTCTGGTCTCCCGGTGGGACGGGAGGCTGGAGAAGAGCAGCGGAAGGTGGCGGGAGGAGGGGATGTCCCCTCCCACCCCCTGGGATAGCGATTGAGCGGCTTCTGAGCCGGAATGGTCGTTAACCCCGGATAGCAGACCATCCGCTCTAAAAAACGGTACCAGGATATAGCCACCCGGTACAGACACTCAAAAGTAGCCGCCGCCTATTTACGGAGCTGGGGCTGAAGTGGTTAATAGAAGGTTTTCACTGCTAGGTGTCTATCCTCTTTGTCGGTTAAAACCATATTCGCTATACACAGCGAATACCGGCAAACTGGCAAAGGGAGCAATAATGATAATTTAAATGAAAACACATCCTAATAAAAATGTCCACATCGATCCCATTGGAATTTCCACAACACTGGGAATCCACATAGTCTGGCTGGGATGTGGCCTGGGAATCAGCATAGTCCAGCTGGGCAGTGGTCCAGGAATCAGCATAGTCCAGCTGGGCAGGGGGCAGCAGGTCAGCAGAGGCAGGCCTGGCAGAGGACAGCAGGTCACCAGAGGCAGGCTTGGCAGAGGATGGCAGGACACCAAAGGCAGGCTTGGCAAAGGATGGCAGGACACCAGAGGCAGGCTTGGCAGAGGATGGCAGGACACCACAGGCAGGCTTAGCAAAGGACTGCAGGACACCAGAGGCAGGCTTGGCAGAGTGCGGCAGGACACCAGAGGCAGGCTTGTCAGAGGA
Source organism: Glandirana rugosa (assembly GCA_018402905.1). NCBI lineage: Eukaryota > Metazoa > Chordata > Amphibia > Anura > Ranidae > Glandirana > Glandirana rugosa. The sequence continues at coordinate 326,432 of BLSH010334873.1, forward strand.
TGACAGGACACCAGAGGCAGGAAACATGGAGGAAGAATGGATCCCATCAGCAGGTTGCATGGAGTAGCAATGTACCACATCAGCAGGCAGCATGAAGGCAGAATGCACCACATCAGCAGGCAGCATGGAGGTGGAATGTACCACTTCAACAGGCAGCATGGAGAAGAAATGGACCACTTCAGCAGGCAGCAAGGAGGAGGAATGGATTACATCGGCAGATAGCATGGAGGAGGAATGGACCACATCAGCGGTAGCATGGAGGAGGAATGGACCACATCAGCATTCTGCATGGATAGTGGCAGAGTTGTATGAGCGGGAGAAAAATTCTGTTTCTTTTTGAGCTTAGATACTGGAGTTCTGTAAGTAATTGCATGGTGCTGACCAGAGTGTACTGCTGATGGGAAAGTAGCAAAAGTACTGAGGACCATAAAGGAAGGAGCAACAGAAATAGAGGAAGAGGTCTGAGAAGTTGCTATGGGCAACGATACTACAGGGGGAACCTTCAATGGATTACTTGAAGGGGAAGTGTGATAACTGATAGCAAGGTACTGATCAACAATAGGAGGCAGGGAACACTGTAGCAGCTGTGGTTTCTAAGGGTAACAAAGGAAGAGGAGATTCTTGGTGCTTAGAGGCAGATCTGAATTGGTGTGAATCATATGAAGCTGGGGATAGCAGAGGCTACAGTGGCAGCTGGTGAAGTTTTGGGATGGGGGGGCGCTAGGCCCGCCCTTCATTTTGACCCCTCCCACTTTTCATAAGCCCCACCCCTTATAAAAACCACCCACTCCGTCCCCTGTATTCCACATATTGTGTCAGGAGTACACAGCTCGGCATCACAGGACACAGTATACAGCTCAGCATCACAGGAAATAATATACAGCTCAGCATCACAGAACACAGTATACAGCTCAGCCTCACAGGTGGGGTATATAGCAGCCAGTATCAATAGGTGGGGTAAATTGCAGCCAATTATACGGGTGGGGTAAATTGCAGCCCATAACACAGGTAGGGTAAATTGCAGCCAATAACACAGGTAGGGTAAATTGAAGCCAATAACACAGGTGAGGTAAATTGCAGCCAATAACACAGGCGGGGTTAAATTGCAGCCAATAACACAGGTAGGGTAAAATGCAGTCAATAACACACGTGGGGTAAATTGCAGCCAATAACACAGGCGGGGTAAATTGCAGCCAATAACCCAGGTGGGGTAAATTGCAGCCAATAACACAGGTGGGGTAAATTGCAGCCAATAACACAGGTGGGGTAAATTGCAGCCAATAACACAGGTAGGGGTAAATTACAGCCAATAACACAGGTAGGGTACATTGCAGCCAATAACACAGGTAGGGTAAATTGCAGACACCCCCGCAGCCGCGAGGCTCACGGCACTGAGAGACCCCTCCCCCGAAGTCGGGACAAAGTCCCGAACTTGCCCCATCTATTAGCAAGCTGGCAGTGTGCAGAGTCTGGTGAGCGGGGAGCGTGCTGGAGTGTGCAGAGTCCGGCGAGCGGGAAGCAAGTTGGAGTGTGCAGAGTCTAGCGAGTGGGGAGTGTGCTCTCTGTGCTCCGGCGACATCCTCCTTCTCCTCCAAGATAGGCGTCCAATAGGATCGCCTGTCTTCTCCGCTAATCAGGAAACCTGTAACATACCGGCGCTTCCTGATTAGCTGAGAGCGGTTCCCAGTTAGAAAGGTAAATGTTCATTTGCCTTTCTAAGGGCTTGTGGCGGCATGCTTTGCAGCACAAGCCACACTTTAAAGAAGCGAATTAGAGCCTACGGCTCTAATGAGATGCTTCAGGGACCCCCCCCCCCGTAATTCATGCGGCCAGCGCCACAAAGGGACCAGCCGCATGAATGGGGGGGGGGTCGGTCACGGGCAACCATGCATAGATTCATGCTGTGCATGAATCTATCCATGACATAGAGGGAGTGACAGGAGAGACGGGCCGCCACTGAGAGGCTATATAATTGTCGTGCTAAGTGAACAAAAAGATCAATATCTAAAGATCTAAAAAGTGATAAACACCTAGGATAATATCAATCTTTAGCATATTATGTCAATCTTAAAAATACTGAAACAAGTGCATATATCAAAGTTCATATAAATTGAAAAAAATGTGAAAAAACTATGTTCCAAAGTGAGTATATCAAAACAATATCCAAGAAGAAATTCAAGCATCAAACAAAAGTCCAGCTCTGTAAATAATCCTTAAAGTTCCGCCACCAGACCCGCCCACGTGATCCCGGAAGGATGGGCAATACTGTTATTGTAGCTTTGTTTTTAACGCAATCTTACTTGTTTTAACCACTTACCAACCGGAAGGTTTTCCAGCTTTAGGACCAGAGCACTGACAATTTTGCGGTCGTGCGACGTTGCAACCAAACAAAATTTGCTTCCTTTTTTTCCCACAAACAGAGCTTTCTTTTGGTGGTATTTGATCGCCTCTGTGTCATTTCTGATCGCCGCTATAAACAAAAGAAGAGCGACTATTTTGCAAAAAAAAACAAATTTCTTACTTTTTGCTAAAATTCAAATCCAAAAAAAATATATAAAAAAACATTTTTTTCACCGGTTTTGGCCGATTTATATCCTTCCTCATATTTGTGATAAAAAAAAAATCACAATTGGCGTTTATTGATTGGTTTGCGCAAAACTGGCCGCGTTTACAGATTATGAGAATTAATTTCTGGGGTTTTTATTTATTTTATTTTTTTTTACTAGTAATGGCGGCGATCTGCGATTTTTAGCAGTACTGCAATATTGCAGCGGACATGTCGGACATTTTTGACACTTTTTTGGGACCAATGACATTTATTCAACGATCAGAAATTTAAATGTCCACTGATTACTGTATAAATGTCATTGGCAGTGAAGGGGTTAACCTGGGGGGGAGAGCTAGGGGTTAACTGTGTTCCCTGGGTGTGTTCTTACTGTGGGGGGGGGTTGGGCTACCATGGGCATGAGAGATCTAACTGATCCAAGTGACAGGGATCAGTAGATCACCCATGCCTGCACTGTCAGAATGGGGAACCGCCGTGTTTACATTGGCGGTTCCCCATTCTTTGCCTGTGGCCGCTCATCGCGGCTCGCCGGCGGACATCGGGTCCGCCCGAGCCACCGGCACACTCCTCAGGAGTGCGGCACGCGTGCGCCCCCTAGCGGCAGTGAAGGGGTTAACCTGGGGGGGGAGAGCTAGGGGTTAACTGTGTTCCCTGGGTGTGTTCTTACTGTGGGGGGGGGGGTTGGGCTACCATGGGCATGAGAGATCTAACTGATCCCAGTGACAGGGATCAGTAGATCACCCATGCCTGCACTGTCAGAATGGGGAACCGCCATCTTTAAATTGGCGGTTCCCCGTTCTTTGCCTGTGGCCGCTCATCGCGGCTCGCCGGCGGACATCGGGTCCGCCCGAGCCACGGGCACACTCCTCAGGAGTGCGGCACGCATGCGCCCCCTAGCGGCCGTTCGCAGATCGCCGTCTTTTTTACGGCAATTTGCGCACAGCAACCACACTGCCACCGTGAAAACACGGCAGGCAGTCAGGAGGTGGTTAATAAAACATACTAAGCGGGGGGAGTGCATGCACGCAGCAGACCTGAATGGAAGCATTCTAGACTAGCTCCGCACACCTGGGCATGTATATTATTAACCCCGCAAGCTACGCTGCAAATACAGACCTGCTTCAAGTTCCCTCTGGTCGGAGGGGGATCAGAGAACACTTGGAAACATGGGGCAGACAGACAAGTCGAAGCCCCGATCCACGGGAGATCCAACACCCCAGTGGCGCCTTACCACCAAGATGGTGCCGAGCCTGCCGAAGGACGAGACCACGCGGCTCTCCATGAGTGACTCTGGCGGGTCTCTCGCCAGCTCACAACAGTTCCCCTCAACCCCATTGAGTTCATTGGGGACCCGAACTTTTCGGCACAAAAATGACTGTAAAAGAGTCCTGGAAAGTGCTAGAGGGCTGCAAAATGATTTTAGAACAATAATTTGTCCCTTACAGCAACAGCAGGAACCTGACCCTATAGAACTAGAAGATGATTTTAGAACAATAATCTGTCCCTCTAAGCAGTAGATTCTACCTAGTTCAGTCAGATCTTTCTGTAATGCAGGATGAGATCTGCAATCTGTCCCTAAAAGCAGTAGTAGTAGTAATCTCTACCTATCTATCTATCTGCAATCTGTCCCTCACAGCACCGGCAGCATCCTCTCCCTACACTACCCAGAGAGCATGTGACATGCAGCACTAAGTGACTCCAGCTTATAAAAAGGCTGGGCCACATGATGCACTGGCCAATCACAGCCATGCCATTAGTAGGCATGGCTGTGATGGCTTCTAAGGGCAAACTTGCAGGGTGACAGGGTTCCCACCCGATGATCAGCAATGACATTTTTTGTCGCCATGCTTGAATAATGGTTGCCCCAGGGTTGTGGAGGTGGGGGGTCTTTTCCAATCATCACTGGTACAACTGCATATCAAAGCTTGTCATGCCCACTGTCTTAGGCTCTTAGCAAGTCTCGGGTGGGGTGGAATCTCTGTCGACCGAGTTGCTATATGGAGGGGTAGTCTACATTGAAGCTATATTTGTGTCTCCTATGTTCCTCCCTGACAATCGAAGCACTGTTATCATACTCCCTACCCCCCCCTCCCCTTTCCCCCCCCATTTTTTTTCTTTTCATACAGGTTCTGTTTTTTTTTAGTACCCATATTGGTCTGGGGTTCAACTTTGCCTGGGTTGACCCATGCACCCCTTACCTCATCGGCTTGGTGATTAGGTCTTTTGTGACTGGCCCCCCAGTAACTGATGACTCTTAGTTACGCTGGACAGCGTAGCTCGGATAGGACCTTTTTTGGTCCTCACCGCCTTTTTTCTTGTTTCCGCTTACCTTTTTTCTCCCATAACTTGGGGCTTTTCTTTTCTCTATTCCCCTCTGTTTCTTCTTTTTCCCCCTTCCCCCTTCCTAATTCCCCTCCCCAGGGGTTTTTAATGGGATGCTCCTTTGAGTCTGCTCATAGTTACATTTGCAGCACCCATGACTCATAATTGGCTTTCCCTGAATGCGCAGGGTCTTAATTCTCCTCAGAAGAGATCCAAGGTTTTCGGTTCCTTTGTTCTCGAAAAGTAGATATTGCGTGCTTGCAAGAGATGCATTTCGCCTCCTCGTCAGTTCTGCGATATTTCAACGCTCTCTACCCACGAGTCCTCCATGCCTCATCCCTGGACAAAAGACAAAAGGTCATGGTGGCATTCCACAAATGGGTCCCCTTCACATGTCACAGGTCCATTGCAGATCCACTGGGGCTCTATATTTTGTTTTCAGGTACTTTGATGGACACTGAGGTAATGATTTGTACTTAATATGCACCAAATGAGAGACAACTCCCCTTTCTATCTCATTTACTTGCTGTAATCCAATCTCATCTGAAAGGCACACTGCTTTTGTGTGGGGATTCCAATTTGGTCCTCAACACTAGACTTGATCGCTCCTCTTCGGGTCCATCAAAGTTGGCTAGCTCCTTTGGGGCATATCATGACATATTGGACAGGTGGGGCCTTGTGGACATTTGGAAGGAGCTTCATCCAGTAGCGAGGGACTATACCTTTTTTTCCCACCCACATACAAGCTACTCCGGGATCGACCATGTGTTTACTCAAAAACAATTTCTTCCTCAGGCTACACCCGCCTTGATCCTGACAGGACCTTGGTCAGACCACGATCCTATCTTGGTCACATGCAGGTCTCTTTTGCTCAAGCCCCCACTGACAGCCTTAATGATTCTCTTCTTTCTTGTTCTGAAGTGGTGGAGGAACTTCGCATTCGATCAACTGAGTATTTTTCTCTTAACACAGCTTCCGTTGGTTCCTCCATCACTTTGTGGGAGGCTTACAAGGCGGTGGTCATTTGATACAACTGGCGTCTAAGCGAAGGACGGAGAGGTTAACAAATATAACACATCTAGAATCGGAGCTGGAGGCGGCTACTGTTCTTTTGAAACAAAACCCCTCTCGGCACCAACGTGACAGGGTAGAGAGCCTTCGAGCGGATCTTGATGTATGTTTGACAGATAAAGCAGAATGCCTGGAATCTCCACTGGACCAAACAAAAATTCTATGCTAATAACAACCAGATAGACTCAATGTTGGCCAATAAGCTTAAATCCTTTGCTCCCAGACGCTCGTCATTTTCCCTTAAGACTAGATTCCAGGTACGCACTGCTAATCCAGTCAAGATTCTTGATGAATTCCAGCATCACTTATCTAAATTATATTCTGCTCCAGATGCCCATTCCTCTATAGACATTGATAAGTTTTTAATCGACTCCTCTCTTTGGGCCCTATCGGACACGCAGCGTGATGCCTTGGGTGCCCCTATTACAGAGCTAGAGGTGTGTCAAGCCATTAAGGAACTGAGGACCCATAAACGTCCAGGCCCGGATGGCTTTACGACCCTCTTTTATTTATTTATTTTTTTTAATACACTTTATTGAGTCATATGCATGAAATACAAAGCAGTCAAGAGAAAACGTTGATAACATTTTACAGAGGGGAAGAGTTCCAACATTAATAGAATGGACCAATCATGAGAAATAGGGGGGACGTGGCCTGGCGAGCATGCAGGACAGACGCTGGATAGAGGAGCTCCGTCTGGAAATCACACAATCCAAAGGAATCCTCCTTACAGAAGCTCCATCCAGAGGTAAAAACACCTCCATACCTTTGCCCTGTCTCCCAGCTATTGTTGGCTATACTTTGGGGGCTGAAAAAGAACCTTTCCCAGGAGCGGGGTAGGCCGCGCTTAAAGCACCGGGCTAAATTTTCGGCCCGACGGAGCACCGCACACGCGGCGTTCGTTCCCGAAGGCCTCTAAGAGACACTCCCTTTTAACAGAAACTCTATCAAACAAAGCCCAATCCCATGATGGATCCACAATAGGAAAAAAGGGCTATTTTAAAGGACTCTTAAATTGATACAGGGGCCCGGTCCGCTCCTTGTATTTTTGTCTCCCAAAAACCTTCTACATTACTGGGAATTTAATACACTTTGCTTTAAATAAGCTCCACACATTTTGCCTTAAGAGACATAAAGGTCTAGAGGAAATTACCTATGGCTATGTAAGTTAGCACTTGCGGTGTAACCTACATAACTCCAAGAACTTTTCAACATCATTATCACCATATATAACGATATGCTCATGTGCTAACAATCTCAGTGCTAACTAGGGGCCAGTAAGCCTATAAAGGTTCTATTCTAAGCTTCTTTTACCCCATAAGACATGGACAAATTCACCATAACCAACACTAACACTTCTGGCCACTCTCTTCGCTCTTCTTCGACTAGCAATAATAAACAATTTCCCTCCTACTTTCAGAAATATTCTTTTAAGGAAAAAGGAACTTCAGAAAAAATGGCACCAACAAAGAAAAATAGTAGAGAGACGGAGGATGAAGACGACAACATTTCACTGGCAACCTCAGAGGATCTGGTAAGACACAAAACCCACCAAGATTCTCCTCTTACATATGCAGATATGACGTAAATCGCAGCAGACATAAAAAACTCCTTCTCCACTGCTATCACTGACCTAAAAGCTGACATTCTAATGCTCACAGAGCAAATGACAACCAACGAACCTGCAGGCAAGAGAAGGGACAGAGCTATTGCCAGGCTAGACTGTGTCACTAACACCCACTCACAACACCTTATCTCTATGAATAGGCAACTGGAGGACTTAGATAACCGCGGGAGGAGAAATAATATTCGAGTCCGTGGAATTCCAGAGTCCATTGCGGCTGATCAAATCAGACCTGCACTCAGTTCAATATTTAACAACCTAATTGATAGACCAGCAGAATCTCCTATTGAGTTTGATCGTGCACACAGAGCACTCAAACCGAGAGCCTCAGATGATGCCTCTCCAAGAGACATCATATGCTGCTTAACCAGCTTTACATTGAAGGAAGAGATCCTCCAGAGAGCCAGACAAAATGACGCAATTGTATTTAATGAAAAGGGATCTTCCTTTTCCAGGATTTATCCCCAATTACACTTAAAAACAGAAGGGCACTTAGACCTCTTCTCGAAGTACTGAAGGAAAAAAACATTACCTATAGGTGGAAATTTCCTTTCACTCTCCAAGCAACCTTCCAAGGCAAACAATTCTTCCTTCGTACCCCGGACGAGTTACCTTCCTTCTGTGAAAACCTACATCTGGAATACATCGCACTTCCAGACTGGTATGCAGAGTTCTTGACACCTCCACTTTCAAACCAAGAGACTTCCTCCCCAAATTCTTCACCCTCCTGTTCTCCCCTTACAAAAGGCAAGCAAAGCAGAAAGATGAACCATACTGGGAAGTACTCCCCATTGGCTAAAACTCCCAGAACAAAAGACCAACGTTAAAGGAGGATATAGTTTGGTCGCCCCCCGAGCCACACAGCTTACCTTTCTCTTCAAATGTTGCTGCCGCAAAGAAAGAAGTCATAATAACCCTTACTTCCCCTAAAATTTGTCTGGTTCATTGTTTCATTTTTCTATACAGAACCCCCGAGATGGATCATTTAAAGGGCCACCAAAAAAGGGCATAACTTGTGGTTTTGCATCCTAGAATTGAATTATCTTTGTTTCACGTTTTTGTTTTTTAACATTTAATTCTCTTTCACTAAGCTGTTATGCAAGCTTTCATTCCCGGATGAAGCCAAAGCTTTATAAAGAAGAGAAGATCCCACAGACAGTACAGTGGGAATATTTCTGACTCTTCTAAACACCCTCTGTTTGGTAACTCCTTCATAAGGTAACGGTATGTTATATTTCCCTATTCTCCCCCAGGTTCTCATTACTCTGGACTTTCCTTACATATACTCTTACTTCCCACCAAATCGTAGTGCATAACAGCAAATTAGCCAATACGGAAGTTATGACCTTTATGTTAAATTGATGATATTCAACCTTACAGCTTAAAGCGGTAGTAAACCCTGGACAATAATCATTTAATAAAGCTTTTATGCATTCTGTAATACTTAATAGTTATGCCAATGGTAATGTGCGGTACCTACAGTTTCTCTTGCTAGACAAAAAAGCTTGTTTTTCGATCGTCTCCTCACTTCACACGGCGGTGCCATTTTCACTATTCTTTTCATGTCTTCTCCTGTGCTGAATTTCCGCCCTTACTGCGCGCACTGTCACGAAATCTCGCGCATGCGCATTGAGGCCATTAACCAAGCCTCAGTTTCGTTTATGGCTACTAAGGCAACCTTTAAACAGCGAATAAGAATCGTTGTTTATGTGGGAAGTGAATGTCTCGCGTGAGTTCAGGGGCTGCTGCAGAATATCGCGAGACTTCAGTGAAAACGCGATATTAGCCAGCCCTGGCCTCTCCTCTGAATTTGTCCGGCAGCCCGAAGCTTGCCGGCAAATTGACGTGAAAAGCGCATGCGCGGGTGATCCAAGCTGAAGAAAAATAACTTTTAAAACCCGAAGGAAGCAGGTAAGAAGAGCGGAACTGAGGGACAAATATTCTTTAAAATAAATGCTATGTAATACTTCAAAGTGCTTAGAAAGGGTTTACTACCGCTTTAAGGCTAAAATCAAACCCTGGGCTTACTTTGTTATACATTACCAGAGAAGGGCATACAGAACAATAACTACCCCACAAACAGACTCTATCTTCATTCACCCTATTTTTGGGCTTGGTGGTCCAGACTTTCAAGTTCATTTTTTACACTCTATGCCTTCTAAGAGTTACCTTTAGTTCCATGTATTGGCTTCTTCTGACCTGTATCGAGGTGATCACGTAATATCACGCGGAACCTTTGACACAGGACCTTCAGTTCTAAGAATACCTATATGTCCTAATTGCTCGTGAAGTTTTGATCTGTTATTGATATGAACATGCCCCCCCGTTAAGGGGGGGTGCGCGTGCGGACGGTGTCCCCCACTGGGTATCCCAGCTGGGGGGGCACGGTCGGCGGGCGGTGACCTCGTTTCTGTTTTTTCTGTACAACGTACGCTGTTAACTCTTAAGCTAGTGAATTGAACCAGCTTATAATAGACTCACTCTTCCTAATAGAATGAAGTCACATGGTTGCAAATTGTTTCATGTTTATAATTGTTACCCCATTCTTTCCTTCAGGTCTGCGTGGCTACTAATTTACATACAAATAGAACCTGCTGAACAGGCTTTTTCTCACTAGATTCAATAAGGCTGAAAGCCCGTTAGCATACAAATCTCATATCTAAAACCCAACACTATAACACTATATATTTCTACCCCCACCCTGACTCTTTTTTTTTTTCCACATCAGCAGACCACCAGATCCTTTTTTCTATTCACGTTGACCTTCAGCTCAATCTCTGGTTCCGTCTCATCATCGTGGATTTTTTTTTTTTTCCTCCCCTTTTTTTTTTTTTTTCCTTTCTTCTTCCTTTCTTTCCCTCCCTTCCCCTTTCCCCTTGTACTTCATTCCTTAATACCTTTTGATTTTAAACTTTATATAAGTTATCTCTTTTCCCTTCCCCCTTATTTATCTATCCTCAGAAGAAAAAGTTTCTCTATTTTCCAGTGTTTATCTCATAGCTCTTTTACCAAATTTCCACACATATATCAGCTAGTCAAATTTGTTCCTTCCATTCCGAGGGCTTCCCTCCGAGCAGAAGGATCAGGAACAGTACTACTTACAACCCAAAAGAAAGCAAATTAAAGAAAAAGTAGACAACAAACAGCGACACAAACCCCAAAAAAAAAAAAAAAAAAAAAGGGGGATAAAGAAGGGAAAAAAAACCCAAACACCTCTCTCCCTCCCATCCACTCATTCATCCCTTACTTTCCATCCTCCTATTGGCCCTTTCTTGGTTTACTTTCACACTCCTGTCTTTCCTCTCTCTTGTTCCCCTTATGTAGTGCTGTTCAATTTTAGGGTCATGGCTTTCAACCAGGGTCCCCACATCTTACTATATTCCTCCTCTTTCCTTCTTTTGATGTATATAAATTCTTCTTTGACCCTATGTATCTACTTTTTTACCATTTACTCTTTTCTTGTCGTTATCGGTCTTCGAATAAGCACCGTTCTTTTCGTTATTGTTTCTCTACCTATCGTCACTTGGGGGGCTGGGTGGTTCTCACCTAATTACTTTACTCACGTTACTATTCCTTTCTTCTTAAATATATGTAGTTTTCTTCCTTTCTCCTCCTTATATCATTCTACACCCCTGGGACCAACTTTCGGTACTGGGATTTTAACTTGTCGTGATGTATTCCCCTTGTTCTCTCTCCTTTCTGTCCTCACACTTTCATTTGGTT
>BLSH010334873.1:348025-359848 GCA_018402905.1 Glandirana rugosa
GGCTGTGGTTGCTGCTGCACGCAATGTTGATGGTGAACAGATCAAAACACTGACAGAATCCATGGATGGCAGGCTTTTGAGTGTCCTTGCAAAGAAAGGTGGCTATATTGGTCACTGATTTGTTTTTGTTTTGTTTTTGAATGTCAGAAATGTATATTTGTGAATTTTGAGATGTTATATTGGTTTCACTGCTGAAAATAAATAATTGAAATGGGTATATATTTGTTTTTTGTTAAGTTGCCTAATAATTATGCACAGTAATAGTCACCTGCACACACAGATATCCTCCTAAAATAGCTACAACTAAAAACAAACTAAAAACTACTTCCAAAAATATTCAGCTTTGATATTAATGAGTTTTTGGAATCATTGAGAACATGGTTGTTGTTCAATAATAAAATTATTCCTCAAAAATACAACTTGCCTTATAATTCTGCACTCCCTGTAGACCCAGCTCAGCCAAAAATTGATGCGATACTGCCAACTTTGCCGCCCAGCTCTGAAAGAGGAAAAAAAACAAAAGCTGGGCAGCTTTCATAGTTAAGGACCTATGGCCTTACTCTGTTGTGGACAACACCAGGTTTCGCTACCTGTTGAAGAGCCGCGTTGCAAGATTCCGTCACGTAGTCACTTTGCAGAAAACATTATACCTGCATTCTACCACGAAACCAAAGCGCAGGTAATTGTGTCAATGAGCCAAGCAAGTCGAGACGCAATAACGTGTGATTCCCGACTTCAGTCATGACAGAGTCTTATGTTACAATAACAGCACATTATGTTTGTAAGGACTGGCAGATCTTGTCACGTGTATTGCAAACGTAAGCCATTTATCAGTCTCACATGGGTGCTCATCTGGCGGAGCTACTGTCTCATGTCATGGAAGAATAGCAGCTGTCCAATAAATCTGTAGTGCTTGTGACCGACAATGCATTGAACATGATAGTTTTAGCTCAAGTTGGAAAATTCCTTCATGTAAAATGCTTTGCCCATACACTAAACCTTGCTTCCCTGAAGACGCTGAAAGTGGCCACGCTCTCTAGGCTTCTTGGCAGAGTGCGATGGATATCCACATTCTTTCACCGCAGCACTATAGCAAGCCACTGTCTAAAAGAGAAACAGAAATGCCTTGGCCTGAAGAATCACAAGCTGATAACTGATGTGTCAACAAGATGGAACAGCGCATATGACATGGTCGACATGGTCGTATGACTCTCCAGAAGTCAGAAAAGGAGAACCCGATCTCGGCACTCTCAACAAAACAGATGTGCAGAGGACGCTGTAAGTGCATTAAAGCCAATGAAGGATGCAACCATGCTGATGTCAGGAGAGCGCAATCCAACAGTTCCTTCATTGCCCCTCTAAATGCACAACTCCTCCAGAGTATGACAGACACCATGGGAGACACTCCCATAATACATGAGATCAAGAATGCCATCAAAACAGGTCTCCTGAAGAGGTACAGCAGTGAGGCAGAGAAGAAGATCATTCATACAGCGTCTGCACTGGATCCTCGCTTTAATGGACTGCCTTTTATCCTCACAGAGGAGGAGAGATTGGAGATATACAGAGGAGTGACTGAGGAGGCTGCATCCTTGGACGTCATTTGAATTTTATCATGTTTCTTGAAACAGCATTAGCCTAGCAGTGCCAGTAGCTAGCTTAGCAGCTAGCTACATTATCGTAAGCCCTGCTGCTTCTGATGCGGTGCAGGCTGCAGGAACTGCACCGATTCTTTCCTGTGTGGTTTCCTCACCCCATTGGAATCACAGGCAGTTCACATTCACAATATGTTTTCTTAATGCTATTTTCTATTCCTTTGTACAAACACAGATTACATCTAGTAAGAGGACACATGAGGAGGATAAAGTGCCTAGGAGAAAAGCAACTCTGGAAGAAGAAACACCCATCGAGGAGGACAAACATTCTCCATCTCCTCCCAAAAGAAGGTCCAGATCGCTGCTCATGACTTTCCTGGGACAGTCTTTCACTGACACTGAAGGTACAATAGAACCCAAGACCCCCTATGCCAAGGCTGAAGAAGAAATGGAAAAATATTGTAAAGCCCCACCTCTGCCTCTCACGAGGACCCTTTGAACTGGTGGCGTGAGTGTGAGGTCATATTTCCCCTCCTCTCTCAGCTGTCAAAGCAATACTTGTGTATCCCAGGCACAAGGGTGTCTGCAGAGCAGGTTTTCTCCACTGCAGGAGATGTGATAACTGGAAAAAGAAGCACCCTCAAGCCAGAGCATGTGGATCAATTAGTGTTCTTACAGAAAAATCTACATATTCCCAAATACTGAGCAGCACTGCAGTGATCCATGTTTTGGGGTTTTTTTGTTTGATTTTTTATGTTTTTTGGCACTTCCAGGTGACGGTCCAGGAAGGAAGTGCTGTCATGTCTGCCCACTCAGTGCACTGCAGTGTGCACTGCCTGACGCCCCTGCCAGTCTGCCACACCACAGTTTTACAAAAAGTGTCTAGGGGTTAATTTAACCCTCCCTCAGCCAAAGACTAAAAGATCCAGACAACTGATGCCAAGCCTCATCACCTCCCCCTCTCCCCCTCCTCCTATCCCTCTCCCCCTCACCTCTCTCCCCCCAATCATCACATGAACCTGGAACATATTATATTTGTGTGTTATAGCTTGCCTTTTCTAGCACTGTGGACTCTGTGGAGGTGGTGGAGGAGATGGAGAATGGTTTCTTTTTGAAGGTTGTGCAATGTGCCCAATTTGAATTTTCACACTAGTGACTGTCTTGTCTGTCCAATGCCTACTGGGGTTTAACCCTCAACCAAATACTAAAAATTTTTTTCAGACAACTGATGCCCACCAAGCCACCAGAGGAACGAAAATCTTTGAAAGAATAAATTGAAACTTAAAACCTTGAGTAACTCTTTATTGGATCACACAAATACATACAGAAGAAAAAAAAAAAAAACACACTGTCACCGACCTGACCACATTGTCTGTGCCATTGCCTGCCTGGCCCACTGGCTTTCCCTTTCTCCTGATTTTCTGATTCACTGATGTGTTTTTTGTTTTTTTTTGGTATTGTGTGTGTATATTTGTGATCTCATAAGGATTTACTCAAGGTTTTACGTTTCAATTGACGATTTTTTCCTACCTCTAATGGTGGCTTGGCTTCAGTTACAGGTGTAATCGTGGTAGAATGCACTGCAGGTAACGTTTTCTGTAAAGTGACTGTGACGAGATCTTATAATGCCAATCTAGCTGACCTGTGTCTATTACACAACCGTGTTTTGTTGAGTCTGTTGACTGGCGGTGGCAGTGGCAAACAAACATCACAGTGAACCTGAAAGTTCTGCAACATAGTTTGTGTTACAGGTTCACTGTGATTTTTGCCAGCCAGGAAGTGCACTGTTTTGTAGGGGTAGTGGTATTAGGTGTTGTTTACACTGTCAAATTTACAGGTTATATTTCACATTTTAATATTTTCTTTTATGAAGAAGTAAACTGCACTAGCACTATACAACAGTGATGTCATAGTATTTACTGTTCTAAATAAATAATATTGGAAAGTCTGGATGTCTGCTGTGGTCACTGTTTACTCAGACTTTGCTATATGCATGCAGGGAACTGAGGGAAGTGTAATTTTTTTTAAATAGCAGAGGAAAATAAATATAGTTCTTCAATTTCTGACTGCTTGTTGAATTTTTGGATGAAAAGTTGAAAACCATGGGCACTTGGGTAGTAATCGTGATGCATTGTGGAATCGAATTGAATCATTGACATGGTAATCGTAATCGAATTGTGAGACCAGTGTAGATGCGCACCCCTAATACACACCCTCATAAACTCTCTCATGAAATGACACTGTTAAATGTTTGATGCCTAATTAGGTTAAAAAATTTGTCCTGTCCGAGCAACCAATCACCAGCTTGTTAATATGAAAAGTAAACTTTGTCAGCTGCCGCCCATGCCGCCCCCACCTCATCTACTTCTTTGCCGACTCCCGCTGTATGCCCTGCTAAGAGATTGACAGGGGGAGGAGTCTGGGAGGAGAATTGGTTCCTGTTCAACCCCGCCTGCCAGCGGCGCCCCCCCTCTCCCAATGCAGCTCCACACTTGCTCTCAGCTTATTTCCACTCACCTAATGCAAGCAGGCAAGTGGAAATTTTGAGGGCTGGTCTACAATAGTGCAGCGCCCCCATTGGAATAGAAGCTTTTTTGAGATAGATTTTGCTAGGAGAGGCAAATTTATTCAGGCCTGACTGTGTGCAGGCCTGGTTGTTTTGGTTGTGGGCTGGGAGTGGCTCAGGGAGGATTGGGTGGATCCCAGATGGTGTCACCAGAACCTCCCACTTCTTTTCAGAAGGTGCTAGTGTTTTCTGGTAAAAGAGATGGGAGGGGAGGTGAAGCCATCTGGGGTGTTCTAAGAAGTCCTGACCAATCCCCAATCAGGATTGGCAGGGGGCAGGCCTCCTTAAATACCCAGGGTCAGCCCAGTCTGGGAGGAGAGCGTCGGGTGGAAGAGTGGAGATGTAGATGAGGTTGTGGAGGCCTCACCTGGGAGCCCCCAGTCTGGGGGGATGACCTTGAGGCCTGGTGGCTCGGGTGCAGCCAGGAGCGGAGTTGGATCCTGGAGTAGCACAAGGGAGCAGGAGAGCAACAGAAAGGCTACTGAAAGACTCTTTAAAGGATCCACTGGTGTTTGTGAGTGACAGACCCTGGGAGCTGGAAGAGGACTGGAGCAAGCTGGGAGGAGACAGTGGGCAGTCTGTAAAGTTGGAGGAGTCAGTCAGGGGAGTGGTGTCACTGTACAGTGAGGTAAGCCAGAGTGGCCTGGAAGAGGATGGGCTGGGAGCAATAGTCCATCAAGACCCAGCTAGCACAATCGTACTTAGCTACACCTTGAGGGCCTGTGGCCTTACAATCTGAGGGCCCGTGGCTTTGCCTGGAACGGAGGGTCTGGAGGTCCTGCTGACAAAGTGCAGGCCTCACCATGTGCTAGCTAGGGTTTTATTTCAGGCCTAACGTTGAAGAAACAAGCGTTGAGGAGGGCATTGGGTTCTTAGAGCACTGGGCTGACTTTTCATTGGGGTGTAACCTATATGCTAAAGATGGTTTGCACCTAAATGGAAGGGGGTCTGTTGTGCTGGGAGAGGTTTATGGGGAGGTTGGAGGAGTATTTAAACTAGGATTGAGGGGGAGAGGTTGCATTAGATTATAATGAGGTAGTCAGGTCAGACAGGGGTCACCCCCTATTGGTGGGTAGAATGGGGAAAGATGGGGGGAGGGCTATGGAAGATGATATGAAGGTTCACATGTTACAGTCAACCATTGGAAATGGTACTGTTTGTACTAAATTAAAAAATATGCAACATACAAGTGCAAAATGTGACAGTGAAGTGTATGTTCACCAATGCCAGGAGTCTGCCAAGCAAAATAGGTGAGTTGGAAGCTCTGGTGCATGAGGAGAACTATGATTTAATTGGTATTGCTGAATCTTGGCTTCATTCTTCCCATGACTGCGCTATTACTATTCCTGGCTATGCTCTCTATCGTAAAGACAGATGGTGGTGTCTGTCTCTATGTGAGAAGTGATCTCAAAGTGAGTGTGAATGAGGACCTAGTTGATGGAGAGTGTGATGAGTCTGAAGCATTATGGGTAGATCTGCATATGGGTGTGCACACTACAAAGGTTATCATTGGAGTTTGTTATAGAACTCCCAGTGGTAAAGAGGAGGTGGAGACTCGGCTCCTTGCACAGATGGAAAGAGCTGCAAGGGCTAGGACAGTGATAATAATGGGGGATTTTAACTACCCGGAAATTAACTGGAGTAATGGCACTGCTGGGACAGTTAAAGGGCAAAAAGTTATAAACCTATTACAGGATAATTTTATTGTCCAGTTTATTGAGGCCCCAACTAGAAATGACACTTTGCTGGACTTGGTAATCTCAAACCATGCAGAGCTTATTACCAATATTCATATAAAAGAACATCTGGGTAACAGTGACCATAACATGATTTCATTTAATGTAAGCTGCAAGCAACATACAGGAAAGATAAAAACACTTAATTTTAAGAGAGCAAATTTTACAAGGATGAGGGCTGCTCTCCAGGACTTAGACTGGGAGGGAATATTGGCATCGATGAACACAGAACAGAAATGGGAATTTTTCAAAAAGACTGTATGTGAACTCACTGCAAAGTATATTCCAATGGACAATACGTTTAAAAGGCTAAAAATAAATAATGTTGCTCACGGTCAAAGTTAAAAAAGTTATAAATGATAAGAAAAGAGCATTTAAAAAATATAAAAATTAAGGAACACTATCATCTTTTAAATGTTACAAAGAATATAACAGAATATGTAAAAAGCAAATCAAGGATGCAAAAATTCAAAACGAACGACAGATTGCAAAAGATAGTAGGACATACCCCAAAATATTCTTCAAATATATATATATAGAAAAAAGGTCAGGTCTGAGAATGTAGGCCCTTTACAAAATAATCTAGAGTGCGTGACTGGGGACAAAGAGAAGGCAAACTTATTAAATACATTCTTTAGCTCTGTGTATACAAAGGAGCACGGGGAAGTTCATGACCATAATGGGGGTGGTAGTGACACAGCCCCAAATGATCCATAATGGCTCAGAAGTGAATGGTCCAGAAGTATTTAGACAGAATAAAGGTAGATAAAGCACCTGGACCAGATGGCATCCATCCACGGATCCTAAAGGAATTGAGCTCTGTCATTTCAAAGCCATTGTATCTAATTTTTAGGGACTCCTTAATGACTGGAATAGTACCACTGGACTGGCGTAGGGCCAATGTGGTGCCCATATTTAAAAAGGGGTCAAAGTCTTTACCAAGTAACTATAGACCTGTTAGTTTAACTTCTATATCTGGGAAGATAATGGAGAGTTTAATAAAAGACCACATAGATGAGTTCTTGTTGGAAAAAAATGTTTTAAGCAACAGACAGCATGGATTCATGAAAGACAGACGTTGTCAAACAAACCTGATTTCTTTTTATGAGGAGGTAAGTAAAACCTTGGACAGAGGGGTGGCTGTGTACGTGGTGAACTTGGATTTTGAAAAAGTGTTTGACAAAGTTCCCCACACACGGCTAATGTGGGTAAAGTCTACAGGCTTGGAAAGATCAGTTTGTAAATGACTAAAAGACCGAATTCCAATGGTAGTGGTTAATGATTCTTACTCTGAATGGTCTAAGGTTATCAGTGGTGTACCCCAAGGTTCAGTGTTGGGACCCTAACTTTTCAATATATTTATAAATGATGTAGGGTCTGGGATTAAAAGTACCATTTCAGTGTTTGCAGATGACACCAAGCTATGCAGTGGAATAACTTCCGTACAGGATGTCTCCACTGTCTAATTGGGCGATTATGTGGCAAATGAGGTTTAATGTTGATAAATGTAAAGTTATGCATTTGGGGGCTAAGAATATTCATGCATGGAATCCATAGTGGAGGAGGATGTGGAGTTTTGGTAGATCATAAGCTTAATAATGGCATGCAATGCCATTCTGCGGTTTCCAAAGCAAGCAAAATCCTTTCTTGTATTAAGAGAGGTATGGACTCCAAAGATAGAGACATCATTTTGCCCCTGTACAAATCATTAGTAAGACCTCATCTGGAATATGCAGTTCAGTTTTGGGCACCAGTTCTCAAAAAGGATACCAGGGAACTGGAGAAAATGCAGAGAAGGGCAACCAAACTAATAAGAGGCATGGAGGAGCTCAGCTATGAGGAAGGATTAGAGGAACTGAGTTTATTCTCTCTTGAGAAGAGGAGATTAAGGGGGGATATGATCAACATGTACAAATACATAAGTGGTCCATATAGTGAACTTGGTGTTGAGTTATTTACTTTAAAGTCATCACAAAGGACAAGGGGCACTCTTTATGTCTAGAGGAAAAAAGATTTCATCTCCAAATACGGAAAGGTTTCTTCACAGTTAGAGCTGTGAACATGTGGAATAGACTCCCTCCAGAGGTGGTTTTGGCCAGCACAATAGATTGCGTTAAAAAAGACCTGGATGGGGGCGTGGCCTGGCGCGGCTAGCGAGAGGACGTGCTGTGTGAGAGCTCCGCTCAACCCAGCAAACTATCCATCACCATCCGAGCTCTATAGAGCGAATCTCAAGGTAAAAACACCCCAGGGTGACTCTACACAATGTAGGCTTCCCAACAAGCCTACTCTGGAGCGGGAAAATAATTTTTCACTCGTTGCGGCCTAGGCCGCGAACAGATCCCCGGACTAAAATTACCCCCTGCTAGAATTAAGGGCCGACCGCCCACACATAGCCAGCAGACCCTCTCACAGGCTGATAAAAGTGCCAGCTCTGTAGCTACAGAAGCGGCCACTCAGACATACAGTATGGGGCCCCCGCCATCTTGAGGCCTGGGACACTACCTATATCAGACTTTACTACAGCTTCCTAGACTCTGAATTCACTCCCCAGGGGAAACCACAAACCTGCAAGACCTATTTCAGGTGAATTAAAGAGAGACTGTATTAGCAAGAAAGGCAGACTGTGGATATTGACTGCTTTTATACAATTTTACACCCTTTCTCAGAGAACCCGGTCCGCAATCAAAACATATACCAGGGCCCCGGCTCCAGCGAGCCCCCTGCTCACTCAGTATCAAGTGAAATACCCAGCAGAAAGGCCCTGGTGCATATGAGACCAGACCTCCTCTCCTGAAAACACATGACACACAAGGCTAAGAACAGACAAGCAGACAGAATACAGCAGCTGCTGGCCCACTTGATTTTTCCCCAAAGAAACCAAACTTGCAGTTTCACCTCTTTCCAAGCCCCAAGCTAAGCAATATCGCACAAACTAGAGAATAAAGGAGGTTACCCTGGGCAGATGATTGCGGTATGGACTAAAATGGCCGCAAAGCGCACATAATGGCCCTGGCTTAGGGGGGAGATAGTCTACCACACTAAACAAACAAGCATACGGTGATGGGCAAGATAGGACGACAACTCCCTTTCACTAATACATCCCACTCTCAGGGGAGAAATCTTCCAGAGCTTTTCCGCTCCCAACCCTCGACGGCAGTGACCCGACAGGATCCACACTCTTCTCCATCACAAGCAGACATGTCACGTCGCCAGTCAGAAGGAACCCAAAAATCCAAATCCTACCACGAAGCAGACCAAGCCACTATACTTTCTCTTATACAGCAAGTTCCAAAAATGACCGACCTACAATCAATTGCTTCGGATATCAAAAATGCCTTAACGGATGCGGTAACGAAGCTTAAAGAGGAACTAAGAGGGGTCTCTGACCGCTTAGAGGAAGTGGAGAGAGCAGTGGGTCGACATAATATGGACATACAAGAACTCCAGCAGCATGGCGCGAGATATCAATATCATCTTATCGCTATGCAGCGGAAGCTCGAAGACCTCGATAATCGGGGCCGCAGGAGAAACCTACGTATCCATGGCATCCCAGAATCCATCGAATATGACCAAATCCCTCTGGCATTACAGTCTCTAATCAACAACTTATTAGAGAGGCCTCACGATTCACCGGTGGAATTTGAATGGGCTCATAGAGCATTACGCCCAAGAGGGAGAGAAGGCGAACCACCGCGTGATATCATCTGCTGCTTTATGGATTATAAACTCAAAGAAGAGGTAGTCGTACGTGCCAGAGACCAAGAGGAAATCACTTTCAACGGAACGGAAGTAAAGATTTTCCAAGACCTCTCACAGATCACGCTGAACCATCGTAGGGCCCTGAGACCCATTCTCTCCGTCCTCAGAGAAAGACGTATCATTTATAAGTGGCGCTTCCCCTTTGGACTTTGTGTGACAATAAAGGGGCGCTCCTTCACCCTACAAACCCCAGCAGACCTACCTCAGTTCTTTGAACACCTCAACCTGGCACCCATTCCAGTACCTGAATGATACCAAGAGTTCACTATTCCCGAGCTGTGGAGAGAACTCCTTCTACCTGAGATGCAACAGCGTACACCCCGTCGCAGACCGAATACTACTCCCTATCAACAAGGTCGTCTGGATCCCCTGGAGGTTGCTCCACCGATTCAACCAATCCCGGACGAAGCTTAGAGATGCTTAAGTAGGACATATGAGAAAAAGGACAAGGTACATCTCCTTTTTGTTCTTCACTGTTCACAGTTTCTTTACACCTGACCTCAGTTTTGGCCCAAGACCCAGCCCACTATTCTAAGGCGAACCCCAGAAGACTCCTTACTCTGAGGTTCAACCTGAATGTCGGAAAACCTCTAAGCTCAAGATTTCCAGGATCATTTGGTCCACAGGCCAGCTTATTGACTGAGCTTATTAATAGATCATCAGACCAACAAGGAGATAACCCTCCCCGCAGACTGACGCTATAACCCAAGCTCAACATGGCCGAAATACGACCACGGTGCACCACATCCCCACATATGACTTTGATGACACCAGCATGAGCTATACCCAGCAAAGACCTTATTCGATGAGTAGATCATCGTCAACTGATAGACCATGGGCATAGAAATGAGAAGTAACAAACTGCAAAGCTTTATGTTCTCATCTGTTGGGGAGGGAGAGAGTGAGACGTGTCGCCCCCCCCCCCCCCCGTCGGGAGGCCGACACCTATAAATGTCCCTTAAAATACTTTCCCACCTCTTTCAAACCAACATCCTTGACTCCTTGCGGAGTCAATTTGACTCACCCGCCTTGGCATCACTGATTTTAAACCCAACACCCTGACTTTCAACACCAAATCCACCATACGATTAAGCCCATCTCCCCAGATGATCGCGGCCTCCCGGGTGGGCAGGAGATCACGTCTGGCTATACTGGTCAAGACAGGATCACTAACACTATTTCTTCCTCGTGATATTCAGGTTTTGCAGACCTTATGACACAGTTATTACATAAGTAGTTTAATGTAAAGAACATTAAGGATGTTTTAGAGGGCCCAAGGCCCAATATGCAATTTTTCAATGTCTTGGCTTCTCCATATTGGTCAGTCCACATTCCTAAAGTTTTTCTAATGTTCATAGGAGATGGCTTTGAACTCTCGGACCCGACGATGTCGGGCTCCCATGTTTAATCTCATATAACTCTTAGTTACTCCTACATAAACTTAGTTTGAATGTTATACCAAAGTTCAGTTGATTGAGTACTTTATTTAATTGATTGCTTGTACTCTCGCCTCTGCCCTACAAATCATTACCCAGATAACATTCAACCCCATTGGGGCCCAAATAATTGCTCTCACACCGCCCCCTGACATATTAAAAAATATCTCCCCCCTGGTCAATTGGCCACACACTCTCCTCACTGACTGCTCCTTCCACTACTCCCCACATCAGCCTGGGATTCTCCCGGCTGTCCTTCCATTTGGATCGTCTGCGTGACCTGAATACTCACTGTTCCGGCCACACGCGATCCCCTAATACACCCCCCAATCCCCTTCGCTCCTAACTCCCTCCCCGACCCTCACCCTCCCCCTCCTGACTCAATCCCCCCTTCTTCCCTTCCCAACCCTTTTTAATACACCCCTCTCATTTGCCTCGTTAGGAAAGAGTTCCATGTAAGAAGCACAAGGTAACATGTCATCCCTGGTGTTGAGCGAACCCGGACTGTAACGTTCGGGTCCGTACCAAACTTTCGGGTGTCCGGGACCCGGACCCGAACACGGACATTTCAAAAAACGTTCGGGTTCGGGTTCTGGGACTCCCAGCCCCTCCCTCAATCCTCGCTTCCCCTAACCCCCCACATAATCCCCTAGCGCACACCGGCCTTGTCACTCATAAGTCCAGTGCGTCTGCTAGGTTTACCTTCCTGTCGGCCCTCTTAGGGTCCG